>VZQC01010439.1:1774132-2181178 GCA_009823505.1 Rhizomys pruinosus
TGGTAGAATGTAAGGGCTGCGATTGGGGTGAAGGGTGAAACTACAGCAATGTAGTCTGGACCCTCATTTGATTAACCTGATTGAACATACAACCCCTCACCCCCCGCTGGAAGGTGGGGCTGTGGGTGTTTGGGCACAACAGCCTGCAAATTGGTTATACATGAAGGATGCTTGTACTCATGGATTATCACTTATAGCTAAAAAATGGAAAAAAAAACTGAGAGAGATATGCAGGACAGTCATGGCAGAATGCATGATCTCGGTTGGGGTGGGGGTGGGGGTGAAGGGAAGGGGAGATATGCCTGAACTGAATTGGAAAATGATATATGAAATGCACAAAGCATCAATAAAAAAAAAAAAAAGATGCTTTTTATATATGAACACCTAAGAAAGGTTTTGCATTAAGGATACCTCTAGCAGTAGAGAGAGTTTGGGGACTGTATAAAAATTTTGTGCAAAATTAAGAGAAATAAATTATTTTTTATACTTTAAAAAAAATATTTATTTTCATTTTATATGTATTGTCTGCATGCGTATAAGTACATCTCTGTCATGCAATACAGGGAAAAGTCAGGAGAGGGCATTGAATTCCCCTGCAACCAGAGTTATTGATGATTGTTAACCACCATGTGGATGCTGGGCATCAAACAACATCCTCTCCTCCAAGACCAGCCAATGCTCTTAAACTCTGAGCCATCTCTCCAGCCCCAAAATAACTAATTTTAAAGGAGAGAAAATAAAAATTGCTATTATTCATGGAACACATCGGTCTTAACAGATGCTATGTGAGTTTGAATGAGAAATGTCCCTTGTAGGCTCCAGTATTTCAGCCCATCATCCCAGGTGGTGGTGCTGTTTGGGGGAAGGCCATAGAATCTTGTTTGGGAAGGTCATCGAATCTCCAGCCTTGCTGGAGGAGATATGTGGCTAGAGATGGGCCCACTTCCAGTTTGCTGTCTTTGGCTCTTCTTGGTGATTGAAGATGTGATCTCCGAGCTTCCAGCTTCTGCAGCCATAAGTGCTGCTTGCTGCCATTCCTCCCCACCAAGACAGACTCTTATCTGTCTAGAACTGTAAGCCAAAATAAACTCTTCCTTCTACAAGTTGACTTTGGTCCTGGCATTTTCTCAAAGCAACAGTAAAGTAGCTAATACAGATACCATATCTCTCAAATGCAACTGTTTATAAGAAATGGTAGAGGCTTCTCCATTTTCTTTCTCCAAGCATGAAATTCCTGGGGAAATTTCAATTCCTTGTGATCACTTGTCTCTTAGGAACCTAATAGCCAAACAGAGGGACACAGTGCCTCTCTAAAACAACTTCATTCCTGCCAGAGCCTTTGCATATCTGTTGATTCATCCTTGTTATATCATAAACATATTTATAACTTTCATCTAAATTCTTTGCCCTTCCAGTTTCCCTGCTGTTATTGTGTAGCATATATGAGTTAATAATAGAATTACAATTTAGCCCATAGATTAGAGTGTCAAAATATGATTAAAACACAACTAGGAAAGAAAGATATTGTTAACTTAGGAAAGGTTTAAAGAAAGGCAAGTGAATTAAATGAGGAGGCTTGGTTGCCCCTTTTGAAGATATTAAGAGTGTATGCTCAGTTTTATTTTGAATAATAATTGCATTACTTACTAGAATTTTTAGGTCTGTTATGAGTTTGGATTATTGATATGTAATCAACAAAGAGTCGAAAGTGGCATGCTAGTTATATATTTCAAATCTTAAGAGACCAATGTGTAAAAACTAGCTCATGAAGTTCCACTTGGGGCTGGCATAAGTATTATAGTTGGAGCCATTATTCAGTGATAAAACCCTCTTTCTGAAACATAAATGACACTGATAGGGAGCAATGAATTCCGATAATTTCATTTCGGGCTGCATGCAGATGGAAGCAATGGTTACAGTCTCCTCATCAGGCAACTTACACAATGGGATTTTTGGAAAATTCTGTTGATAACTTAATGCCCTTTATAATTAACTACTTTGTTGATTAATTACAGTAAAATTCCACTTTCATGGCTTTCAAATAGCCATTGATTCAATCAAGTTTCTAGAAGGAAATGGATGATACTGTTGTCTTTGAGACTTGAACAAAGAGTCTATATAAAGTTAAGTGGACTTGAAACAAGAACAGCGAAATCCTTCTAGGCCTGAAGGAACAAGCAGACAGAACAAATCCTCAAATTCAGAAAAAATAGCCAAAGACAAGCTCACCCATTTAGAGCTACAGCCTTCAATAGAGGCACACAGTAGCCCATAGCAAGCTGATGACAAAAGTATACAACCCTGCCAATCTCACTCTCTCTCTAGCCTTTACTCTCTGCAACTGAAGTCCCCTGGCTAAACCCAAGCAAAACCCAATGGACAAGGCAGAAAATGGTATAATCTATGAAATCAGCCTCCAGGAAAAAGAACCAGCTAGAGATCAGTGCAGTCAATCTGGAAGGAAAAATAGAAAAAAATTCCCTGCATGATCTGACAGATGCATGCTCTCACTAATCATTTTGGTTTATTTCTAAGTTTATCTACTGATAGTTATTAGGATTAAGATATTAAGATTCATCACTAATGTGTTGCTTTCTCTTGTGAGACATGAACAAGTCAAGACCCAACACCAACAAAAGACCACATGAAGTCCCACCCTGGTACAATGATGACCTCATAGAAGCTGTACCATGGAGTTCTACCTTTGGCATAACCTCCTTTCCACTCCAGCACCTCCCAACATCTTGTGCAGTAAAGCAGACAGAACAGCATAATGGGTGGAATCCCAAGTGAGCCTCTGGACTTTCTTCCACTAGGGAATTTTAATACTTCCATAGCCATTACTATAGACCTAGGTATCGTTCTACTGGTTTACGTCATTGTTATGACAATGGGCAAAGGTTATTCCATCCCATGACAGCTATAGAATGGTTATTTAATATCCAGAGGAAAAAGCTACACTACAACAACCACGTTATTTGATAATGGTGCAAATTACAACATCGATTACTTACCTAAGAGGCAGAAATGGTTCTGAGAAGTGAGCAGGAGCATTTAGGATGACAGAATACTTCAAGTGGTCACCAGTCCTGTTCAATTCTGTGTTTCTATTTACAGTTCTATTGAGTGTCTTCCCAGTGCAACAATAATCATCATATTCTTGTAGGCTTGAGCATAAGAGCCCAAGAATCTCAAAATTGGATTTAGTAAAGTCTGCAGGTACTCAAGCAAAACATGAAAAAAATTGTCATCTTTGGCTCTTTACTTCTCACACCTAATCTATGAAGCCTCACAGACATGAACTTTGTCTGATGTTTACCACTACTAGTATAATCTAAAATACCTTCACTGGACATATAATCACTTAAATGAAACCAAAAGTAAAATCCTCCTAACATTCCAGCCACTCCATAAACTAACTATTGCTTTGATTAATTTTCCTAGTAGAGGGGCTGGAGAGATGGCTTAGTGGTTAAGAGCACCCACTGCTCTTGCAGAGGACCTGGGTTCGATTCCCAGCACCCACATGGTGGCTAAGAACCATATTTAACTCCAGTTCCAGGGGGATCTGACACCTTCTTCTGACCTCTGTGGCATTGCGTGACACAGGTGCACCAACCTACATGCAAACAGTACACTCATACACATAAAAAATAAATAAATATAAATTTAAAAATTCTTAAAAAAACCCAAATGACTAAAAAATTTTTCCTAGTAGAAATCGCCATGACCCCAAATCAAAATGGTCACTTAATTTTTCTTTCCAAATGGTTTCCCTCATGTTACATTCCAAGAGAACAAGCTCTGACATTTTTACCTACAGGTGTTCTGCAGATGAAGTAGAGCAGCTGACAAATAATAGATAGCCAATAAATTTCTCTTAGATATATAATTTAATGAATCTTAAAGCATTCCTTAATATGGTACTTCCTAAAACTCATGAAACTTCAATTAATTTGTGTGTTACTGTTTCGATTGTATTTGGTATGTGTTTTTAAAAGAAAAAATTCAGATAAGAACTAAATCTTCATGTTAAGCTTTTGGTCAGTTTTATAGCTGTTGAAAAGAAATTAGTTCTCTTAAAATGTATAGATATTGGGGGCTGGAGAGATGGCCTAGCAGTTAAAAGCGCCGACCGCTCTTACAGAGGACCCGGGTTCAATCCCCAGACCCACATGGTGGCTGAGAGCCGTCTGAAACTCCAATTCCAGGAGAACTCCAGTTCCAGGGGAATCTGACACCCTCTTCTGACCTCCACGGCATTGCATGACACAGATGCACAGACCTACATGCAGACAGTACATTCATACACATACAGAAATAAATAAAAATTTTAAAAAGTTAAAAAAAGAAATAGATTGATTAAAAAATTTATAGTGAATAATCATATTTTAAAATGTTAACATACCAATACCCTCATAGTTTTACTATTTTCTCCAATTAGGTATTTTGCTTGTGATTATTAAACTCCAAGAATTTCCATTTGTTTGTTTTTCAAGACAAGGTTTCACTAGGTAGCCCAGGCTAGACCAGAACTTGCTATATAACACAGGCTGTCCTCAAATTCGTATTGTCCTGCCTCATTTTACTGATTATAAATATGTGCCACTATTCCTTACTGAAACACAAGTATTTGAACCTGGAAAGATGCCTCAACTTTTAAGAGTACTTGGTATTCTTCCAGAGGACCTGAGTTCCATGTCCCCATAATTCAGACAGTCTACAACCACCTGTAAGTACAGATCCAGAGGACTGAATGCCTTCTGGCCTCTTTGGGCACCCAGATGCAAGTGAATCTGGGTAACAAATATACATGTAAAAAATAAATGAACTCTTTTGTTAAATATAAGAATTTTTGTTTTTATTTTTATTTATTTATTTTTTTTGTCTTTTCGAGACAGGGTCTCCCTGTAGCCCCAGCTGTCCTGGAACTCACTCTGTAGACCAGGCTGGCCTTGAACTCACAAAGATTCGCCTGCCTCTGCCTCCCGAGTGCTAGGATTAAAGGTGTGTGCCACCACACCAGGCAAATATAAGAATTTTTAAAACCAAACTAATTACCTAAATGAATGATGCATCTGTTTTTACTAAGTACTAATGTAGTCATTGTCCTAAAAGTAGCAATGCATATGACATAGATGACCCTAGGGGAAAAACAAAGGATTTTCAACTTCAAGAAATTCAAAATCTGTACAAAAATAAAAATTAGTAAGGTTAAATAGAGTTATATATTAATATTATAATGTATCATATGAATAAGTTGGCTAACAATGACAAAGGATGGTGACCTCAGAATATTACCTCACCCAAGGGCTTCAGAACTATGTTTGTGTTAATAGATTCTAAAATGCTCTCAGATTACATCATTGGACATTTCTCAGGCTATATCCTCCTTGCTAAGCATCACGTGACTGAATAATGTAAAGCAAAAATGGCATCATAAGAACAGAAAGAACACCTTACGAATCAAAAGGGATTGTATTGCTTTTGCTCACAAAGATTTATAGCCGGGCATGGTGGCGCATGCTTTTAATCCTAGCACTTGGGAAGCAGAGGCAGGCAGATCTTTGTGAGTTCAAGGCCAGCCTGGTCTATGGAGTGAGTTCCAGGACACAGCTGGGGCTACAGGGAGACCCTGTCTCGAAAAGACCAAAAAAAAAGTTAAAGTTGAGCTAACCATCAAGTCCAAGATGTCCACAGGGTCAAATTGGCTGCTGTCTCACCCTGCTAACAAGTCCGGATGGTACCCTCTACTAAATGCAGTCTTCTATAGGTTTTAGCAGGGAAAGGAAAACATGGGTGGGTCATCATTAGCTCAAGGAGACTGTAGAAGGCCAATTCGGCAGCAAAGAGAGCAGAGGTAAAAGTGCCTTTGAAAGACCACCGCCATTTGGGGGAGGGGAGGAGAGAAACCCAGAGCCAGTACTCCTCATCTACTAGGTGACAGCAAAACTAAAGGCAAATCTCCTCTGATATTCATGCCAGGCAGAACATAGACTGAATTATTGTTCTTCTAACATTGACACACAGAATTTGTCAATATACAAGTAAGGTAAAATTAGTGAGGAAAAATAGAAAAAAATGCATTTTATTTCCCCTCTGTACTCTTCTTTCAGGCAGGAAGAAATTATATTTGCTAAAAAAATCAGAAAAAATCTATTACTTTATTTGGGGCTCTATACATGACATAAGATGTGTGAAAAACTGATTCCAAATATAAAAAAGATAGAGTTATGAAATCAGCATGTCTATTTAAGAAGGAAAAGCAGGATCCCACTGCCTGGGACTCCTCAGACCCCTTGCTATGAGTGATGCGCTAGAATCCTCCCACTCTAAGGCCTTTACTGTCTCTCTATTCCACTGCAGGGGCGGGGGGGAGAGAATATTTAGTTACACCTGTTTTACATTACTCGTTTTCCCTCTAAACCTATCCCTGCTTGGCCTTTCCAGGATAATATAAATCCATTAGCTCCTAAAATCCTGTCACTTGGCATTATTCCCATAGTTTGACTTTCTTCAATAGTGTGTACCCATCTGACCTTTTTTCACCTGAAAATTGGCCGGCTTAAAACCCGAGATCTTTGACTACATATGGTTCCACCTGCTCAACATTACAAGTGTTGTTAATGTCTCTGTTCCTCATTTCTTCATGCTGTGGCCTTAAAGAACTTCCTGAACATGGACAATGTTTCTAATGAGTAAAAGTTGTTAGAAACATGCAGAATGGGAAAAGAAACAAAGCATTTTGCTTTAAACATTTGTTTCTCAGACTCAGTTTCTGAATAGTCAGCCTTATCACAAAAAGTCGGTACTGGGTCTCCATCTGGTGGCCAAATTTTCATTTTTAAATTCCGAAGGAGCTCCTTACTTTTCACTACATCTTCCTGAGAGTACGTTAGAAAGATAAAAGACATGGAGAATTACCCTAAAAGGAATGCACAAATTCAGAGGATTATGTAAGTTTATATAAACATAAAATCCAAATTTCTTTTAAAAATGGAGTCCAATTTCTTACAGAAAAAAATAAAAGGTAGAACAAAAAAATTTAGTCACAGAACCTGTACATTATTTGGTATATAGATTAGCAATTTTCATGAATGAAAGGACTACAGTGAGCTTGCCAGGTAAGTATTTTCAAGTTGCTTAAATTCTAGTCAAGGTAGAAAAAAATATATCTATATTATGCTATGTATTATAGTATAAATATATGGAGAAGAGAAGGTGTTATTCTATAAATAATGGTCAATTTTTCCCCTCTATAATTAGGCCATATTAAAATAGAGTTTAAAAGTGGCTACTTAACAGCTTCCCACTCAAGTCAGCCAGCCAGAAAGAAGGAAGTGTCTGAGAGCTGTCAATCAAGGGTCAAAATGGCTCAGGCCCTTAACAGCTTAGCTTATTTAAAGAAGAAATAAACATTGAAGGAGCCTTTAATAAAGATTTATCCTAATGTTAACTTTCTCAAAAATATTTAACAGTGCACAGCTCTCAGTAAAATACCCTAGGGAGAATAGAGCCTTTTAGGTTCATCTAGAGAATACAGAGTAACGGGAAAGCCAGAAGATGAGGCCAAAGTGGGAGTGAGGGGACAAATCACACAGGGCCTTAAGGGCCACGTAAGGACTATGAAATTCATTCTAAATGTGGAGGAAAGTCATTGGGGGTTTTGGACCTGGTCACACATGGGCTTTTCTAGGTTCATTTGCTACAGAAAGAGCAGACTGGAGGTAACATAGGATGTGGGGTAGAAAACAAAAAGCAGGGAGACCAAGTAGCAGTGGGCTGCAGGAATATAAGTGGGAAATTGTAGTGACTTACTTATCTCTGATAGCAGCAGCAGAGATGCCAAAATTTAGGACGGATATTTTATAAGTTAAGCCAATAGGAATGAATGCCTGTATAAAGAAAGTATAAAGAAAAAAGACCAACTATGGAAATGAATCCTAGAAGTTCTTGAGACCTGTTCATATGAACCTACAGCATTGGTATCAGCAGGCACAAGACTCTTGGAAGATCAGCTGGACAAAACCCAGCACAGAACTGCAGAAATGGGTAGCAGATTTCCCAATCTCGGCTGAAGAAGTGCTCATAGCATAGGTTTAACATGGAAGCTCGAGCAGTTAAAAAAGGTGTTAAAAGTTTATTTGAATGGTTGGCTGACGTATTTATTAAAACATGGCCTACTAACAGCGAGTTAGAGATGCCTGATATTCCTTGGGTTAGTATTGATGAAGGGATTGTGAGAGTCAGGCAGATGGGCATGCTAGAGTGGATTCGAAGTGTAAAATCACATTCTCCACAATAAGAGGACCCAGAGGACATGCCTTTCACTGAGTTTATAAGATGGAAAGTACTGAGGGAGACACCAGAATATTTGAAGAGCTTTGTTTTTTCTCTATTTCTTATGCCAGATCTTACAGTTAGAGAAGTTGTTGCTCGCTTGCATAAATTAAATATACACATAACGCTTCTGCCAAAACTACCATCCAGGGACTTACAGAATGCCTTATCCACTGTCATGGTATTCCTCACAGCATCACTTCTGACCAAGGAACTCACTTCACAGCCAAAGAAGTACAACAGTGGGCCCATGGTCATGGTATCCACTGGTCTTACCATGTTCCGCACCACCCAGAAGGTATCAACTTGACTGGACTAAGGAACAAATAAGAGAAAAAGGATTGGACTACCTCAACCCAGATGGCCCACCCCAAATGTGGGCGTTACCTTCTGCTGGCAGGCAGTATTAAAGGCCACGGCAGAGGGAGCTGGTCCCTTTTATCCTGCAGCTTGCCTCTCTCTCACTGGTGAGTTTGACTTGCTGCTGTGATCAACCCTTCGGATCCTAGCATGTACTGAGATTGGCAGAGCTCCTGGAATCCATCGGGCCTTCAGCACCAGATTGGGACTACTGAGAAATTCTCAGCCTTGTGGACTGAGAATTTCCCTGGATTCTCAGCCTCTCCAGTGCGGGGCGTGTCTACTGTTGGACTCCTTGAACTCTGTCACGTGAGCAAATCAATAAATTGTATATAGCTATATATTAGTCCTGTTGCTTCTGTTTATTTAGAGAACCCTGACTAATACAATATCCATGTGAAAATGTCAAGAATATAATAACATATAAGGGTCCTTCCTTTAGGGAAACATAAGAAATGGAATTACCAACTCCAGTTATTTTGCAGTTCATTGATGGGAAAATGTGGGTGGCACCAGAATTCATCAAATCCACGTCAAACTGATGGCAGAATAAATCAGAGTGTGGGGGCAAATTCTGTAATGGAGCAGTTTGGGAGTTACAACTATGTGTGTCCACATATCTTAGGGACCATGTATGTGATGGAAGTAGAAGTAGCTCACAGCTGTGGTGGGGAGAGCTGCTCATGTCTAAACAGATCCGAAGCAGAAATAAAACAGGAAATGGGACCAGGCTATACAACTCAAGACCTGAGTCTCCCCATGACCTACGGTCACTAGTTAGGCCCCACCTTCCAATAGGTTAAACAGTCTCCCAAAGTACCATCATTATCTGGAGCCAAGTGTCTGAACACATGAGCATGTCAGGGACATTTTACTTATGTAAGAAGGAACAGAATCATAAGAGTCAGTGACTATGACCAGGAACATGTGAGGTGGAGGCAAAAAGGGTGATGAAGGGTGGAAACACAACCAGAGCCAGAGGAATGTAAGGCAAAACTCCACACCATTTTATTTCATAAAACCAATGTGATTTAATAATACCATTTCAAATTGAGAAATGCTATTCCAAATGTTAAGTCACATCATTAATATCCCAGTATGTAAAAGAGACAAATTAAGAAATTCTCACTGGGCGTGGTGGCGCACGCCTTTAATCCTAGCACTTGGGAGGCAGAGGCAGGCGGATCTTTATGAGTTCAAGGCCAGCCTGGTCTACAGAATGAGTTCCAGGATAGTTGGGGCTACAGGGAGAACCTGTCTCAAAAAAAAAAAAAAAAAAAAAAAAAAAAAAAAAAAAAAAAAAAAAAAATAAAGAAAAAAAAGAAAAAGAAAAGAAAAAAAAGAAATTCTCCAAATAAGTAAATGTCTAACTGGCTTATGATGAATATTTATGGACTAAGCCATATGTGTTCTTCTAGTGGGCTGCCATCATCCTTATGGTGTTGACCTTAGGAACTTACAAAGTAATCTACCCAGTTAATAATGCACAGTAAGGGCTATTCTATACTGGAGAGTCTAAGTACACTGTATGATGATTTCTTCTTAGGCAATAAGATCAAATCAAACTGTTCTAATCTTAAGTCAAGCTTGTTGACTGAAGTATTATAGAGATAGTGTGGCTAATGTAGTTTCTGATGCATGGTATATTCACATATTTATTAAACATTTATTACATGGCTGAACTTTATGTTAATGACTAGAGACTAAAGGGAATAAAACAGTTTCTGTTCTGAACAAATAAACATGCATAATCAGATACATCAACACATTATATTGCAGTCTAAGAAAAACTAAGGAGTGTGTGTGCGTATTCAATTAATAAATATTTGTGGAATACACAGTTAACTTTCAAAATTTGTCTCACATGAAAAATCGAACTTCTTCCTTCAGTCTAGGATGATACGTGAAGCATCAAGGGAAAAAATTGGGAGAATAACATGACATAACATGCAACATGACATGAGACAGCTTGCTATCATGAGCTCAGTCTGGAGGACAAGAACAGAAGAGTTGGTCAGCTTTTTCCTGACGTCCACATTCTGGCAATTAAACATATAAGAATGTGTACTGGCCTAAACTCATAAACATATACTAGAGAGTCTCAGAACAAGAAACAAAGATGTATATGATACCAATTTTGAGTCATAAACTACAAAGCAAGACATTATAGTTATTTCAAAAGTAGGAAAGTTTTTAAATAAAATTTAATATATTTACAATGATGTTTTATATATGCATTTTTGAGAGCTAATTATCACATTCAACCTGGCCAACATTATCTACTACCTCACATAAGGTAAGAACACTTAAGATATCCTCTCTCAGCAAATTTCAAATATAGAATACAATACCATGGACCATAATCCCAACACTGTCTGTAAATCATCAGAACTTATTAATTGCATAACTGAAACTTCATACTCTTTCACCAATATCCTAACAACCAACATGCTATTGTTTGTTTCTGTATGTTTGAATGTTTTAAATGACACATGTAAGTGAAATTTTGTAGTATTTGTCCAACTGGATTATCATACTTTAGCATTAGTTCTGGTTCATTCTAGCAAGGTTCCACTCATTTTTGTGCTTAAATATGTTTTTTGTATATGTAGGCTTGTGTGATATTTTTGCATGTTTCCATTAATCTATCAACAGGATTCTCAGTTGTTTCCATATCTTGGCCTTCAAAGTGCTGATTTCAATCATGACACAAGGGTTCCATTTTCTCTACATCTTCATGAACGATTGTTACTTTTTCCATAAACATTTGTAATAACCATACAAACAGGTATGGGGTGTCCATATCATCATTAGTCTACTGTCTAATACAATCTATGCCAAAATTCCAATGACATGCTTCACAAAAACAGAAAATCCAAAATCATAAAATTCATATGGAAGCACAAAAGACAATGAGTATCCAAAGCACACATCTATAATCCCAGAACTTGGGAGATAAAGGCAGGAGGAT
Organism: Rhizomys pruinosus; assembly: GCA_009823505.1. Taxonomy (NCBI): domain Eukaryota; kingdom Metazoa; phylum Chordata; class Mammalia; order Rodentia; family Spalacidae; genus Rhizomys; species Rhizomys pruinosus. The sequence goes on from VZQC01010439.1 coordinate 1,785,804, forward strand.
GAGGAGTTCAAGGCCAGTCTCTGTATACGGCAAGCTTGTGGCCAGCCTGTGCTAGAAAATGAGATCTCATCTCAAGAAAATCTTAAAAAATACTTAAATTAAAACCATATATCCAAAGCACTTCTGAGCAAAATAACAATGCTATGGGAATCATAATACCTGATTTCAAATTATATCACAGAGCAATAGTAGCAATAATACCATGACACTAGTGCAAACCCAGATATCTACACCAATAGAACAAAAGACACAGAAATAAACCCACACAGATGCAGCTATTTGATTCTTAACCAAAGTGCCAAAAATACACATTAGAGAAGAGATAGCCTCATTAATAATTGGTACTAAGAACACTATAAGCGCCCGTGTTAAATATAAAACTAGAACTCTCTCACACTATTCAAAAATCAAATAAAAACATATCAAAGTTCATAATGTAAAACCTGAAATTTGAAGTACTCATAGAAAAGATAGGGAAAATAGTCTAAGATATAGATACAAGAAATAGCTCTCTGAATAGGACTCCAACAGTTTAGAAAATAATACCAAGAATTGACAAATTAAGATCACACCAAATTAAAAAACTTCTGTTCAGCAAAGGAAACCACGAACAAAGTGAGGAAAGATAGCTGACAGGATGGGAGAGAATCTTTGCCAGCATTTCATCTAACAGTGGTTTAACATGTAGAATATATAAGGAACTCAATAACTTAAATGTAAAAGGAATACATAATCTAGGCCATAAATGGACAAATGAATTGAACGTACATAATTTGAAATAGCTACAATATGGCTTTGCACCCATAGTAAAATTACACAAAGCCACCACTTACGTATTGTGCATGTATACTGGAGACATATGTAATGATGTAGCACCATTATTTCTTCAAAATTAGACATAATCATAAAACAGAATGAGTAAACTCTAGTATGCTCATCATAGTATGACATTATGCAGCAATGAAAATTAATAGGCCATGACTATGTGCATAATGTGTATGAACCTCAAAAGTCCAATAAGGACCAAACAAGTCAGAATAGGGCTCCACTTCATAAGTTTAGTAAGGATCAAATAGAAAATCCAGAAATAGATTCCACAATATACGAGATTTAATATACTGTGATATTTATTGTTGAGTTCTATAGAAGAGGAATGGATTATTTAATAAGCAGTTTTGGCAAAAAATTCCATTCATCTCCAATCTAAGAATTTCATCCCTGATTTATACTATAGCTAAAGCTAAATTATAGCCGGTGATAGCTTTCCAAGTTTGTTTTGGACAAACCCTCATGTTCACACAACCTAGGAAAACGGAACAAAGTATAAAATGCATCTCTGTGATGTGTCTGAGAGCAAGCAAAGCTGGGGAAATAGCAGAAGCAAAATCTGAAAGGTAGAAAAGACAAGAACCTAGTACTTCGCAGAGGAGAGAGTCAAGGTCAGTCGCTGCCACGGAAAGTCTGAGAAGCTGAGCATATTGCAGACAATCTCACAGACCTCAAGACTCATAGACCCTTGTTTCCTTCTAAGAGGACAAGTCCCTGAAAAGCTTCTGAGACTATCTGTAGAAACCTAAGTACTATCCTTGGAAAACAAGAGTGGGCCAGAACGGAAGCCTAACTAACATCAAGACGACTGAGTTCCTGATTTGATTACAGTGATCTACACTTGGCTTCCCTGTGAAGCAAAACCTAATGTATTTCATCCAAAAGAAGAAAATATCTATGACTTCCATATACGGTATTCCACAGTTGATCAAATGTTAACATTATGTACTTGGCAGACAACAGTGTGAAACAAACGGCAAGAACAGATTCAGCCAGTTCTGATCACAGACTCTAGGGTACTGAATAGAGGTCTAAGGTTTACATATTTAAGGACAAAATAAAATAGAGATGTTTTTAACAGAGATAGGAAACGAAAAACTCAAATGAAAATCATAGAACTGAGAAGTACTAAATTGAATTGAGTACATGGGTTCATTGGCTTAGAACAAAAAGAAAATATTTCTGAAGAAAATATATAGGATGGAAACAGAGAACACAGTGCAGGGTATGTGTGACGGTGAATATTTTTAACAGCATGGTAGATGAAATCACAGGAAAAGCAAGAAAAGAATAATGGACAGAATATTCAAAGATTCCGTATCTAAGGATTTAATGAGACCGACCTTTAAAACATACATATAGTTAAGGATTAAATAGTGGCCAAACTCCAAACATAGTTACAAAACTGGAAGTAAAGGCACATCACAGAAACAGTTCTAACAGGAAAGACTTTGTTTTAAAAGCAAACAAAAGGGGGAAAGGTAAATTATTTGAATGGAAAACAATTCGAACTTAAAATTAACCTCTCAACAGAGAGACTAAAACGGAAGTCTGAAGACAATGAAAAGACAGCCTTAAACATCTGGAAGAATGTAATTTCAGTTGTAAACGTCAATGTTGGCATAGTTAATCTTGTCGACTAAATATTAAAATATCATGGAATCACACTTCTGGGTATGTCTTTGAAGAGTGTTTCCAGAAAGGTTTAGCTGGGGAAGGAGACACACAGAGCTGAGCACCAGCATTCACCTGTCTTCTCTGCTCCCTAACTGGTTACCCAATGTGACCAATTGTCTTAAGCTCCTGCTACCAAGACTTCCCTGGTCAATAGAGAGTATATTCAAACTGTGAGGGAAAACAACAAAAAAAAACACTTCAATTCAATTCAGGCATTTTGTCCTAGCAACAAGGAAAGAAACTAACACGAATACCCAGTGTTGAAGAAAAGAAGTTCCTTAAGAAAAAGACCCCAGAATGAAACATGAAAAACAACAGGAATGAAGAGCAGAAGTTGTAGATAAGGAAAAAAATACATAATTGGCTAAAATATGAAAATAATGTTTCAGGACATTAGAATGTGCAACAGAAATAATTCAAAAGATAAGTGGTAAAAATAGAGGTAAGTGACCCCAAATCCATGTTATTGTTTAAAAAAAAAAACTAGTTGCATAATTTTGACACTACAAACTCAGAATGCAGGGATTATCTCTGAGTAAACACTGATTTTTTTTAAATGGAACTAAAGCTATCATAGGAAAGGATCTAATAATATAAAAAGATGTATGTATCAGTGATACAAAGAAAACACAAAATAAAATGAAAATAAAATATCTAAGATAACTAGAAGATGAATAAGGAACTATATATAATTAAATAAACCATTGGTTACATAAATATCAATAGAAAAAGTAGCATTATAAAGAAAAATAGACTGGAGGAAAATGTTTTACATGCAACATCTATGTCTTTAATGAAAAAGGGAGAGAGGGAAGAAAGGAAGGAAAGAAGGATTAGCTTAAAGGAAAATGAGAAAAAAATGACATGAAAATAATTTAAACACTGTGAATGAAAAGTTCCCAGGAACACCCTGAACTTCCTGCAAGGCTGACCAAGGGATTATACTTCAATGACTGTGGAGAGTTTGGAATACTGCAGATCCACAGCCCATTTACAATTTTTCTTAGGCCATGTTTAGCTCCTAAATAGCCACTCCTCGCCCACCTCTGACCCGGCATCCTGTGACTAACACTTAACAAAGACACACTTCCACCAGCCAAAAGGCTGTCATGAGACAGCAACTGAGGACCAGAGCTCAGATTTCTCTTTTGCTGTATCTGCCTACTTAACGTTTCCACCAATGTATTTGAAAAGTGTCTTGATTTATGACTTTTCTTTGTTCTGTTACTATAAAAACTTCTACATTGGAACATGAAATTGGGGTAACTTGAACCCCAGGCCATAATTACTGATACTTGACTTCGGAATAAACTCTTATCCCCTTTGATGTGAGAGTTACGCTTTTGCATTGACAACACTGACCAAAGAAAAACCAAATGAAAAAGATTGGACTAAAGGAAGAAGATGACATTTTCACTTAACTGCTGGAATACTTCTGAACAAGGTCATTCACCCATCTGTCAAGGCCATCTGCCAGTCAATGATGTGTATCTTGGTTATCTTTGTCCTGGCCAGTCAGGGCCAGCCAGGACAAAAGATAAAGTATGTGAGGAGGGGATAAAAAGGACAAAGACCTGGGTGCCTGTAAAATAATCAGCCCAGAAGTTATTGGATGGTCTACAAGTTCTGGAGAGCCCACCCTTCCCAACAGGGCATCTTAAGCTCTTTCCTCTTTACTTTCTGCCTCAATAAACACTTGTTTGCACTTCTTTCTGACTTTTCATTTACTACGGTCATTCAACTGTTCCTCTACTTCTGGAAAGAACCCAGACATCAGGGCAACTAGCTCCAGCTCTCTCATTCCTGAAACAAATCTTGATCACTTGATTGGACTGAAACCAACCTACAACATTGACTGCATCTTTGATTGTGTTGCTAGAAGAGTCTTTGGGATAAGGGTTTATATCTTGCCCTGACCCCTACCTGTTTTGGCTTCCTCATGCATCTTGTCATGGGTGAAAAGCTCTGCTCCAGCAACCTTCCCTGCTGTGATAAGAAAGAAACTAAGAGCAGTTTTTTTTTTTTTTTTGCCAGGTATTTGGTTGAAACAGTAAAAAGAGTGGCATTTAATAACTAAAAAGAAAAATATGTCTTTTCAAGACAGGGTCTCCCTGTAGCCCCAACTGTCCTGGAACTCACTCTGTAGACCAGGCTGGCCTTGAACTCACAAAGATCCGCCTGCCTCTGCCTCCAGAGTGCTAGGATTAAAGGCGTGAGCCACCACGCCCGGCTGTGCATAGGTTCTTTATGAATATTTTAAACTCATTTTAACTGATATTCAAAACAAACAGTGTGCATATTATAGAGCACAATGTGATGTTTCAACATATACATACATCCTAATTAACATACCTAGCTCCTCAAACCCTTGTGACTTTTTTATAATGAAATCTAAAATCCTTTTTCCCACTTCTGGTGACATACACAACTTCTACCTATAGTTACCTGGCTGTATAACAGCACCTAGGACTTCCTACTCCCATCTAACTATAACCTGGTTTCTAGTGGTAGACTCCATCCTACTTTCTACTTCTCTGAGGCCAACACTTATTGAACACATGACATCAGGCAGTACTTGTGTCTCTGTGCTTGGCTCATGGCTCACTTCACTGAACTTTAAGGCCAGCCTGGTCTACAGAGTGAGTTCCAGGACAGTTGGGGCTACAGGGAGACCCTGTCTTGAAAAGACCAAAAATAAAAAAAGAACCTATGCACAACTCTGAGAATCAAGTCAGATGCTGAATTTTAAGAAGTCGGCACCAGTGGAGCTCCGAGGGAATAACCACTCTGTGCACAAGCTGGGTAGACAGCGCCCACACAGCTACCCATGTACCCTGGTGTCACCATTGTTGGCTGACCATCACCCTCAACAGCATTATGGAGCTGGGAAGTCTGTAGATTTCAGAGAATAAACTAGAGGATACTGGTATACAGCTGTCCTGTGAAGCTGGGAAGCTCCCTAACTGCCATGAAGAGGATCTTGGATGGGAGGCTCATGAGCTAAGTGCTGCCTGCCATGAGGGTCTCGCTTCTGCTTTTACCACAGTAAAACCCAGTGGGGAATCAAACTGTTGGAAAACTCCTTGGTCCACAGGGGGGTCGTTGTGCTGAGCGAGGCCTGGAAACAACGAAAGTGTAACTTGCACGCAAGGTCTGTGAACAACTGACTTTGATGAGGAAAAACAAGCATTTCTAACTGCTGGGAAAAAGAGAAATCCCTCCTTGACATTCCTAAGCAGTGTGTAAGAGAAACAGAAATTTAAGAGTGAAAATCCCATTCCAAGAAGACTTTCTGGCCCAGAACCACATAGAAAGGAAAGGGAGTGGGCCTTTACTTTGGCCCATCTATGTGTAAGAATTACAGATCACTGACACTCTGATTTCTCTGGTGCCCAGCTCAGACGCATTATGTAAGACTGATAGGGCTTTTCATTTGCTATTAGAAGACTTGAAATCAGGGGTGGGATGGAGGTGGGGAGGGTGAGGGTGGGATGAGGGGGAGGCCTGAATATAATCAAAATTCATTGTATGGAATCCTTGAATCAATAAAATTTCTCTTAAACTAAAAAAAAAAAAAAAAAGAAAAGGAAAAAAGAAAAATATGTAAACTTACTACCAAAGTGAAGAATTAGACCCTGCTCACTATCTCATATAAAAATCTGAATGATAGCCGGGTGTGGTGGCGCACGCCTTTAATCCTAGCACTTGGGAGGCAGAGGCAGGTGGATCTTTGTGAGTTCAAGGCCAGCCTGGTCTACAGAGTGTGTTCCAGGACAGCTGGGGACAGGGAGACCCTGTCTCGAAAAGACAAAAAAAAAAAAATCTGAATGATAAAAGCTAGTAAGGATATAAAATACTCTATTAACAAATACAACCTAAATGATACATTTGGAATGCCACGCCCAACAATTGCACGGTCTTCTCAAGTATGCATACAATATTAACAAATTATATTTGAAATATAACTGATTCAAGTATTCTGTGATGTCTGTGGATGTAAGTTTTCAAGAGACAATGAAAAGCAAAACTGGAAAATGTCCAATTTTTTTATTTTATTCATTTATTTTTGACCCTTAAAATGTTTTATTAAATTTTTGTGATTTTCATACAATATAGTGATATTTATATACCCTATCCACATCTCCCCCATTGTCCCCCACCCAATTTAATGTATTCTCATAGATAGATAGATAGATAGATAGATAGATAGATAGATAGATAGATATGCATAAAACATGGCCTACAGACATTTGTGTCCCCAAATGTCCTTCAGTGTGGGTCCATCCACGGGGCCAACTACAAGTCCTACCCTTGTAAGGCAGTGTCTGTCTCCCTCCCAGCAGCCATCAGTTACCAAAAGTTCCTTAGGTTGAGCTGGGATTTTTTATTTACCCACTTCCTCGTGTCTCTGCTGGGATTTTGTCTGGTTGGAACTTGCACAGGACATGTGAGTTTGTAGGAGTAACTGACCAGTTGTCTGATTCTGTCTGCTTGTGGTCATCCACACCCTCTGAAAAGCCACTCATATTTTTATTTTATATATAAATCACAGTTCAAAGAAACATGTAAATAATATGTCAAAATGAATGATAATGATAATTTAGCCTAGAATCGTCTTGAGGCGTTAAAGAATAGAGAATTAAACCCAAAGAACAATTTAAAAAAAAAAAGAAATAAAAAGAAATGTATACATCCAGCACACAAATCTTTGTGCCTAGTACTTTTCTCAAATAAAAGGACCCAGAGCTCTTTACACAAGTGGCTCATTTCCAACCTCAAGCATCTCTTGGTGTCAGAGAGTAAAGAAGTGCTCATAAGAACATCTTAATGGGATGATGTCAGAGAGGGGCATGGGTATAAAATGAAAACCAGGCAAACGTAGAATGGTTTGTATAACAACATAATACTGCACTGTATCTTGGAATGTGTGATAACCACAGAGTACTTGGTTCCTAAAGAATCAAGTCAGTTGACATTGATCCATATTGATATGAAGGAAGGATCAAGTGAATTAAAAGGGAAAGATCTGTGCAGAAGAATCTTGCTAATGTGAATAATCCCCTCAGAGAGGAAAACCATAATTTTCCATCCATTGCTATACACAGGGACTTCCTTTTACACAGTCCAGTAAGGAAACAGGAAAAAAGAGTAAACTTATGAGGGAGCAGGTACACGAACACTACTTCACCCAGGAGAACGAGGTTTACATCATTAGTGATGCCATGCAAACAATAAGCACCCTTGGTACCATGTTGTTAAAAAAGCACTTTCCCTCTGCACTCTTCTTCCCTGGCCTACATATCAATATTACTACAAATCATACAATTGTTTAAATGAGTGTAAGAGAACATTCTGAACAGTTTTACAATAATAAATCTGAAATTTTACTCAAACCTGAAAAAAAAAAACAAATTTGACTCAAATCAGTAAGAAAAGGTATACCTTAGAGAAAAATGGCCAAGAAAGACTAATTCTAAAGATGAGATAATAAAATGACTAGTAAGTATATGAAGTTATTTGGCTTAATTATCACAAAGATAAAAGGTAAAACCACCATGAAACTAATATACTGATTATCAAAATGTCTAAGATAAAAATCACCATGGTGAAAATGTAGTCTTGGAGCTCTGATAGCACTAATACAGGTGTGAAGGGGTATATCCACTTTTGGAAAATTTTGGCCATACTTACTGATTTCTCTATGCCATGCGTGCTCTATAAACTGCCAAAGTCTCTCAGAAGTGTAACTGCACATCCTAATGAAAGAGTGATGCACAGCTGGGCGTGGTGGTGCACACCTTTAATCCCAGCACCGGGGAGGCAGAGGCAAACAGATTTCTGTGAGTTCAAGGCCAGCCTGGTCTACATAGCAAGTTCCAGGCCAGCTGGGACTGAAGGGAGAGGCTGTCTCAAAAAAAAAGAGTAATGCACAAAAATATTCTCACCATACTGCTCCATAGAGCCAAGAATTGAAGACAGCTCAAACATTATCAACAGTAGAATACAGAGGGAGTCACACAATGGAATAAGGCTATGCTTTGAGCATGGAGAAGAAATGAGCAGATTCCACAGTGTAGATAAAACACAAGCAAAGTGAAATATATTTGATTTTTTTTACTTATAAAAGGAAGAGTTTGGGGCTGGAGAGATGGCCTAGCGGTTAAGAGCGCCGACCGCTCTTACAGAGGACCTGGCTTCGATCCCCAGCACCCACATGGCGGCTGAGAACCGTCTGAAACTCCAATTCCAGGAGAACTCCAGTTCCAGGGGAATCCAACACCCTCTTCTGACCTCCGCGGCATTGCACAACACGGGTGCACAGATCTGCATGCAGACAGTACATTGATACACATACAGAAATAAATAAAATAAAACAAAATAAAGACAAAAAAAACTTATTAAAAAAAAAAAAAGGAAGAGTTTATTTGAGCATATGATTGGCAGTTCCAGGGAATTAGAATCCAATGTGGCAGGAGGCATGGTGGCTGGGGCTGGAGCAGAAAGCCGAGGTTCACATCTCCAATGAGCACAGGAAGTCAAGAGAGAGAGAGAGAGCTTGATTTTTTTAAGTTTTTTTTCAATTTATTATTTTTTATGTGTATGAGTGTACTGTCTGTATGCAGGTTGGTGCACCCGTGTTGTGCGATGCCGCGGGGGTCAGAAGAGGGAGTCGGATTCCCGGTCTGATTCCTGGAACTGGAGTCAAAGACGGTTCTTAGCTGCTATGTGGGTGCTGGGAATCGAATCTGGGTCCTCTGCAAGAGCAGTCAGCGTTCTTAACCACTAAGCCATCTCTCCAGCCCTGATATTTGATATGTAAAAGAAGTAAAAAGTAACATGGTTGTCAGTGGATAGAGGTGGATGAGATAGGAAGATACTGTCAAAGTAAAAGACAAAGTTGATGCAGGAGAAATATTAATAAGCTCTGGAGATGTACTTCACAGCACGATACTGGAAGTAATAACAAAACCTTGAAATTTGCTAAGAAAATGGATCTTAAAGGTTCTCATCAGAATAAAAGATAATTATGTGAGATAAGGGAAATGTTAATTAGTTTAAGTTTAGTAATCACTTCACAACATACATATCACATCTTGTGATACATATTGTCGATGTATATATTTACAACATTTGTCAACTTTCTTCAATAAATCTGGGAAAGCATTTTAATTACAAATAAAATTAGATTTTAAAAAAAGCAACAAATTAGCCATGCACAGTAGCCCATACCTGTAATTCCAACACCTGGGAGGCTGAGAGAGGAGGATGATTGAAGTGTGTGGACAGCAAGGGTTGCAGAGCAAAACCTGTATATAAATAAAGTTAAGTAAATAATATATGAATTGAGTTAATACCAAGGTCACTAGTCAATAAGATGAACTACTTTTTTTAGTGATCAGGTTCAGCATACAAAAATATAAAAATGTGAAGGAGGAAAGGGAGAGGAGGATAAAAATGAGGAGGACAAGAAGGAATAGGAGGAGGGAGGAGGAGGAGGAGGAGGAGGAGGAACATAGTTATCAAAGGTACTATAATAATGGCTAATTGCCAGGAATTTGAGAAAGGACAGAATTTGTTCTGAGTGGCTGATTAGAAATTTCACAGCTGTTTTCTTTTCATGACAATTTTTTATAATGTACTTTTACTCTTCATGGTATACTTCAACCTTTTAAGTTTAAAAGAAGCCCAGCTGAATTAAGACTTTTATATAAAATTCAAGTAAAGACTTTGTAAAAATTTTATAGGACAGAGGAATGAACCTGAAAGAATAAAATCCATACATAAAAATAGATGTTTGTACTTATATCTGAAAACTCACAGTCACAATATCAAGAACTGGACATGAATGATAATATGATGATTTATAAACCCTGGCACAAAGTACCTGTAACTGGATAATCAATCTTGTATGAAATTCAAAGCTTAAATTAGAAAATTAATACAATAATAAACTCAGACTTAACAAACACATGAGGTTGCTAAAATTTTCTAGTAATCAGGAAACTAAAAAAGTGAATAATTTTGTACCTCTCATTTAGGTAAATATGTTTAAATGGTTTAAAAAAATCTAATTTTGTGTCTTTCTGAGACCCCAGCAGGCCTGGAACTCCCTATGTAGATCAGGCTGGCCTTGAACTCACAGAGACCCACCTGCCTCTGCTGGGATTAAAGGTGTGTGCCACCATGCCCAGCTTTAACAATCTAATGTTGATGCAGAAAGTGAGGGATGGTAAAGAACTTGTGTGAAGATCATTTCAAAATGTCTATGTGCATTCCTATCACACTGTACATCTTACATATCTTATACTAAGTTACAAATAAAATTATGTTACATATTTTTATATTGGCAGTTCAGCTGTGTTCAAAAGGAGTATGGCAACTTCTATTAACATTAATACATACTTTGACCAGAGTTTTCATTTATAAAAACCTTTCTTGGAGAAATGAATTTACTCTGCATAAGGGAATATATGCACAGATGTGTGCTGTGGCTATATTCAGTGTAGCAAAAACTAAGAATTAAATGGTACTCAGTAGGAAAAGTCCTGGAAAGTGAACACATCCACTGTCTAATAGTACATATGTACTTAAAAATTACTGAATACCTAGTACTATGACATTTATGTTAGAACAATTCCCAAGAGATACACTATAGGAGAAAGAAAAAAATCCAGAAAAACTATTTTGATGAAACAACACAGAACACTCACATTTCATTTGTATGTTTATAGACATATGTTCACTCATTCATTGAATTCCGTACACATGGAAAAAAGCTAAGATGCTACAACTTCAGGGTGTTGATGGAGGAATTAGATGAAAAAAAAGGAGGAGGAGAAGGTAGCAAAGCAAATAAAAATAAAAGTTGCAGGAAAAATAATTTATACTTCAAAATGACTAAGGCATTATATTTATGTAACTCAAATTATAGACATTTGTAAAATCATACATCCTCAAAAAAACATGTTAGCCTCCCTTTAGACACGACAATGTCATTTCATTTAAAAATAAAATATGAAAAAATTAAGAAAAATTAGTTATGGAATGACCAATAAATTTGGGAAGTAGGGGACTGGAGAGATTTAGTAGCTAAGAGCAGGTGCTGCTCTTTCAGAGGACTGGAGTTCAAGCACCCACATCCAGTCTCACAGCTCCCTGTAACTCTAGCTCCAAGGAATGTGATGCCTTCTTCTGGCTTACACAGGCAGCCACATGAATGTGCACATTCCCAGACAGAGACACACCTCCACACATACAAATAAATCTTTTTAAAAAGCAGAGAGAGCTTCAAGTTCCATCCATTTACCTGCAAAGTTCATGGTGTCATTTTTCTTTACTGCTGTATAAAATTCCATTGTGTAGATGTACCCCATTTTCTCCATCCACTCATCCATTGAGGGACAATTGGGTTGCTTCCAGTTCTTTGCTATTATGAAGAGAGCTGCAATAAATATAGATGTGCATGTATCTCTGCAATAGGATGAGCCTTGTGGGTATATACCCAGGAGTAGTATGACTAGGTCAGGTGGTAGGCTCATTTTCAGTTTCTTAAGAGTTCTCCACACTGCTTTCCATAGGGGTTGCATGAGTTTGCATTCCCACCAGCAGTGGATGAGTGTTCCCCTTTCCCCACAACCTCTCCAGTATTTTGTATCTTTTGTTTTCTGGATCATAGCTAGTCTTACTGGAGTAAGATGAAATCCTAAGGTGGTTTTAATTTGCATTTCCTTAATTATTAGCAACCATTTTAAGATGTTTCTCAGCCATCTTTACTTCTTCATTGGTGAAGTCTCTGTTCAGCTCTTTACTCCATCTTTTGAGTAGGTCATTTGTTTTCTTCCTCCTTTGTTTTTTGAATAGTTTATACACTCTGGATGTTAATGCTCTCTCAGATGTATCACTGGTGAATGTTTCCTCCCACTCTATAAGTTTTCTCCTCATATCTTTGTTTCTTTCACCATACAGAAGCTCTTGCATTTAATAAGGTTCCATTTGTCAATTGTTGACTTTATATTTTATGCAGCTGCTATCTGATTTAGAAAGTCTTTCCTACACCTATGTCTTGTAGGTTACTACCAACATTTTCTTCTTTCATTTGCAGAGCTTCTGGTTTCACATTGAGGTCTTTTATCCATTTGGAGTTGATTGTGAAGTAACACAGTCCCAGAAAAACAAAAGAGGAATGGTATCCCTCATTTGTAGATGCTAGCACCAAATCCCTCGTTGAAAGGCAAACAGCACAGTTAATATTATATTTCTTTTTATCTGAAGGCGACTGTGCTATTATAATGTGAATCCCTTAACTGGCTCTAGAATTAACTTACCACTTATTTTTAGACTTCATAATGGTGGTATATGGGTGGAGGGTATGTATTCATATTTTAGAGTAATATAAAATTAAAGGGAAAATGTGAACTCCTAAACATATTTTGGAATTAACATACAATTTATTTTCAGAGGTCATAATTTTGGTAATTTATATATAGGTATACTTTGTAGCAATACAAATGGGAGGGAACAATGACAAAAGGACTGGGTCAAAGAACTGACAGAAACAGTTACTTCTGCCCAAACAATAAACCTTTGCAAAGAAAAATTTTAAAAAGACTGAGAAAAATATGCAAGACATGTATGGCAAAATGCATGATCTGGGGTGGGGTGGGGGACATGGAAAAGGGAATGTGTCTAAATTGGACTGCAAAATGATGTTTGCAATACACAAAACAGCAACACAAATATTTTATTAAAAATTTTAAAAAAATAAAAAAGAAAGTGTAATTCCACAGCCAAATTGGCTTATTGAGTAATTAGGTCAGTCCAGGCCATGCTGAGTCCAGATTCATAGAGTTGGGGAGAAGTTCGGTGAATGAGCTAGTTGGGGAAATTTTATTCCAAGCATAGTCTTTCCATTTTGTATAAGGTATTATGTAAAATAAGAAAAAATTCCAAAGTAAACGCTGCTGTTATCAATGTCAGAAAGTGCATCTAGTTATTTTTGTGTGCTTTTTAAATATAAAATAATTGAATTTTTGTGGATTTCATGCAACATTATCTTAATCATATTAAACACTCTATGCTATCTGCACCCCCTATAGGCAACCCACCAGATTTCATTCATTCTGTCATATATGTTAAAGTCTACTGAGTAAACATTATGTACCAAGTGGTCTCTCTTTGTGAGTTCACTGTGTACTTATTTTAAATTTTTTTATTTATTTCTGTATGTGTATGAATGTACTGTCTGCATTCAAGTTTGTGCACCCGTGTCGTGCAATGCCACGGAGGTCAGAAGAGGGTGTCAGGTTCCCCTGGAACTGGAGTTCTCCTGGACTTGGAGTTTCAGACGGTTCTCGGCCACCATGTGGGTGCTGGGGATCGAACCCGGGTCCTCTGCAAGAGCGGTCGGCGCTCTTAACCGCTAGGCCATCTCTCCAGCCCTCACTGTGTACTTTTAAAAACAATAGAGAAATAAATATTTAGGTAAATTAAAACAAGGAAAATGAAAAAAAATAAAATACAAACCAGAGAGATCAGCTGGGAATGGTGGTGTGCGCCTTTAATTCCAGCACTCTGGAGGCAGAGGCAGGCGGATCTCTATGAGTTCAAGGCCAGACTTGTCTACATAGTGAGTTTCAGGCCAGCTGGGGCTACAGGGAAACTCTGTATCAAAAAAGACAAAAAAACAGAGGGCCTATAATATAATGTTTCCTAATGGCTTTTAAAACATCTTTCTTAATCTCTCCTTCCTTTCCCTTCTGTATTACTCTCCCTATCCCCTCTGCCCCAGTTAAAGTGTGTGTGTGTGTGTGTGTGTGTGTGTGTGTGTGTGTGTGTAACCATAGGATATATATAATTTTAAAAACCCAGTGCTAGACAAGGGAAAACATTCCCATCAAACTGTCGGTCAGGATAGTCCAAGAGACTCTCAAAACAATATAGGCTATTGTCATTCCCTTTGATTGCCTCCCAGAACTTGACAGTAAGTCCTTATTGCTAAAGCTGCCAGACACATGACTTAGAAGAATCCAGATGGAACTGATTTGGAAACTTCCTCCCTGAGGACAAGCTCTTACAATATCGGAAGTTGCTATGCAAGCTGCCAAGAGAGAAAAAGCAATCAATATTCTTCCCCAGCTGTGAAACCTATGAGTCACAACGACTGGCCCAGCAAAATATCCCTAATTGTTCAATAACGGCACTTTTATCCATGGATAACCAACAACTGACTCACTGGACTTACCGTCCATTCATTAGGAAAGAATCATTCTGGGTACTGTGAACCTAGCAATCTGGGAGTTCTGGAAAGGTCACAGACTCTAGAGGAGAACTTACTACTTCCACTTTCCTAAGCCAATATTATTTATACCTGTATTATATATATTTATCCCAACATCCACACATAATACAGCTCTTAAAACTCACTAGAAAAGCTTCTTTTTGCAGCAGATGGATGGAGACTATTATCAAAATTCATACCTAGTCAAAATGCAAATAGTAAGTGACTGTGGGATGCCTAGTTTTAACTGGTACATCTGCAATGCAACTCCTGCTCTTAAGGCTCAGAGAACACTGTGAAAGATGGTGTAGAAAGACTGTAAGATTTGGAAGACCAAGATGCTTGCTGCTTAGACAATATCTTCCAGATATGACAGGGAAGCTACACCAATAGTATCTCACATATACAGTTTTAAGAAGCTTCTCTTGCTACAGCACGGTCCTGCTAAGGGAAGGGGAGAAGTGGTCCCCTGCGGTCACTGTGAGGAACTGACCCCTCAGTACAGAGGTCAGTTAGTTACTTTCATAACCCGACCTGAGAGATACTTCCAACCCAGGTCCTTAGCCTGGAAAGAGGAGTGCTTCCCATCTGGCCGTGCTTTCCCACCTGCCCAAAGACTGCTGCCTATCTCTGGACAAGAATTTCAGGTTGATGGCCGATGGTCAATCTTCAGCCTACACCCACTCACAATCCACTCCACAGGTTGATGACCTGACTGGTCTCCAACCAACCCAATGCTAGCTTACTGGGTTGGCGATCTGATAGATCCCCATCCAAGCCACTAGCCACCGACGCTGGGAATCCAGCCATCTTCCGTCTGTATCCGCACAAAATAATGGGCCAGGAATTCTGTTATTATGGTAATGGAGAATTTGATTTATTGCATACTACAAGTCAGTTTTATAAGCGAAATGATGTGATCTCCCATAGCCAATCACAGACCCCAGTCTTGTACCCCTGTGTACTGCTGCTCTGCCTAGCATCATGTGCCTGGGCCACGTTGCTCCCTCTTGGGGCGGGGTCAGAGGAATATGATAACTTCCACTTCCTGACGGATGTTAGCTGAGAACTAGCCCCTAATTCAAACTCGATCTTGCCACAATGGTTTCCTAAATAAGACCTACATAATGACGATACCTATTGATATGGCAACACAGATGGGAAAATTTCACAAGGTCTCACCTCTATACACACATATGTGTGTATATCTATATAAAACAATATATATGTAATAATAAAGAACAGGTCACAAAATTAAGAGGAAGTTAGGTCGAATGTAGGAAGAGTTGGGGAGGGGAGAAGGGTTGGAAATGAAGTAAATAGAGTTTTCATATATGAAATTCTAAAATAATAAAAACAGAGAGCTAAATGGAATTTTAACATATAGATCCAAATACCACTAGATGTCAGCAAAATCCCCCCAAATTATAGAAACGTTCTTAACTATTCAGAAAATTTACTCTTTTATCTATAATCTCCCCATTCAAGTATATACACTATTCTAATTAGAAGTATAGATTACCAGAAAGTGAATAAATTTCCTTAAGGACAAACTTTTTGTTAAAAGATAAGTCATTAACATAGCTGTAATATAATCCATATTTACTAAGATGTTTTAGCTTTTTCATGTCATGTTTTGCTCATTAAATATTCTTTAAAAGAAAACAATGCTTAGTATTCAGTAAATCAATATCCATTTACCTCATATCTATTATGTATAAAATATGGAGGCAAATTGAAACAATCACATTTATTGAGGTTTTTTTTTTCATTAAAAGAACATAAGTTAAATGAAATGAAATGTCACAAATAAACCAGTTCAAACTAGTATACAGTAATATGTTAGCTCAGACATAGCCACAGGACTCATTATCTCAAGGTCAAATAATTAAACAAGACAGCCACTAGGCAGCTAAAATTTTATGTCACAAATTTTTTCACTGAAACTCATACTTTACTCATTACCAAGTGTCTTTTTCTAACTTTACCAGCAGAATAAATGAACCTTCAGAGGCTTATAAGTTACACACGTGTTCCAATTACTACCTCGAAGACTCCTGTCTGAAACAACTATTCTACTAACTTCACGACTCCTGTATCTTGGGAATGTGTGTGAAGGAATTAGCTTGTCTTACACCACGTTCACAGCCTTATTGAGGACAACCCACTTGGCTGAAGGCTGGTACTATTGACAGAAGTCCCTGTACCCAAGCCTTCTCATATGACTTGGGTTTCTCAGAGTTTGGCTATATCAGGTAGTTAGGTTTCTCAATCAATGGTCCACAGTATTAAATGCAAGTGCTGCTGGGCGTGGTGGTGCATGCCTTTAATCCTAGCATTTGGGAGGCAGAGGCAGAGGCAGGTGGATCTTTGTGAGTTCAAGGCCAGCCTGGTCTACAGAGTGAGTTCTAAAAGACAAAATAAATAAATAAATAAATAAATAAATAAATAAATAAATAAGTGCAAGTGTTTCAGAACATAAGTTAAAAGCTGCTTTACCTCATCCTAGCAGCCAGCCTGGTCTACAGAGTGAGTTCCAGGACAGCTGGGACTACAGGGAGACCCTGTCTCGAAAAGACCAAAAAATAAATAAATTAAAAAAGCTGCTTTACCTCTTATGACCCAGACTCTGTCAGCTCACATCACACTACTCCTACCTATATACTGTTGTTAAAGGAGTCATAAGCTTCCCCAAATCCAAGGGAAAGATAATTGCATTCTACCTTTTCTAGACAGGAGACAATTCACACTAAAAGGAAGATGGAGAATACTGTGAAAATTATTGGAAGATATACTCTGCAACCATCTTCCAAGTGTCCAAGGTCTCATTTCAGTATGACATCAGGACAAAGTCTGGGATTTCACCATCTAAGTCAAGTCTATTCCCCATGGTAGCACACATCTGTAACCCCAACCTTCAAGAGGCAGAAGCAGGAGGATGTAAATAGAGAAGTGAAATTTTGTGACCAGTCTGGGGCACAAAGAGTTCAAAGCCACCTTGGATTACATAGCCAAGACCCTGGCTCAAAAAAAAAAGACTAAAATAACATAAAATAGAATAAAAATAAGGCAAGTCCAGATGCATATTGGGCTCCCCAGATGTTCCTCAAGTCCATTTCTTCTGGGACCTACAAAACAAAGTGGCAGATTAGCCTAGAAACATCCAGCACAGTTATGGGACAAGAACAAAATAACTTCTACAGACAGTTGCATTCAACACATGGAGCATGAGGAGGCACAGAGAAGTACACTGCACTTCCTGGATTAAACCTTGGTTCTATTCCCTAGAAATTATTCTCCGTGTCTCTAGGCTCCACTTACCAGGTGCATGGTTTCCTCCCTCTTTTGTCATCTTTGCTCTCTAGGTAGTATTCTCTACACATTCAGGATCAGAGAACTTGGAGAACCAAAAAGATTCTCATAATTTTTTTTGGCCAAGTTTGTAAAATTTGACATGATTTGTTTCAAATCTTTGTGAGTTTCTTGGAGCTCAATTATCCTTCCACTCACAGTTCTCACACACATAAACCTCTCTCATCCTTATTTGCTGTGCACTCACGGGAGCTAAAAGCATGCCTATGTGTTCGTTTTCAGCCATTTTGGTTATTCAAGCCACTGTGATCCAGGCACAGGTGGTACACACTTGTAACCCTAGCATGTAGGAAACTGAGGCAGGAGGGTTATGAGTTCAAGGTCAGACTGGGTCACATCTGGAGATTTCGTCATAAAGGACCAAACAAAAATAATAAAGGAACTGTAGAAAACCACCTAAGATTTTTTTTTGGGGGGGGGGGTGTTTTCAAGACAGGGTCTCCCTGTAGCCCTGGCTGTCCTGGAACTCACTCTGTAGACCAGACTGGCCTTGAACTCACAAAGATCTGCCTGCCTCTGCCTCCCAAGTGCTCGGATTAAAGGCGTGTGCCACCACGCCCAGCACCTAAGATATTCTTAAGGTCTTAAGAAAGCATTTTATAATCACATCCAAATCTCATCTTTACTTGATAGTGTTTTCCTATCAGCAACATGGAACTGATTTGCTCCTCTTGGGGCAAAAAAATTTTTTTTTATTTTTTTTTATTAATTAATTTTATTTATTTCTGTATGTGTTGGAATGTACTGCCTGCATGCAAGTTTGTGCACCCGTGTCGTGCAATGCCGCGGTGGTCAGAAGAGGGTCTCGGATTCCCCTGGAACTGGAGTTCTCCTGGAATTGGAGTTTCAGACAGCTCTCAGCTGCCATGTGGGTGCTGGGGATCGAACCCGGGTCCTCTGTAAGAGCGGTCGGCGCTCTTAACCGCTAGGCCATCTCTCCAGCCCCTTGGGGCAAAATTTTTAAAGAGAGCATTTTGCCATGTTGGAGAGCTAAGAATAAGTACTTCTACCCAGGTGTGGTGGCCCCAGCACTGTAAGTTCAAGGCCAGCCTGGTCTACAGAATGAGCTCCAGGCCAGCTGGGACTAAAGGGAGACTCTCTCTCAAAAATACAAAAAAAAAAAGAATAAATACTTCTACTTTGAAGTCCAAAAGTGATTCTTGTATCTAAGGCTTTCTAAATACATACGTACATACATTAGGCCTCAGTTCCTTGTTTGGTATTTTTTCACAGGAAAGCACCATTTATAACCACTTACAAACTTTCACTCAGAAGTCACTTTAGTCTTTAACTTAATTTATTTATAAATTTCCAGTTTTTCATTTTTTACCAGTGGGAATTTTTCTCAATTTCTTTAACCATGTATAATGAAGGCCCCCTGCCTATACTTTCAACCTCTTTAAATCTCTCAGTGACCACCTCATTCAGATTGGTTAAGTTTTCTTTCTTAAAGCCCTTTCCAGTTTCTGCCCACTCTGCAGGGCAAAGTTCGTGGCTACATCTCATTTACAGTACCTACATCTATGAGATTACCATTTCCACATAAGAACTTCTTCCAAACTTAATGGTAAAATCATGCTCACACATTCTGTAAGGCAGAAATTCAGACAGGACACATCAGGGTTAGCTTTTCTTAGCTCTACAATGTCTGAGCCTCATCTAGAGAGACTAAAATAGACATAAGCTGGATGTATAAAAACCAAAATAAAAAAGCAGTGCTTTACACATGTCCTTTCCATGTGGCATGTGTTTCTGGCAGCATGGCGACATCAGAGCGGTTAAGATTTCTTACGGGGTACTCAGCATAAGCCAAGTTTCTTGTGAACGAGGCATAAGTGCATATCCTTATGTGAACCAGCCTCGGGAGTCTCATGCCATCTATTTTCTGTATTTTTTTTTTAAATTAAATTAATTTTTATTGATGCTTTGTGCATTTCATACATTTTTTCCAATTCAGTTCAGGCTTATTTCCCTTTCCCCCCCCCCCCCCCCCACCCCATCCCAGATCATGCATTCTGCCATAACTGTCCTGCATCTTTCTCTCAGTTTTTTTTTTCATTTTTAGCTATAAGTGATAATCCATGAGTACAAGCATCCTTCATGCAAAACCTATCTGCAGGCTGTTGTGCCCAAACACCTACAGCCCCAAAAAGAAGATGTAGAGACAGGAGACAATGTTATAATTATTTTTGAAAAATGGAACCCTTTACAAGGATCTACCATGGAAAAGATAAAGGAGACAGAAATGCTATTGTTGGTTAGCAAGAGCAAAATCAGGAAGCAAGGGCAGTAGAACTTCGAGTCCTTAATGCTGCCTCTGAAAAACCATTATCAAACTAACTCACAAAATCAAAGATGACAAAATTCCAAACCATGGAGATTAGGAGTCTGCAGAGTGTAGGTCCTTGGACAGGACTCCTATATTAAGCTTCACTCACCCAGGGCTCAGAGAGCATTGTAGAAGAGGGTGTGGAAAGATTATAAGAGCTAGAGAAGAGGTGCATGACCGTATGGAAACAGAAGCATACAAGCTCCTGGGGGCCTGTTCATACAAAACTATAGCTGTGGTGTCAGCATGCACAAGATCCATGCAAATTCAAACAGAAAAAAAAAACAGCATAGAACTGGAGAAATAGGTAGCATGTCCCAATCTTAGCAGAACTATTTGCAGCTGATTACTGCTGGGTGAGGAAGAGCTGATCTTTTTAAAGGTAGGGACTCTGGACAGGCTCACTAGACCTGAGTGGATGATCTCACACTGAGGAATGTCTGAGGACACCGACTTGATATAACAGGCCTTGGCACAAATGACAGAGTATGCACTCCGGTAGGGGATGCTGTAGAAGAAGAATACTAATGGAGAAGGGGGTATAGAGATGAATAAGATTGACTGAGATATTCTGTATGAAATACAACAAAATTCAATGAGAAAAAAAATTCAAAGGGAAAATACAGAATAGCAGCAGAAGTGATAGTACATTGGCTGGTGCCTATTTCACACATTGAGGTGGGGAACTAGCTCCAGAAGATGACTTGAAGGTAGGGACATACTATCTCACATTCACTATAAAAGCTTCCTCCACCACATCCACATTTTCTTCCTCTCTGTGTTCTTTTCTTCCTCTTCTAGGAAATAATAATAATACTGCCCCCAAGTGCTTTCGAAGCACAATCTTCACAAAGAAAAGTAACCATATATATATTCTGAAGTAACATTTCCAAGCGTGTACCATGTAGTGAGATGTTGTTTTTATGAAGGATGAATTGATGGAGTTGTTTTATACTGAAAACACAGTTGGTTTTTATTTTCACTATTTTGATATATTTTATTGAATTTCTGTGGATTTCATACATCTTAATCATATGTGTCCTTCCTTTCCTATCTGTAACCCCCATAGCCTACGCACAGGACGTCATGCATTTTGTCATATATGTTAAGGCCTATGGAGTGAGTTCACCCATGGGAGCCTATTCACCCTGTCTAGTTTACCCCCTTAAAAATGATCAGCTCTCCCTCACCCAGCAGTGATCAGCTGCAAACCATCATCAAAAGTTGTGGCCTCCTGGGCTGGAGAGATAGCCTAGTGGTTAAGAGCACCGACTGCTCTTGCAGAGGACTTGGGTTCGATCCCCAGCACCCACATGGCGGCTAAGAACCGTCTGAAACTCCAATTCCAGGAGAACTCCAGTTCCAGGGGAATCTGACACCCTCTTCTGACCTCCATGGCATTGCACGACATGGGTGCACAAACCTACATGCAGACAGTACATTCATACACGTACAAAAATAAATAAAATTTAAAAAATTCATTTAAAAAATTGTGGCCTCCTGCCCATTCCCAGTTCTTTGCTGGTTGTGGTCTGCTTGACTTTACATGGGTTTTGCATGCAGCATTTTTTAAATACAAGTATTTATCAATATTCTATACAGGTATAAATTAAAGTAATGACCACACATGCCTAATTACTTCTCTCTTAGGAGAAGAAGGACGGAATCTGTACAGAGTTCTTATAGCATCATTGCTGCTAAAACTTTCCCTGGGGGACAGATGTGAACAATATCCAACATTTTCTCCTTTGGTTCAATGGCAAACAGAGGTACAATTCTACCAAATTGCTCTTCGGGAAACCAATCAGTTTAGCGGACGTACTTACAGAGCAATGAGTAAGGAGTTACTTACAGGCTGCTGGCTTCCTCATAGCCACATAAACAGAAAGCCCTTCCTTTAGTCTGCCTCAACACATACACTTGATCTTTCCAGGATGCCACATGCATGTAGGGCTGAATTGCACACTATGGATTGGGACGTGTAGGAAGATACTCAGGTGAATGTCCCCTGACTTTCCCTGGTCCCTTCTTCTGTAAGGGGGTGTCAAGAGTCAACAAGCCCAGCTGTGATGATCTTTGGCAAGCAGGCAAAACTGAGCTCAGGAATATGATGTCTGTCTGACTTAGAAGATAGTCCTGGACAACAGTCATCTGGGTAAACTACTGAGTCCCTGAAATCCACTCTGGATGTCTGAGACATAAAACTACCTTTATAGCCAGGCGTGGTGGCACACGCCTTTAATCCTAGCACTTGGGAGGCAGAGGCAGGTGGATCTTTGTGAGTTCAAGGCCAGCCTGGTCTGCAGAGTGAGTTCCAGGACAGCTGGGGTTACAGGGAGACTCTGTCTCAAAAAAAAAAAAAAAAAAAAAAAAAAAAAACTACCTTTATAATAATAGCAGGATGCCTGCCACCTGCCTCTTTCATGCTCATTCTCTCATGAGTATAATTGAGTTTTCAGAAACTCTATGACAAATGATAAAGGAACAGATTGTATGCATAAGATGATAGTAGAATCCAGCTATACTTTACTAAGCCAGACCTTATGGAGACATATGAAAATTTAAGACAATGTCATTTATCACTAGTTTGTTTTAAATGGTTTTAAAGATTTATTCATTCATACTATAGATTGTTATTGATATTTTATAAGAAATCAATTAATAAATTTTTAAGTCTTGGACTTTATTTTCTATTACAGTATCATTGACATAATGCACATAAGTAGAAGCTCCTTTTTTGTTTCCACTGATATTTAAGATTATTAACAGAACATAAGACCCAAGTTGAGATTCACTGCCTTAAAGAGACAATGCCAGAAGTATTGTAGAAACAAAAGGCAAGGGTGATGCACTGTACTAAAAGTGAACTGAAATTCTACATATTTGGAATAATAAGAGTTTCAATGAATTTCCCAATTCAGCTCCCAGACTGTGACAATACAGCTTATGTTTTTATATTATGTAGCAGAAAGTGAGAGAGGAATTAGCAGAAGAAACAGATGGATCAAAGAAAATCCTACATAATTAAATGTTTTGACATGTCCAGATCTTCCCTCAGAAGCCCGTAAATGGAGAAGTTCTAATCACTCTTTGAGGTTCTTCATTAATCAATGTAAGTACACAGAGAAATTTGGAGAAAATCTGTAGTATTAAGACACTGAATAAAGGCTCTAGTGCAAAGAATATGATCAACATTAAGGTTCATTTTTAGACAATTATGTGGCATTCATGAGTCCATGTGGTCAGTCGCCCATGTATTTTGATGACTCATAATCTAAGAATGAAACATATCCTAAATGACTATGAGTGAAACCTCTCATGTCAGTTTGTGATTTATTTGCTCAGCCATGTTACATTTTTCACTTTTCTTTTATTTATTTATTTATTTATTTATTTATTTATTTATTTATTTTTAAGGGATTCTACAATATAATGACACAGTTGTTTGCAGATAACATTGATGTTACTCAGTATGTCATACAATTAGGTAATTGGTGCATTTTGCAAGTATCTATGTCCAAATTTTGAACAACCCAAGGTTCCCATAGTCCAGTTCCAGGCATGTTGATCAGTTAGGAGTCCAGACTATATTCCTGTAGTCTCACGATTCACCCCTATCTCTCTGCAACCCTTACAATCTACCACGCCTCCTCTTCTGCAGTTTGTTCCCTGGGCTTTGGGAAAGGGGCACAAGTGGGTGAGAAGAAAACAGTCTAATTTCTTTGGATTTGTCATTTTGGACTCCAATCTGTTCAGGTTGTTTCCCTTCATGGGTTGACAGCTTTTCCAGTGATACCAAGCACACATATTCTATACGTGTTCAGGGTCTTGAGAACACTCTCAAGTATATGATCCTAAGTAACCACCACCACACATGGTAGATCAAGTAGGCATGACAAGAGGGTTCAAAGAACTTGCTCAGATGGTTGAGTGAAATGTGAATAGAATAGTGTCTCACATTAAAGTCAAGATTTCCAAAAATTCTCTGTGTATAGAAGAATAATGTTTAAGGTGTGATTCCCAAACCAGCACCATCATCATCCAAAAACCTGGAAGCCTATTGCAGAGCTACTAAACCAGAAACTCCAGCAATAGGGCCCAAATATCTACTTTGTCAAGCCTTCCAAGATATCCGATGCATGCCAAAGTTTGAAGCCTATTATAAAAAGGAAATCCAAAGCCATGGAGAGATAGGAGAGAAAGCACATTTATTACAAGTGATCTGTAGTTGTGTCCTGCAGAAATATCTGGAGAACTACTTTCACTGCTGGGTTGAGAACTATATCAGTAAAGATTATGTAGTGAATATTATCTGCTTGCCAGGAATAAGAAATGATGCTGTTGAAACAAGTTTACTGTAATCATTACTGTGGTGTTTATGCTTTAGCAGGTAACTCAGCCTGACAACCTGAGTTCTAGCCTTAGAACTCATATGGTAGAAGTCAGCGAACTGACTCCCAACTTTTGGGAGTCAGTTCCCTCACTGCTCCCCACACACACCATGACACACATTCACATGTACACATGCATATATAATAAATAAGTAAATAAATGAGATTTAAAATAAGACCCTGCTATACTAAAAGTATTTCTTCTAACCTTCTAGTAAGATGCCTAATGGGTATTGGTCAGGATGTATATGAACTTGGGAAAGAGAAAGACCTAGACCATTTGGCTGTGAGCCACTAAGTCAATACACAATCTGAAAGTTGGCCAAAAGTACAGGAAACCTAACTGGAGAAGATTGGAGATAATGAATCTAAATAGAAACCTTGTAGACACTTACAAGGGGAGCCTATAACATTCCACTAACTCTCTGCTAAAAAAAATTTATTAGTGATTGCAATCAGTCATCAACTTGATTCAACAGCAGATTCGATTCAATGCATATATGAGTATCTCGAGGGAAGACTGGAAGCAGACACCACTGCAGCCCTAAACTGCACTCTGTGATTTCAGTCCTCACAGTGGCCCTGTAAGTTCACACACATTCCAGTGCTCTGACACTATCTAACTGCAACAAGTGCAGTGTGTGGCTCCCAACCTTGCTTTCAGATGGACAATTTTGGTATACATTCTTTCAACTTCTTAAGAATTGGGCTCCTATTGCACACTGACCTCATGACCCTGTATGCCACCTCATGGGGACACTTGCCACCATCACATGAGCTCGGACTGCAGAGATCCAGGCCTCCAGCTGTTCAGCTACCCACTGAAAAGCTTCTTTTTGTGGCAGATGACCATTTACACGAAGACTCACTACTGCTCCACATGCAGGCAAAAGAGAGGGCGGGAAGATCACAAGAGCCAGAAGCAGTGGGACCACAACAAAAGCATGTTTTTCAGACACAACAGGGAGCCTACACATAGGAATCCAGAGCAGTTGTGAAGATATGCATAAGACTAGTGCAAGGCAAAGACAGACACAATGCCAGCCTGGATGGGAGAGGCGGGTATCAAGTCACAAGCACCTGAGGATTTATTGGCAATTGATAACTGCTGGGAGAGGGAGAGTCAATTTTCTTTGAAGGTATAATGCTGAGCAGATTGACCATGCTTCAAGGGATAGATACACATCCAAGAGTATTTGGGAAACACAAAATGGACATGATCAGTTAAAAAAAAATTAATTCCTCTTGCTTACCTGCCAGAAACTGACAGCAAGACAGTATTGCTGAAGACATTGCGTATATGAGCCAGAGAAGGAACAGGGAGAAATCAAGCTGATTCTGACCTTGAACTTTCATCTCCATGTCCTAGCTGTCATAGCACTAGAAGGTGTTATACATGTTACTAGAAGAGAAAAATGAACATCAACCTTACCCAGATGTGAATGCTTTGAGGTACAGTAATGACTGGCCTGGAAAGGTAAGCCCACTGATGCAATAGTGCCACAACTGATATGGGAGTAACCAATTACCCTCTGATTGGATTTAAGGCCTGTATTACAACACGGAGTCCATACCACATACTGTTGTCAGGGCTAAGGAAGTGTGGCTAGATAGGTCACAGGCCATAGCAGAGAGCTTATTACTATCATTCTGCTAATAGACATAATTTAAAAAAGACTCATAATGACTTTTATTATGTACGTAGATTAGTGCATTTCTTAACTCACACCAGAGAAGGTTTTCCTTAGAGCAGATGGTGATTAAGATGTAGACCCACAACTGGTTACTTTCAGAGAATAACAGACTGCAGAGGAGTGCTCAGCACTAAATGAGGCATCTATATTACACTCTCTTCTCCCAATCCTCAGGGGTCATTGGGGAAAATGGGACAGAAAGATTGTAAGAGTGAAGGATGGTAGATGAATGCAGGGAAACTTGTTATCTCCATACTACAGGGTAGTTGTGGTATGAACCCACAGCACTTAAGACAGAATGCACAAGACCTGTGTAAACATATGACAAATAATGCCCAGCTAGTGTAAAAAACAGAGGAAATTATATTAGTTCAACAACCTACTGACAAGCTAAACTTACACTCTCTCTACATGAGCCCATGTGTATTGCTGAAGGATACATAACAAGAAACAGTGCCAGACAGGAGAAAACTTCCTTTGAGTTGTTGGTCAGGCTAGTCCAAGAGACTCTGAAAATTACAAAGACTATTGCCATAGTCCTGGATTGCTTCCCAGAACTTGAAGGTAAGACCCTATTGCCAAAGACAGGACATACTTCCTCAGACACAGGATTTGAAGCATTGGAGCTGGAACTGACCTGGAATCCACTTCCCCTGAAGGCTAGCTCTCATAGCTTTGGAAAGCACGTGCAAGCTGCTAAGGGAGAACATCAATCTATTGCCCAACCCCAGCTTCAAGACTAAATAACCACATCGATGACCATCACAACATAAGGCATTGGTGCAGTAGTGACATTTTATCTTGAAGGCAATCAGTAATTACCTAATTGGACTGAAAAGCCCACTCAGTGGAAGGAAACTCATGTGTGGTACTGTAAACCTAGCCAAATACACATGGCTGGGGAAGTCATAGATCTTAAAGAAAAACTCCAAGATTGTCACATCCTTAAGCTAATATAAATTCTTACTGTATGCAAAATATGTATCCTTATATTTATAGACAAGTATCCCAGTCACTACTTAACTAAAGAAGCTTCTTTTTCATCAGACAGAGACTGTTACAGAGTACCACTATGGGTCACACATACGTTGTTAATTATCCAAGCCTAAGTGGTACATCTACAATGCAACCTATATACTTAAGGCTCACAGAACATAGAACAAGGGGTAAAGAGCACACCAATGAATCTCTCAATTCTCATTAATAGAGCTCCCTCATACAATAGAGGACCAGGAACACAAAAGGTCACAAATGGGCAAAGTATAGAGAATGAGAGTCTGCAAAATTTGGATCCTTGGACAGGACTCCTATGTTAAGCTTCACCCACCCAAGGCTCAGGGACCATTGCAGAAGAGGGGGGTGGAAAGATTGTAAAAGCCAGGGAGTTGGTGCATGACCTTGTGGAAGTAAAGCCCTATAAACTCTTGAGACTCTGCTCATATGAAACTACAGCAATGGTGTCAGCATGCATGAAACCCATGCAAACTCAAGCAGACAAAAAGCAGCATAGAACTGGGGAAATGGATAGCAAACTCCAGTTTCAGCTGAAGAAATATTGGCAAGTGATTACTGCTGGGTGAGGAAGAGCTGATATGCTTAAAGCGAGGGACTCTAGATAGGCTGACTAGACTTCAATAAATGAACTTGTACTGGGGAACCTCTGGGAACATTAACTTGACACAATAGACCTTAACACAAATGACAAAATGGATGAATTCCAATGGGCTACTGGAGGGTACCAGTGGGGAAGTGGGTATAAAGGTGATCGAGACTGATTGGCATGTTCTGTGTGAAATATACCACAATTCGATAACAAATTACAAAAAAGAAAAACGGAAAAATTCTATTCACAGATAAATGGAGTGGCAAGACATGCTTTTCCTTCTCCATTAGATGATAGCATTCTTTTTTTTTTTACATTTCTCAAGTTTATTTGATTAAGTTTTAACCACAGCATCACAGCATTATACATAGGCATGTACTTAGTGCTCAGGTTGATCATGATGGTCACACCCAGGAGTCATACTCAAGTAGATGATAGCATTCTTGAAATGTATGTAAATCCTCAACTTCAAGCTAGAGAAAGTCAACCCGATTGTACTATGGTGATCACCAGACGTTGGAAGGGGTGGGAAGGTGCAAGGTGGATTTGATCAGCATGTACTAAACTCATGTATATGTATATCACACTGAACCTTATCAATATGTAAAACAATACACAGGAGTAAAAATGAAAAGGAAATTTTTCTTTTAACCAGAAATAAGAAATCAAATTAAAAGTAGATATAAGATGCCAGGTATGGTAGCGCAACACAAACAGTGGTTTCAGTACAACATGCACCTAAAAAAGTACTGGAAGGAAATAGCAAAATGATGTCTCTGACTTCTACTACACACAGAGGATAAGTTATCAAATAAAATATATTCAAGGTACTTTAAGATGCTGAATGAACCACATTCCCTCAGTAGTCTGGCTGGAAATAAACCACCAATTCTTGGTCATGAAATTAATCCACAACACTTTAATACTGTCTCCAGGAGAAATAATCTGGAAAGGTATATTCTTTTAAATATCAGAATCATCCTGTGCTTACCACTTTTACTCTCGATCTGGAACATCTAAGGCAAGATTGTAATTATACCCTGTCCTACATATCATTTGTTCTCAAAATGATACACGGATAATATAAGGTTTCATCTCCCTCTACTGAAAAACAAACAAAAAGAGTACAGTTTTCAAGGTATTGTGGATCTTACCAAGAATTACTCAAGATTTAAGTGTGTGACCATAAATGGTATTTTTTTACTTTAAAAATTCCTAAAAGTAGCCGGGTGTGGTGGCGCACGCCTGTAATCCTAGCACTTGGGAGGCAGAGGCAGGTGGATCTTTGTGAGTTCAAGGCCAGCCTGGTCTACAGAGTGAGTTCCAGGACAGCCGGGACTACAGGGAGACCCTGTCTCGAAAAGACCAAAGGAAAAAAAAAAAAAAAAAAAAAAAAAAAAAAAAAAAAAAATTCCTAAAAGTAGCCAGACAACTAGGTGCTCACAAGTCTAAGAAAAGAAGATGGAAAGCTTAGAGCAGAATCTATCTGGCCTACAAAGCAACTTCTAGGCCAACCTGGATCCTTAATGAGAGGCTGTCTCCAAATAGAGAGGTAAAAAGAGGCATGTTGCTCAATGAATATATATAAGCTGTTCTATTTACTACATTCTACATAATTAGAGCAATAACTGTATCATTATCATAAATCCCATCTTTAGAGTAGAAACCTCCATGACTATAGCCACTATAGGAAGTACTGTATTAAGACTTTTTTCTCTGTGCCTTTGTTTAAAAGATTTATTATAAACCAGATGTGGTGGTGCACACCTTTAATCCCAACATGTGGGAGACAGCAGCAAATGGATCTCTCTGAGATTAAGGCCAGCCTTGTCTATACAGCAAGTTCCAGAATAGTTGGGGCTACAAAGGGAGACCCTGTTTAAAAATTAAGACAGTTTGTTTTTTATATGTGCATGTATATGAAAGAAAAGGCTTTATTTAAGGACTAACATGTGTGGTTTGATGACCAAGAGTTTATTTTTCTTTATCTTCCTGAATTTCTTCAGTAGAACATAGATGGCCCTGGTGTGGTGGTTTGAGTAACAATGTCCTCCACAGGCTCCAAGTATTTGAACATTCATGGCACTGTTTGGAGAGGGTCATGCAACTTTAAGGAGGTGTGGCCATGCTGGAGGGATCTTGTCACTGGGGGCAGGCTTTGAGAGTTTCTAGGACTCAGTCCCACTGCCAGTTTCTCTCTGCTTCCTGTACATGCTTAAAGATGTGAGTGTTCAGCTTTCTGTTCCAGCCCCCTCTGCCCATCACGCCTCCCCAAAACGATGAACTCTTACCCCTCCTGAACCATGAGCCAAATCAACTCATTCTTCTGTAAGTTGCCTTGGTCGTGGTATTATCCCAGAACAGAAATGTAAATAATATACCTGGCTAAACTAAATGGGTCACAAAACCAAACCAAAGACATGAACATGCCAAAGAGAATGGTGTGAGAGTGTGTGTACGTGTGTGTGATGTGAGTATGTGTGTTATGTGAGTATGTGTGGTGTGGTGAGTGTGTGTGTGTGTGTGTGTGTGTGATATGTATATGTGTGATATGTGTGTGGTGTGTGTATGTGGTATGTGTGTGTGGTATGTGTGGTGTGTGGTTTGTGGTGTGTGTGTGTGGCATGTGTTTGTGGCGTGTGTGTGGTGTGTGGTGTGTGTGTGTGTGTGTGTGTGGTGTTGACAGAGATCAGAGATGGGAGAGAGATAGCGGAGAGGTGAGGATAAAGAGTCATCAGAATACATTATACACATGTATAACATTTTCAAAAGCAAACTATCAATTTTATAGGTCTTATTTAAGTAGTTAAATTAAATTTCCTTTTTTCTTTTGCAGTACTGTGGTACCAAGGGTTGAACCCAGAACCTCATGCATGTAAGACCTCATGTGTACTCTACCACTGAGAACTCTCCCAGCCTTTCCCTGCTTCCCTATTTTTTTGGTGGGGGAGGTGTGTTTCTTGAGACAGGATCTCACATAAACCAGACTGGCCCCAAGCTCACTTATAGCTGAGAATGACCTTGAGTTCTATATTCTCCAGCTTCCATCTCCTAAGCTCTGGGATTACGGGTATATAACTTCACACCTGCCTGCTTAACTCTCCTTTTACTTCTTAATTTAATAAGTTGCCAGGCTGGCCTTGAATTTGTGATTCCCCCTGCCTCAGCTTCCCAAATAATGCCACCAACTCCTATGTGGATTACTTTTTGAAATGCATTTTAAGTAATGAATGTAAGCAACCAGAAACATCTGAGTTTAACTTCTCAGTTCCTTACCAGGAGGAAGATATTTAACTTCCCTAAGCCTTATCCTTAAGGGGTGATGATAATCTTGAAGGAGAATGCTTCTCTCCCACCCCTGCTCTTTATTTTTATGTAGATACACTTCTGGGGAGGGGAGGCCATGCTCCTACCACAACACGCCTGTTCTCTGCTTACTTACTTACTCAAGCTTCCCCAAATATGGACAATCTATGACTATTTAAGAGAAAGCAGGTTACAAAATTAACCTAGAAAAATCAGAAGCCTTTCTTTACACCAACAGCAAGCAACTGAAGAAGGAATACAAGGAGACCTTCCCACTCACAATAGCCTCAAAAACAATAAAATACCTAGGAATAAACCTAACCAAAGACACCAAAGATTTCTACAACAAAAATTATAAACTCCTGAAGAAGGAGATTGAAGAAGACATCAGAATATGGAAAGACCTCCCATGCTCATGGATTGGAAAAATTAATATAGTAAAAATGTCCATTCTACCCAAATTAATATATCAATTCAACACAATTCTAATTAAAATCCCCAGGACATTGTTCACAGGCTTGGAAAATAAATTCTTAAATTCATATGGAACAACAAAAAACCCCTAATAGCCAAAGCAACCCTGAGTGAAAACAGCAATACAGGGGGAATTTCTATACCAGACATCAAACTATACTACAGGGCTATAGTCATAAAAACAGCCTGGTACTGGTACAAAAACAGACTTGTACACCAATGGAACAAAACTGAAGATCCAAACTTGAGCACATACAATTTCAGCCACCTTATATTCGACAGGGGGGCCAAAAAGACTAAATGGAGGAAAGACAGCATCTTCAGAAAATGGTGCTGGCAAAACTGGATTACCACTTGTAGAAAAATAAAATTAAACCCCCTACCTCTCACCCTGCACAAAAATCAACTCCAAATGGATCAAAGACCTCAATTTAAAGGTTTTAATATAAGAGACTTCTTAACTGCCCCCCATAGAATAAAGAGAAATAAGAGGATGATGAGGTCATTCTCCAGCTGTAGATTGGAACCAGCTGTTATAGAGGTATTCTCTTGTAAAATCAGTAAAACTGCCTTCTTTAATTGACTAATGGACATAGAAACTGTGAAAAGGATTATTTTCTATTCGGAACCAAATATAATGCTAAAGTCTCCTTAAGCTATGCACTTAAACAAATTATATCAATACAGGAGCTCTGACATCAACAATGGATTATTCTACCAAGGAGATGTTGGCCAGGGGATCCAAGCCCCCACAAATGGTAAAGGCTCCTTGCCTCCTAACTGGGATATCTGCAGGAAGAGAGGCGATAAGGCCCTGCTGTTGAAGACCTGATATAAACATGGGAAAGATGTGTGGAGACCGCACTTGCAAGTATACAGATGGTCTCTGGAATGCCAGAGAGTGTTACCAAAGACCACTAAACCAATAAAGCAAATATAGGTCTCCTTGAGTCAAGCAAGACTCCTCCATCAGCACCAGCTACACCTCATCTGCCTGGAAATATTGTGCAGCAGTGGCAGCCATATGTCTGTATATCCCAAATCTAATTGGCTATTGGCTCTCTCCTTGGAGGAATAACCCACAGCTGATGTCACAAGCTTATATCCTCTAATGGTTAGGAGATGTTATAAACCACACGAAGACCCTGCCATACTTGACAGAAGAAAATCTAGATCATGAATTGACATACCATCCAAACATCTGTGTCTATACCAAAGTAACCTACCATAACAATTAGTACTGTTTAAATACCTATATATCTAATTGTGTGTGCTTCATTAGTAGGATCGAAAGGCTATATATTATACTGTTTAACTACCTAAATATCTAATTGCATGTGCTTCATTAGTAGGATCGAAAGGTTATGCCTGGACAAGCTGGCAGCCCATGAAAGAAAACAGCCAGAACTGACTAGAGACCAAGACATCAGCTCCAGAGAAAGTAGAGTGTTTTGCTTCTCATCCACCTGTGCCCCTTTTCTAAGCCTAGGGAACAATCTGCGGAAGAGGGGGCATGGTAGAATGTAAGGGCTTCGATTGGGGTTAATGGTGAAACTACAACAATATAGACTGGACACTCATTTGATCAACTTGATTGAACATACAAGCCCCCCCTGCTGGAAGGTGGGACCCATGAGCTGTGTGGGTTTGGGCACAACTGCTTGCAAATTGGTTTTACATGAAGGATGCTTGTACTCACAAATTATCACTTATTGTTAAAAAAAATGAAAACAAAACAAAACAAAAAAAAATAAAGATAAAGATACTGAAAAAAAAAATAAAATAAAAATAAAACCCAAAACCCTAAAGGTGTTAGATGAAAAAGTTGGCAGCAACTTACAAGACATAGGTGTAGGAATAGACTCTAAATCAGACAGCAGCTGCATGGGAAATAAGGTCAACAATTGACAAGTGGGACCTTATTAAACTCGAAAGTTTTTGTACAGCAAAAGAGACAATAAGGGAAATGAAGAGAAAACCCACAGAGTGGGAGGAAACTTTCACTGCTGATTCATCTGACAGAGCATTAACTTCCAGAATATATAAACTACTCAAAAAACAAAGGGGTAAGAAAACAAATGACTCACTCAAAAGATGGAATAAAGAGCTGAGCAGAGAATTCACAAGTGAGGAAATAGAGATTGCTGAGAAACATCTTAAAAAAGTGTTCAACATCAATAATAATTAAGCAAATGCAAATTAAAACCACTTTAAGATATCATCTCACCCGGATAAGGTTGGCTAGGATCAAGAAAACAAATGATACCAAATGCTGGAGAAGGTGTGGGGAAAGGGGAACACTCATCCACTGCTGGTGGGAATGCAAACTTGTACAATCAGTATGGAAAGCAGTATGGAGAACCCTTAAAAGACTCAAAATGAGCCTACCACCTGACCCAGCCATACAACTTCTGGGAATATATCCATCAGACTCTTCCTACAGCAGAGATACATGTACAGTCATGTTTATTGCAGCTCTCTTCACAATAGCAAAGAGCTGGAACCAACCCAGATGCCCCTCAACTGATGAGTGGATACAGAAAATGTCGTACATCTACACAATGGAGTGGTCAAGAAAGATGACATCATTAAATTTGCAGGTAAATGGATGGATCTAGAAGATTTTATGCTAAGTGAAGTAACACAGTCCCAGAAAAATAAAAAATGAACGGTATCCCTCATCTGTGGATGCTAATACCAAGTACCTAGGTGTAAGACAAAATGAGCAATGTTAATATTATATTTCTCATGATCTAAAGACAACTGTGCTCTTTTATTGGGTCTCCCTACACAGGTTCTAGAGCTGATCTAACATGTATTTTCAGACCTTGGACTTTTAGTATATGATGGAGGGTATGTGTGTATCTTTTAGAGCATATGGGATTAAAATGGAAAGATATGAATCAAGAAATATGCTATGGAAATAATACACAGTTTGTTTCCAAATAATACAATCTTAATATAGGTGCAATGTAACAGGCTGGTGCAACTTAGCCTTTCTGGGTGCTTAACGACCATACCTGAAGTCCCTAACAATTTGGCCAAGGGACCTGGGGGACAACTTTGTTCCTTGCCCTCCGAGGTCAACCAAGTCTTAGGGGATTATACATGGGGTCATCTCTTGAAAAGTCCTGCAGAGGTGGGTCACCATTCTTCCTGTTCAGGGTGATCTTGGAGAGCCACTAAGGGGACTTCAGCCAGTGTCCAGTCTATAAAGAGGAAAGTCTGCTCATCTTTCAGAAAAGGAAGCCTGGTCTGGCAAGACCTGATTTTGTCCTCATGTGGATGGAACTGGTGGATGAGGAGCTGAAAGAAACAAGGGTCTCCCCCCCCAAAAAACCAAGAGACTCCTGAGGACCAGATCCTCAACTGACCTCAACAAAACAAAACCTTGGTTAATCTGGGCTATCTGTATGGCCTTAAGCATCCAGAAGGAAAGTACAACCAGAAATAAATAAGCAATAAGACCAGAGAAACTGTAATGCAGACAAAAAAACTTGAAATCTTAGTAAAAAGGCAAAAAGAAAAAAAAAAAAAGAGAGCACAGTTGTTTGGCCTGTCTTCAACTCTTACAGGCAGGCGCATATGCTCTGTGGATGCCACTGCTTTTGGCACTCCTCAATGACATGAGATACAACTTTTTTACTTTTTAGCCTTCCAATGTGGACTGAGGACTGCTGAGATACCCAGCTTGTGAACTAAGCAGCTAATGGGAATTCAGCCTCCTCAGAATATGGACTGCCATTGTTGGATTACCTCTGCAGTATCATGGAGGCCAACGCAGGGGGATCAAGACAGGATGCATGCTTACTGGACTTCATTTGGGAGCACAATATTTAAAGCAGAAGCACGTCAGTAAGGGTTTCCTTCTGCATAAGGATTTTTTGTAGTTTAATGTCTTAATCATAGTCTGCCCTCAAATATTTTAGGAGTATCTTTAATGTTTAGATAGTATATTAGCAGCATGCAATAATTACATCATAAGTTCTCAAGCAGAGGCAGTATATTGCAAGGACCTTTGCTGCCAGTTACCATAGGCTGTTTAAAGTTAGAAAACTGAATAGCAAAACCAAATACTGTAGAAATGCACTTTGGTCAGTAATACTTGAGTTGTTGCAATATTAGATTATCCATTTGGTTTTTACAGAAAATTCTTAACTGTAAATGATGGTTGTTGCCATAATAGTATCTTGCCTGTATTTCTACCTCTAATAATGGGCTTTGTGTGCTAGATTTCAATATCCTTGTGCCTGGGCAAGTGCACAAGCCTTTTTAAAAAGAAATATGGTGGGCTGGAGAGATGGCCTAGTGGCTAAGAGCTCCGACTGCTCTTGCAGAGGACCCGGGCTCGATCCCCAGGACCCACATGGCGGCTGAGAACCAGCCTTAACTCCACTTCTAGGGGAATCCAACACCCCCTTCTGACCTCCATGGCATTGCACGACATGGGTGCACAAATCTACATGCAGACACTACATTCATACACATACAAAAAAAAAAAGAAAAGAAACATGGTTTACTTGCACAAAACTGATCAGATTTGAGAGATCGTTAATGCCTTTGAAGTGGTTTTTGTGGGTATGAAACAAATGTTGAGAATTTGAATTGTTCCCTTATTATAGTATTAAAATTAAGTCTACTTAATTTATCAAATCATTTTCATGCCCTGATTTTATATACTTATATCTATCAATAAACATTGTGATACTTGAAAAAAAATAAAATAAAATAAAGAGAAAGGTAAATGTTAGATTAGCCTCTTCTTCCTTCATATGTGTATGTTACATGCACATGTGCATATGAGTTATCCATGTAACTCTTGCTCATATATGCATATGTTGAGACCAGATGTTAATGTCAGGTATCCTGCTCTACAGTTCTCCACTTTATTTTTTGAGACAAGGACTCTGACATTGGAGCTTGCCGTTTTTGCCAGGCTAGCCAGTGAGTAGGACTCCATGGTCTGCCTGTGTACACTTCCCTCTTTCCCCAGCCCCCACTAAAGTGACAGATTCTCCCCATCACACTCTGTGTTTATCGGGGTGCTAGGGATATCAACTCAAGTCATAATGCTTGCAAGGAAGGCACTTTCTGGACAGCCATCTCACCAGCCCCTCTCACTTCCTTTTCAAAGAGAACTATATCAGGCTGGAAGCTTTACATGAGTAGGCCCCCATATCAAGATGCTCCTGTATCATACCAAGATGGGTAAGTCTAAATATTAATAACTGATTCAGTACTGAGAAGCCCATTTGGCCATCAATACAAACCACGTTCTTCAATATTGTTTTCTGTTTTATTTAATCTTTAGATATGCAAAATTTCATCCACCAACAGTTGGGTTTTTTTTTTTTTTTCCTTTTTATGTGTATGAATGTACTGTCTGCATACAGGTCTGTGCACCCGTGTCGTGCAATGCCGTGGAGGTCAGAAGAGGGCGTCGGATTCCCCTGGAACTGGAGTTAAAGACAGCTCTCAGCTACCATGTGGGTGCTGGGGATCGAACTCGGGTCCTCTGCAAGAGCAGTTGGCACTCTTAACCGCCAGGCCATCTCTCCAGCTCCAGTTATTGAGTTTTATTGTTTGTGCTACCTTTTTGTTTTTGCAATACTGTGGTGTGAATCTAGGCTGTGTACATTTGGAATAACCATTGAGCTGCCTGCAGCCCTTTTATTTTTACTTTTTTATTTTTAGACATGGTCTCCCTAAGCTGTGCAGGCTACCCTTGAACTCATCCTCTTAGCTTAGTAGCCCACAACTGAGTGTGTATTACTATTCTGTTCTGTTCTGTTTTGTTTTGTTTTAACTTTTTTTTTCTTTTTTTTGAGACAGGATCTCACACTGTAGCCCTGATTGACTGGGAGCTTGCCCACATAAACCAAGCTGGCCTGGAATTCACTACGGTCCTCTTACCTCTGCCTTCTGAGTGCTGGGATCACAGTCATGTGCCATCACATCGCACTAAAGCCATCCTTTCTTAATCTCCCCACTCTATTTCTTCCTTAACACCCATTCTTAAATCTATATTAAAATCTTTTCTTAATAAACAACTTTACAGCCAGGCATGGTAGCACATGCCTTTAATCCCAGCACTTGGGAGGGAGAGGCAGGTGAATCTCTGTGAGTTCAAGGATAGCCTGGTCTACATAGTGAGTTGTAGGACGGCTAGAACTATAGGGAGACCATGTCTCAAAAAGACCCCCCCCCAAAAAAAAATCCCTCCAACTTTACTTCTTTTTTAAAATTTTTTTTATTAATTTTATTTAGTTCTGTATGTGTATGAATGTACTGCCTGCATGCAAGTCTGTGCACCCGTGTCGTGCAACGCCGCGGAGGTCAGAAAAGGGTCTTGGATTCCCCTGGAGCTGGAGTTCTCCTGGAACTGGAGTTTCAGACGGCTCTTGGCTGCCATGTGGGTGCTGGGGATCGAACCCGGGTCCTCTGTAAGAGCAGTCGGTGCTCTTAACCGTTAGGCCATCTCTCCAGCCCCCCCAACTTTACTTCTAAATAAATAGATTTTAATTCTCACAAAGTGGGACATGGATTATTAGACATCAGTTAAACTAATATTAACTGGACTTGTTTGTAATAAGTACTCAAGTGGACCTCTGAACATAGTGCAACATTGTTATCATTCAGTTCTATAACAACCATACACACTGCCACAATAATGACTCAAAAGTTAGAAATTAAAGAGGAAAAGTTTAAGGCATTCATCACATCACTGTAAAAATTTCTAAAT
The DNA here is from genome assembly GCA_009823505.1 of Rhizomys pruinosus. Classification (NCBI taxonomy): domain Eukaryota; kingdom Metazoa; phylum Chordata; class Mammalia; order Rodentia; family Spalacidae; genus Rhizomys; species Rhizomys pruinosus. The sequence continues at coordinate 1,824,497 of VZQC01010439.1, forward strand.
TTGAGTTCAAATAAAATTCTTTGTAACAGTACATTAGTTTTAAAAAAGATATTTCTATTCACCAAAAGAATGTAATCTGATGATGTGAGTTATAATTTGGAATATAGGACAAACATTATTTATGAAGTCCAAATGAACATTTATCAAAGAGAGACACTATAAGCTTATAAAATGCACAATAACTAATCCATAGAGAAAATGAATATATGCATATAAGCAAAATCAGACAATAGTACACAAAATATTAAAAACTTAACAATTTTTTAAAACCAGTTTTATGCCTAAATGGCCTAAGAGAAAATATGCTAGAGTAAGTTTATTCTATAAATTTTAACTGACTTAGCAATATGCTAGACACATACTCAGAAGAACATGAAAGTATAATTTATCTGTTATGAAATAATACATACTGGAAAATTGTTCCTTCAAAATGAACCCAAGAGCTCACGACTATTTATCAGCCTGAAATCTCGTGACCTCAGGAGTTTTGTGAAAATCTTAACATAGTTTGTAAATACCATGCATATGTACATGTATGTGGTTGTTGAAATCTCCACTTTCACTAGACTCTGATAAGGTCACACCATCCAGAAAAGATCAAGAAGACATCATTTTGGGGCTAGAGAGATGGCTCAGTGAATAACAGCATCAACTTCTCTTACAGAGGACCTAGGTTCGATTCTCAGCACCCACATGATGGCTAACAACCATCCATAATTCCAGTTCCAGGGGATCTGACCCCCTCTTCTGATCTCCATAGGTACTGCACAACACAGGTGCACTTACATTCAGGCAATACACCCATAAACACAAAATAAAAATATGAAAGAAGGAAAGAAAGAAAGAAAGAAAGAAAGAAAGAAAGAAAGAAAGAAAGAAAGAAAGAAAGAAAGAAAGATGGAAGGAAGGAAGGAAGAAAAAGAAAGAAAGAAAGAAAGAAAGAAAGAAAGAAAGAAAGAAAGAAAGAAAGAAAGAAAGAAAGAAAGAAATTTTAAATTTAAAAAGAAAACATCATTTTATAGTATAAACCACAATGTTTGTTTATTTGTTTCTTTGTGGAAATGATTTCGCTGTGGAGCTCTGATTGATATGGAACTCAATAAGTAGATCAGGCTAGTTACCCTCCCCTTGCCTTGCCTCTCAAGTGCTGAGTGAGATTACAAGCATAAGACACCATGTCTTGTTCTGTTTATATTTTCTATTGAGAAATTTTTTTGAGTGATATGGTATTTTTAATTTGAACAATTTTGTAAAATAAAAACAATGAAATTCTAGAGAGATGGATCAGCAGGTAAAAGCACTGGCTGCTCTTGCAGAGCACCCAGGTTCAGTTCCCAACACCCATAGAATAACTAGCAGCCTTCTGTAACTCCATTTCCAGGTGATCCAACACCCCCTTCTGGTCTCTGTGGGTATTGCATGCATATGGTGCACATATACATGCAGGCAAAACACTAATATACATAAAATAAAAATAAAAGAAGAAAAACTTAAAAGCTACTTACCTTTTAATTGTTCTGGTATGGTTTTCAAATTAACACCCAATGCTTTTATTAACTGCTTTGAATCCACTGTGTTGTTCTTCTCCTGGATTCCTTCAGCTGGTATATTTTCAAAGCAAATGGCGTTGTTCTTCAAATGGCCCAGTAGTTCTCCAAATGAAGCTACTAGCCACATTTCAAACATTTTGGCGATTTGGAAACTCAGCTTTCCAGTATCAGCTTTTCTTCTGATTTTTAAATTTCTAGGACATAATATTTTACTAATATAGTTTTTCTTTAAGAGGCTCTTATACACATCTCTCATCTGTATAGGTTTCTTCTTTGTTACCCTTGGTTTATTGGTGCTATAATTAAAGTTGTCTTTTTTATAACAACTTTGATCTAATGGTGGGCAAGTAGGATTGCTCCACAGTTTGCAAAGGATTTTAGTAGATCTGGTAGCAGCGATTGCATCCTTGGAGTACATCGCAAGACCAGATGCGACCAACACATCGGATAAACTGTTATTCTCATGAATGACATCTACTTCAAATTTTATTTCAGAACCATGTGTCCTAAACTGGAAAACTAAGCCTGGTATGCTCAGGAAATCTTGACAAAAACTTCTGACTGCGTTACTCCAACGCTTCCCTTCAGCAGGCAAGACGCCATACAGGACACATGGATAGCTCAGTCTTGGCAAATTCATAAGCTTCTCAGGTACGACTTTAAGATTTATTACATCTGAATAAGGTATGTAAACAGAAATCCCATAGTCTATCAACACAAGAAGTAAGGACCTATCAGAAACTTCAGAAATTTCTACTCTGTTCCATTCATCTTCCAATTCGTTTTTGAACAAGCAACTGGAACCAGCAATTATAAGCTCTGGAGGCAATGTTTGTAAGGTTTCTGGAAGATCTGAAAGCAGCATAAAGATGTCCTTCATTACATCAAAGAAATCTTCTATCTGAACATAGAAGTCTGATGGATCAGAAACAACAGTGGCGATACCCCTGTACTGCCTACCGTCTTGAAGTTGTGCCCAAGTAAATGGTCGACTTGCACAAGGAGACATTAGAGTCTGAGATTCTAGAGAGAAAATATTTCCTGAAGATTGCAGTTCGTGTTCTCTCACCTGTATTGTATTCATATTTAAATATTCTGAAATCAACATGCCATCTAATAAAATTTCTACTTCCCAAGAATAATCTACATATTTCAGAAAAAGGATGCTCATTTCCAAATAAGCAAATAAACACACAAATAATTCAAATGGAATTTTCCTATAATTTTCAAACCAAATCCATTTACAAGGCATGGATTGTCTTAGAGTATTTCTGATTTCATTGCTAATCACCCTGGTATTCCATATAGGCACTGTATCAGACCTCCCATGATCTACAGAAAACACAGGTGGTTTCTCATTCACACACTGCTCTTCTAGTTTTGAATGGTTCCACTTTAAAGACTTTTTAGATTTCACCAAGCATTCTAAGCCATTTTCAATATTACTCATTGATAAAAAAGATAAACTTTGATCTTCTTTGGTAATTATTACCAAATCTGGTATTTTCTGATTTTTTTGTAATGTCACATGAAATCTTCCAGTGTTTGAAGTGTAAATTGTGTCAGGTTTTTCCAGCTGTCCAGGTCTTAAAGGTTGGAAAGGCATTTCAACCAGCTGTTGGAGGAGTGGCTGCAGGGCCCTGGAACCTTTGTAGTCATCTGATCTCCTTTCCTTCATTTTATTGTCATCACAAAGACTGACCTTTTGAGAGACAATCTCAGAGGTTTGCAACATTATCGTCTGTAGTTTTGGACACGGGGACCACTTTCGTAATCTCTTAATAACACATTTGTCATCACAAGTTACTTTTACTTTCCAATTGTGAGCATGATTTCTCAAAAACTCACAAGAAACTGTTTTGTTGCTTTCTACTGGGGCAAGATAATCCACAACTTTGCTTTTCCACATTTCAATGGGCCCATTCCATCTTACTCCATTCAGAAAAGAATAGATTCCTAGCTGAGAAATGAAGAATTCCCTGTTAAGAGTGTAAACTTTAGAAGTGTTTACTATTGCAGTATTGCCATGGTCAGAAGTCAATTCTGAAAGACTGTTAGATAGAACGTTCTTAGTGACCTCTGCATCCTTGGCATCATCATTCGAGTATTCTGCATGATCTCTCTCCAGATGGTTCACTGAGTTCTGCTCTTTCTGTACATTTGCTCTTCTTTCATTGAGAGTATCTGTAAGTGGGATGGTTTCATTTTCATTCTCAGCAAGTGGAGTATGAAAATTGTCTGGATAACTGATATCAGATACACACCCTTTAACTTTGGTACCCATGTTAAGGCAGGGTTGAGGACATTCTTTTATCTGTGGTCTAACAAGCACACGTCGATTTTGTGAAATTTCTTGATTTAAACTAACTTTCACAGATGACTGTGAAACCATCTCTCCTGATTTAGGACCTACCTCATTGTCTTCAAGAATACCTGCAGACCCAGGGACAAATTTTACACTTTCATTTTTAAGTCTGTCATCCAAGAACTTCTTCACTTTGTTTTTTGTTACAGGTTCAAGTTTATAATAAATTGATGGTTTCAAAATCTTGGTGTATATACTTGAGGGAATCATTAATTGATCTATTTTCTTTTTGGAATATGTTGCTAAGCTAGCTTTATTTGTTATATTATGATGATTGCTATTTTCTGTGTTTCCTTTCAAAGGAGTGGCAAGTGTCTTATTTAATCTCTGATTCTTTTCCATACACCCTGCTTGGTCAGATTGTTTTCTTTGATAAACACTAAGCATCATTTTTATTGTCTGATTTACATGCTGACATCCATCATATAACTCTATACCAAGCTGGCCATCTGATTCCCTAGACAGTACTACTGCTTTTAACGACTTTCCTAGGAAATTGTCTTCAAACCATTTATTGATTTCTCCTGGAATATCTATATCTATAAGATCTGACAGAAAACATTGAATTGCCTGCATAGGTGTAAACAGTAGCTCTGGAAACTGATCAGAGATGGCCCACAACATATTTTCTTCCACCAATTGTTCATTTCCAAAGTCCACAAAGTAAACACAAAGGTCAGATGATAACTCCACTGGCTTCACTAAGGCTCTGTATGAGAGACCATCCTCTAAGTATTTATATATGCATAATCTCATTTTCCTACAATCATACTTGGGGCAATTTTTGAGGCTAATCATCTCTGTGATTCTTGACTCCAGCATCTCTAGATATTTATTGTTTCTACAAAGCTGGCAATAAAACTTTTGGGGGCTATACACATAAGATATGTAGACATCTTCTTCACTTCCAATCTCTATATTGAAGGTTGAGTAACAGTAACTATAAAGGCTAACTGAAAATGGGAGTGGTTTTGATACCATGCTGCACTGAATGGAGCCATGATAAAGGAGAAATTCACTTGCACTAGCAAATGATGAGTATAAATCCACTAAATTACATAAACCTCTAGGGTGTATAAGAACTAAGGTATACACGATACAAGTTAATAACCCACTACATGAGGAAATGAAATTGTGAAAGTTTCTGGATGCTTCTGCTGTCCAATCTAATAGTTTACAATTAATGGGTTCAACTAAATAGTTAAGACAGCATCTGAATGCCTGGGCGTCTAAAACAAGAAAATATGGGTGAATAGCACAAAGATCTTTAATTAAAACTCTCTCTTGATTGCCATAGTCAACAAATATTATTTCAGCTTCTTGTTCTGATACTTGAGTCAAAATCGCAGCTCTGTACCACTTCCCGTCTTTAGAATGCTTAGCCACGCATGCAATCTTCCCAGTCTGATACGGCTCACAATGAATGCTATAATAATCTTGAATTTCTTCCATCATTATGTTTAAGTCTTCTAAATTACATTGAAGCTGGCATGAAAAGTCACCTGGGCCATAGTAATAAGAACAGTTGACTTTGATACATTTTCCTGGTTTGAACACATATTCCTTATAAGACTGGCATGAGTCATGTCCAAAGAACAAGTCACAAGGACTTTTAACATCTGAGAACTTGTACAAAGATGACACCTTTTGTTTCATTTTATGTGAAGAATGCTTTTTAGGTTTAGATCTTTCAAGACGGGCAGAAACAACATTTTTAATATTAACCATATCTTTAGGTCTTAAATTTAACATTGAATATTCACTTATGGATTTTGGAAAATCTGGTTCTACCTCCCAAGATTCTGCATATCTTGCTTGAAGCATCAGAGAGACAACATCAATATTTTCTGACACTTCAGTACTCTGAATATTTACCATGTACTTGTCACATTTTTTTGCTATAACCTGAAGCAAAATGGCTTTGTTCAAAACTATTTTTTTAAAATAATCAATTGCTTGCTGTATCCATAAATCATCAACAGGAAATATATGGGCAAGTGAACAGTGCATGGCTAAGGAAGGTAGCCTACAAAATTCTGGAAGCAAAATTTTTGCATCAAAAAATGATATGGAGTCAGTGCTTCCATAATCTAGCAGATAAATATTCATCTGATAATCATTCATTTCACTGATGACAGCACGGTAAAAACATCTGTCCTTGCTGTATCTGGCACAGCAAAGTAATCCAGGTTTGGGATTTCTCAGAATTAGTTCATCGTTTTCAAGTGAGTTATAAAATTTATTCATATTTTTCATTATATCTTGGAATTCATTCTGATATTCACTAATACGTACCCAGAAATTTGATGGGTTCAATACATTTACGACAAAAGCTATATAGGTAGTCTCTAGCTCCATTTGCGCAGTTTTAATAGGAAAATCTGTTTTTAAATCACCTTTTTCATTGAGAAGACCTACTGACTGCTCACCATTTCCAGTGAAACTATCAACTCCAAAGTTGTTTACATCAGAGATACTTATCTCATTCAAGGCATGGGAAATTCTTGAATCAAACACAGGATAAAGTATTCGGGTGCCTGCAGTGTTCATCAGACACTTCGAATGAACAGCAGGTTCTTGAGATTGTAATGTCACATAATACAAGTGTTCATCCTTACTAAACCAGTCAATATGGGCATATACTATTTGTCCTAATAAGGCTTGCTTAAATACAGTCAGTTGACGTTTTCTTGCATCTCTGTCTAGACTGCATAAATATGTCAGAGAACATGGAAATGAAAACAATGGTGCACAAATAAAATCCTGTCTCAATTTCTTTACATGAATTGAAGGTATGGACTCACTATTGCCATAATCCATGAACCAAATTTTTACTTGATTATTGGGCAAGAGCTGCTGAAGAATTCCTCTTTGCCACTGTCTGTTCATCCCTTTAGCAACACACAATAGTCCAAAATTATCACATGTGGGACTAGTTTCCTGACTGATCATATCATAATACACATTCATACTCTCTGTCAGGTTTTCTAGTTCTGGAATCCGTTTAATTAACTGACAATAAAATTTAGCAGGGCTCAGTGCAGATGATACCTTCACACTGTCCAAGCTTCCTACTGACAAATATAGCTGGAAACCATCCAAGACTTGCTGAATATGAGGTAAAGTGTTATTACTACTTAGTGACAGTTCAGGTCTTTTATGTTGTACTGAGTCTGGCATTTGCTGAGGGAATTGCTTCAACATTTCCACAATAAGACAAAACGTATCTCCATCAATAAATCTTCCTAATTTTAATTCAAGGACCCCAGATATAATTTTTGGCACTTCAAGTAGAATCATTTGAAGAGGCAAGATATTTCGTACATAACCTTTCAGCTGTATTCCTACTAATGACTTGAAATAATTCAAAGCTTTAGGAGACCATTTCTCTCCAACTGGAAGTATGTTGGAAAAAATACCAAATACTACTCGTGGTGGGAGCTCAAATAACTTTTCACAAGCTGAAGCTACCCGAGTACTGTCCACTCTTAGCTCCTCTCCACGGTCGATCAGGAGCACTGTATAGAGTTCATTTTTCTTCTCCACGACTCTTCCTCTCTGCCATTCTCCAGTTACTCTCTCTTCCACCAAACAAAACTCATTAATGTCCACACTATTTTTCACTTTGGGAATATATTGTATTTCCCTCTGCAATATGTGATAGTCAAACTGGCATTCTCTATTATTTTTGCCTTGAAATTTCACAAGAATATCCTTGGGAAAACATTCAATATGTAATACCGTCAGATCCACAGCTAAAAATGTTGGTAATAGAGATGCAGAATCCATTTTCTAGAAAGCAAATAAGTGCAAATTAGTTTTTGGACAGACGGCTGTCAAAATTACATATAATTAGCCTTATATAAATTTGGTAAGTAAATATAAACATTAGACATTAAACATAATTCTATGTCTTTACTTTCATATTTGTTCACGTGTGACTTGGTGTCTGTGTTTTCATCCACATGTAACACAGTGTGTTTATAGAGGTCAACTCACACAGGATTCAGTTTTCTCTTTTTACTAGGTATTCAGTTCAGGTCACTGAAGCCTGACAGTGGGTGCCCTCATTCACTGGCCGTCTCGCTGGCCCCTCTGTCTGCATTTTCGTCATGTCAAACATGCTGGCAAAAACTTTTAAGTACACTGGGAAAATCTACTTGTTCACTGTCTTTTACAAATTAAGCAAACGAAAAAGGAGAATGCGTGCCATCACTGGCATACATATGGATAATCTTTATATTTTCCAGAAAACTTGGCAAACTTCTACTAGACAGTAGATGTGGTATGATGGAAAGAGCAGAATGTAGTGACCTCATCGTCCTTCTGGGAGAAATCCACCTGGAAGAGATGGGGAAAAGAAACAAAGGACATGGCAAGCCATGAGGAGACAGGTTTGTACTCTCTGTCTTGTGTTAATTTGCAATACTTAGACCCTTACCAATGCCATTGTGCAATGTTAGGGTTATTATTTGATTGGGGTAAGTAGGCTGATACCTAGATGCCACTAAGGGAATCTGGAAAATGAAATCCTGGAAAGACACTGAAACAGATTAGGTATAGCAAGGTTTTATCACTAGCTACAGAAAGGAGAAAGGGGAAGATCTTAGTTATGATAGAGAACATTACTTCTATTTTTATCTCAAGATATAGAGGATTTCAAAACATGGTAAAACAATTATCCAAGAAGTTTAAACTGTTCCCAATGTTACCTTTACATGAAAGATACTTTTTAGGTTTCGGTCTTTCAAGAAGGGCAGAAACAACAGTTTTAATATTAATTGTAGGCTGGGGGGATAGCGCAGCTATTAAAGGCTGAGGATAAGAACCCCGCAAAAAAAAAAAACTTAATTGTATCTTTAGGTCTTACATTTTAACATTGAATATTCACCACCAAATGGTTTATATGCTAAAGGCTTGGTCCACCACTGGACCAATGTTTGGGAGGTGATTGAATTATCATTCACAACAGATTATAGAGTATGGATGATTCATAATAATATAACATTATAGAAGGTGGTAGAAAGTAGGAGATGGGGCCTAATTTGAGGAAGTACGTCCATGAGGACATACCCTGAAAAGTTATGCTCTGCCCCTGGCCCTTTCCTGTTTCAGCCCATAACGTCTCCCTTGTCATAGTCCCAGGAACAATGTAGCCAGCCAGCCCTGGACTGGAACCTCTGAAACCATGAGCTAAAAAAGACGTTCTCCTCTTAAGTTCTATGTCGGATATTTTGTCAGAACAATGAACATATGTCTATCATATCTGAATTCAGACAAGAATTGACACCTACTATGATAGAACACAGCTTAAATCTTCAAGATGCTGAGCATTAACTTTTATGATGACAAGAAAAAAACACATGGGACTTATAAAAAATTAGAGAAACCACATAAAAGAAACCAAATAAATGCTTCTTCCAAGAATAAATATATTGAAAGAAGCAGGAAATCTTTTTCCCACAATGTAATGCCTGTTAACAAAACTGTCAAAAGAGGATAATGCATTTTTATATGACAAAGTAGCAGGAAGATGCAGCAGCTGCAATTCAAAAAGCTACATGCTTGTGAGAAATCGGAATCGCCACAGGAAAAATGAGTCCTGAATGAGGACAAATAGAAATTCTTTCCAGGTTTTAAGATTTAAGGCTGAAGACTGAAATAGAACATGACCCCCCCCAAAAAAAAACTTAAAATGTAGGCACATCTCGATCTCACTGTAAGTTTTATTCCCATGTAGGTCATTAATTTGCTATCATAATCAACATGATATGATCATTAGAGGGTCTAGACTATGCTAACTTGATCTAGAGTCTCTAAGAATACAAGCAATGAGCAATACTGAAAGATTTTAATTAGAATGAACCAAAATGCTTCAGAACACCAAAGGCCTTCATTACTTTAAATGAGTTTAAATTTACCAAATTCTTAAGACTTTAGTTAAGTTTACAGATATATATCCTAACAATGTTAAGAAAGCATTCTACACTAGATACTCAGAGTTTTCTTCTAAGTATTCATCTAAATATTCCTTTTTTTAATTTAATTTTATTTATTTCTGTATGTGTATGAATGTACTGTCTGCATGCACCCGTGCATGCACCCGTGTCGTGCAATGCCGCGGAGGTCAGAAGAGGGTCTCGGATTCCCCTGAAACTGGAGTTCTCCTGGAATTGGAGTTTCAGATGGTTTTCGGCCACCATGTGGGTGCTGGGGATCGAACCCGGGTCCTCTGTAAGAGCAGTCGGCACTCTTAACTGCTAGTCCATCTCTCCAGCCCCACATCTAAATATTCCTAAGACTGTTTCAGTCTCCAGCCTTGAGGGAATGCTGAAGAGATTGCTCAGCAGTTAAGGGCCTATACTCCTCTTCCAGGCAAACAAATTTCAGATTCCAGTACCCATGTTGGGCAGTTCACAACTGTTTGGGGGTATCTGACACCCTTTTCTAGACTCAGGGGTCATCTGCACTCACATGCACATACCAACAACATATACACACATGTAATTTGAAAAACAAAAAAAAATAAATCTCTAAAACATGGGAAAGGGAAAATATTCAAATCTTTCAGGAGCCATGCAACATTTTATTCAGTATTTTAAAATATCCAGCAGAGGTACTAGAGAGAAAGCTCATCAGTTAAGAACACTGATTGCCCTTGCAGAGGACCTTTGTTCAATTCCCAGCACCCACATGGCCACTTCCAGCCACCTGTAACTCCAGTTTCAGGGGACCCGATGTCTTCTTCTGACCTCCCAGGGCACTGTATGACATGGGTGCACTTACATGCATGCAGGCAGTACACTCATACACATAAAATAAAAATAATAAGTGATTACTTTTAAAAGAGTTAGAAATAAAAGACCCAGTAAAAATCCTTTGTCAAACATAAGTGACATAACAGTATTAGCCAATTAATGCCCAAAGGCACAGGGAAGTTGTATGAACAGGTCCATTAAAATAACAGAAGGCTATTACTCATTATTCTTTCAAACAATACAAGTACTTCCATGGGCAGTTTCACACCAAAAAGAGTAAAAAAAAAAAATCTGAGCCTAGTTTACACATGGCTCTCACCTAATATGGGTAACATCCCAAAATAGATTGCTGAGGGATTACATTGCAACCCAAGGGACGCTTTTCCTCAGAAATCAGATGGAACTCTTCACAGTGGACAGACATACTGTCACGTCTACATTTTCTGAAGAAGAAACTGCTTGAGTGAAAAATATATGCACATTCATGGGCAACAATAGCTAATGGTTTCCACAAGGCAATAAAAGTGCTAAAGGAGCAAGACTGGGAGGTGTGAAGAAGCCATCTGTGGATAAATTGTCACATGAAGACCTCACTCTTGAGGAAATTCTTAATCAGGTAAAAGGGAAACTTGTTCTACGAAAGTCAGCCAGCCTAGCCTCCCATGCATGCCTCTCCAAAGCTTGCTCAACAGGATCACAAAGAAGGTTCCCAGTGTCATGGGCATGACAAACTTGCCTGTGTCTACTAACCAACTGTAATTCAGAGAACATTAAGAAAAAATATAAGCTAGGAATTTAAAATCAAATCAATGATTTTATACAACTAACAGCTATGATGTTTCAAAGACCTAATTTAAGATCTTCTGGATCTAACCCTCACTCGATATTTTATTATATTTCTTAAAATATTTACTATGTTGTAGGACGTTGTGACAACAAAATCAGACATCAGGAAACTGTTTTCCTCGAACTTCAATTAATTGTGTGAAATTCGACAAAGTTTTTTTGCTTAGAATCAAGTTCTAAATATATAAAATGAGAAGTTTAATTAAACTGGGTCTTTTCAAATGTGCTTTTTCAGCAAAACTCATTTAAATAAAATGGAAAAAAATCTATAAAATGGATTCATTCTAATCATTTCATGTCTATAAATTTCATAATGAGAATCCAATCATTCTACTGAACTCTAGTTCATATGATCTATCTTATTACTGTATCTCAGAGCAGAGTATTGGGAAAATCAACCTTATCCATGCCTAATTGTTTATCTTCTCCTATTTTACATGATTCCACATAGTAGATTCAAATAAAAAATATGGGAGTCTAACTTAAATACTCAATGAGTTCCTCTGATGGAGTTATGATCTTTTTTGATTTAAAGTTTAATGTTCATTTGAATGTTTTATTTTTTAAAAAAAATCAATACATCTCTTTTACTTAAATTCCAATCCAATGCCCAAAAATTCCTGAATTCATTTTTAATTAAAATTTCACAACATCAGAGTTCCTATAAGATTTGAGAAAAAGACAATCTGCAAACACTTAAAATTTGTGTATGCACATGCACATGTATTCATGTGTGCAGGTGTATGTGTGCATATGTGTATGTGTGTTGTTAATGCAGAAGGGTGGGAGATAGGAGACCATCAAGGAGATAGAGAGGGGTGGACCACAGTGGGGGGAAATGAAACAGGGCAAAATATATCTGTAAGTATGAAACTGTCACAGTGAGATCTATATTTGCATGTTAACCAAATAATTTTTACAAAATTAATATGCCAAGTTCTTCCTATACTAGATTTCCCTGAATCTGTAGAATAGATATTAGAGGTGATTTCACTAACTAGATTTTCCTTAACATCTAATTATTCTACCAGTAGGGCCCAATAACTGTACAAGTGACCCATATTTCTAATTTTCAGTACTGTACTAGCATTGTAAAACAAAAAGATGCTTTTTTGTTTTTATTGAGGTCAAATTCACCTAGTTTAGTAAATTGAAAATGCTATGAAATCACTACTTCTATCTGGTTTTCAAATATCTTGTCACCTCAAAAGAAAACCATATACTCATTAAGCAGCTTCTCGCTATTATGTATCCTGGGTGCCCAGAAATGCCTGATCTTCTCTATACAGATAATGCAATTCAGTGGAATCATAACAACATGTGATCTCTTTTGTTTGGCTTCCTTTATTTACCATAACATTTCCAGAGCTCATCAATGTTTTAGAAGGTATCAGGACTTTATTCCTGTTTTGAAATGAATAGTATTCCTCACTTTTAAAAAAGATTATTGAATTTTTATGAGTTTCATACACTATGTATTTTTACATAACTAAATTTTGTTTCTCCATCTTTTTGGCTTTTTAATTTATATAATTACAAGAAAATCAAAAGAAGAAATCCTTGATTCCTCATTTTAATCTTCCTATTCATTTTTTCAAAACATTTTTGAAAGGTCATCCTGCTTAAATTTATGTTTCTTTTTTGTACTTATTTTTATTGAATTTTTGTACATTTTATACATGGCATCTCAATCAGTCTTAATTGCCTTTATCAATTTAGACCTGTCCCTAGCCGCATCCCTTTTACACACCTTTTTTCAGTTTTCATGTACTCTGACATATATATATATGTATATATATATATGTATATATACATATATATATATGTATATATATATGTGTGTGTGTGTGTACATTTGTGTGTTTGTGTATGTGTATGTGTGTATAAAGGCCTATCAAGCCAAATTTGTGTCCCCAAATGTCCTTGGGTATGTGTCCATCCACTGGAACCTACATAACCTATCTAGCATCACACACTTAAAAGAAAACCAACTCTCCCTCTCCCTGTAGTTATTAGGTGCCACTAGTACCTCAGATAAGGATGGACATACCTGCTTCCACACGTCTGTGCTCTGCTGGGATTTTGTCTGGTCTGAGTTTGCATGGATCATGTGCATGATGTTACCATTGCTAAATGGTATGATTAATTTCCCAGCAACCTGGAAAACTCTGTTTCCTTGTGGTCATCAACCACCTCAGGTTCTTGTGATCTCTCCTTGCCCTCTTCTACAATGATCCCTGAGCCTTGGATGGCAGAGATTTGCTATATGTGCCCTATTCTGGGATAAGTTCTCTGCAAGTCTCTTATTCTTTGTATTTTGGCCAGTTGTGCCTTTCTGGCTTAAACACCAAAGGAAGCTTTGCTGGTGAGAGTTGAGGGATGTGTTAATTTTTCTGCCCCATGTTCCACAAGGGTCCCTGAGCATTAGGTATAAAGGTTACTTTATAGATGTGTAATTTAGAGCTGGGGCACCTCACAGACACTTATTCCCTGCATTTGACTAATTGTAGAACTTTATAATAGTCTCCATTGGTTGCAGAAAAAGCTTCTTTGATGAGTGGTGAGAGGTACATTTGTCTGTAAATACAAGGATAGTATTTAGACCTCAGTAAGAAATTATGTTGGTCTAAAAGTGTGACAAAAGTAAGTTTTTCTCTAACATCTCTGGCCTCTCCAGCCAAGTGTATTTGGCTATGTTTGTAGAACCACACGTGAGCGTCCTCTCACTGAGTGAAACTTAAGTCCAATTAGAGAGCTGTTGATTACCCCAAGATAAAAGTGGAATTACTGGACAGACTGTCAGCCCATGAAAGGAAACAGCCAGAATTGACCAGAGTCCAAGTCAACAGCTCCAGAGAGAGTGGACTGTTTTACCTCTCATCCACCTGTGCCCCTTTTCTAAGCCTAGGGAACAACCTGCGGAAGAGGGGGCGTGGTAGAATGTAAGGGCTGCGATTGGGGTGAATGGTGAAACTACAGCAATGTAGTCTGGACACTCATTCGATCAACTTGATTGAACAAACAACCTGTCACCCCCCACTGGATGGTGGGGCTGTAGGTGTTTGGGCACAACAGCCTGCAGATAGGTTTTGCATGAAGGATGCTTGTACTCATGGATTATCACTTATAGCTAAAAATGAAAAAAAAAACTGAGAGAAAGATGCAGGACAGTTATGGCGGAATGCATGATCTGGGATGGGGTGGGGGGGGAGGGAAAGGGAAATAAGCCTGAACTGAATTGGAAAAAATGTATGAAATGCACAAAGCATCAATAAAAATTAATTAAAAAAAAAATAAAATAAAAAAAAAAAGTGGAATTACTGCACCAGTAGAGATTATTTGCTGGGCCGGTTATCATGATGGTTCATAGGCTGGCTGGGGGCATTGACTGGTTTTCTGCCTTGGCAGTTTGCACAGTATCTTCTAATATGATGAACTAGTCTTCAGGAAGGAGGCTTCCAGATCAGTTCTAGCACAAGTGCTCCGGGTCCTGTGTCTGAAGTATGTCCTCTCTTCAACAATAGGGTGTTACCTTCAAGTTCTGTGGGGGCAATAAAGGGCTATGACAATAGCTTGTGTTATTTTCAGAGTCTCATGGATATCCAAATGTATTAGCCACTTTTCTGTTACTGTGATAAAACCACCATGACCAAGGGAACTTATAAAAGGAAGAGTTTATTTGTGCTTATGATTGACGGTTCCAGGGAATTGAGAGTCCATTGTGGCGGGGAGGCATGGTGGCCAGTGCTGGAGCAGAAAGCCGAGGTTCACATCTTCCAATGAGCACAGGAAGTCAAGAGAGAGCAACTGGAGCATGCAAGGCTTGTTGAACTCACTAAGCTCGCCCCCCACCCCCAGTAACATACTTCCTCCAGCAAGGCCACACCTTCTAAGACCTTCCAAAACAGCGCCACCAACTGGGGACAAAATGTCTGAATACTTGAAGCCTATGCAGGTCACTCTCATTCAAACCACCACACCAAACTAAGAGGTCGAAGTAGGGTTTCCTCTGTATAGCACTGAATTTTTTTTAATTATGTTCTTTTTTATTGACATTTTGTATATTTCATACATCATTTTTCAGTCCAATATGGATACGTTCCACTCTCCCTGTCCCTCCCCCTCCCCAGTTTGTGCATTCTGCCATACATGTCTTTCATCTTTCTCTCAGTGTTTCCAAGGATTTTTGTTCAGCAGAATTTAACTCTATCAGTCAGTTCTTTGACTCAGTCCTTATGTTGTTGCTGTTCCCTCCCCTTTGTATTACTCCAAATTATGTCTGTTTAAACAACACATATGTATCAAAATTATGACCTTTGGGAATAAACTATATGTTAATTCCAAAATATGTTTCGGGGTTCACTTTTTTCCTCTTAATTTTATTTTAGTATAGAATATGAATACATATCTTCTACCCCTATATGGTAATTACAATATCTGAATATAAGTGGTAAGTTGATTCTAGAGCCCATTAAAAGATTCACATTGTAACAGCACAGTTGCTTTCATATACAAAGAAATACAATAATAAAGTTGCTCCGTTTGCCTGCCAACTGGGGATTTGGTGTCAGCATCCACATATGAGAGATATCATTGGCCTTTTTTTGCTGGGACTGTGTTCTTCACTTGGCATAATGGCTTCGAGTTCCATCCACTTACTTGCAAAGTTCGTGATGTCATCTTTCTTTACCGCTGCATAGAACTCCATTGTGTAGATGTACCACATTTGTGTTAGCCAGTCATCAGTTGAGGGGTATTTGGGTTGGTTCTAGCTCTTTGCTACTGTGAAGAGAGCTGCAATAAACATAACTGTGCATATATCTTTGCAATAGGATGAGTCTTGTGAGTATATACCCAGGAGGGGTATAACTGGGTCAGGTGGAAGGCTCATTTTGAGTCTTTTAAGGATTCTCCACACTGCTTTCCATAGTGGTTGTACGAGTTTACATTCCCTAGCAGAAGATGAGTGTTCCCCTTTCAGGACAACCTCTCCAGCATTTGATGTCTTTTGTTTTCTTGATCTTGGCCAGTTTTATTGGAGTGAGATGATACCTTAGAGTGGTTTTAATCTCCATTCCCTTAATTATTAATGATATTGAGTGATTTTTAAGATGTTTCTCAGCCATCTTTACCTCCTCATTGATGAAGTCTCTGTTCAGCTCTTTACTCCATCTTTTGGGTAGGTCATTTTTTTTAAGTAGTCTATATATTTTGGATGTTAATGCTCTGTCAGATGTATCAGTGGTGACGGTTTCCTCTCACTCTGTGGGTTTTCTCTTCACTTCCTGGATTATTTCTTAACTGTACAGAAGCTTTTGAGTTTGATGAAGTCCCACTTGTCCATTGTTAACCTTATTTCCTGTGCAGCTGCTGTTTGGTTTAGAAAGTCTTTTCCTAAGCCTGTGTCTTGTAAGTTGCTGCCAAATTTTTCTTCTATCACCTTCAGGGTTTCGGGTTTCAGGTTGAGGTCTTTGATCCACTTGGAGTTTATTTTTGTTCAGGGGCAGATGTAGGGGTTTAATTTTATTCTTCTACAAATGGTGACCCAGTTTTGCCAACACCATTTGCTGAAGATGCTATCTTTCCTCCATTGAACTTTTTTGGCTCCTTTGTCGGATATGAGGTGGCTGAAATTATATGAGCTCAAGTTTGGATCTTCAATTTTGTTCCATTGATTGATGGGTCTTTTTTTGTGTCAGTACCATGCTGTCTTTATGACTATAGCCCTGTAATATAGCTTGAAGTCTAGTAAGGTAATCCCTCCTGTATTGCACTTTTCGCAGGGTTGCCTTAGCTATTTGAGCTTTTTTGTTTTACCATATAAATTTGAGGATTTTTTTCAAGTCTGAGAAAAAGCTCATGTGGATTTTGATTGGGATTGCATTAAATCTGTATATTAATTTGGGTAGAATGGACATTTTTACTATATTAATTTTTCCAATCCGTGAGCATGGGAGGTCTTTCCATCTTTTGATGTCTTTAATCTCCTTCTTCGGGGTTTTAAAATTTGTGCTGTAGTTTTTGCTGTCTTTTGTTAGGTTTATTCCCAGGTGCTTGCTTTATTTTTTTGAGGCTATTGTGATTGGGAAGGACTCCTTATATTCCTTCTCCAGTTGCTTATTGTCGGTGTAAAGAAAGGCTACTCAATACAAGTTGGAGAAAACAACAAAAACTGAAAAAAAAAACTCTGGAAAGACTCAGAAAAAGATTCAGGACATGCATGGCAGAGTGCAGGGACTCTGGTGGGGTGGGGGGCATGGAAAGGGAAGCAACTCTAGATTAGACTGAGAAATGATGTATGACCTATGGAAAAAGTTTAATAATAAAAAATGTATTTATATTTTTAAAAGGCTACTGATTTTTCTAGGTTTATTTTGTATCCCGCCACTTTACTGAAACTTTTAATCATTTCTAGGAGTTTTCTGGTGGGGTTTTGACCATCCCTTAGGTAAATTATCATATCATCTGCAAAAAGGGATAGCTTGACTTCCTCTTTTCCAATTAGTACTCCTTTAATTTCCCTTTCTTGCCTTATTGCCCTAGCAAGTATTTCAAGCACTATATTGAAGAGGAGTGGCAAGAGGGCACAACCTTGCTGAGTTCCTGCTTTTAAGGGGAATGCTTCTAATTTTTCTCCATTTAGGATGATGTTGGCAGTGGGTTTGTCGTATATGGCTTTGATTACACTGAGGAATGTTCCTTCCAGTCCAATTCCCTCTAAGACTTTAAGCATGAAAGGATGCTGGATTTTGTCAAAAGCTTTTTCTTTATCAATTGAGATGCTCTTGCAGTTTTTGTCTTTCCATCCATTTATGTGTTTTATGATATTTATTCATTTACGCATGTTGAACTATCCCTGCATCTCTGGCATGAATCCAACTTGGTCATGATGGATGATCTTTTTGATGTGAGTCTGTATGTGATTTGCAAGTATTTTGTTGAGAATTTTTGGATCTGTGTTCATTAATGAGATGGGTCTATAGTTTTCTTTCTCATTTGTGTCTTTGCCTGGTTTTGGTATTAGAGTGATGCTGGCTTCATAGAAAGAATTTGGGAGATTTCCCTCTGTTTGTATTCTTCTGAACAGTTTGAATAGTAATGGTTGTAAGACCTCTTTAAATATTTTACGGGCTGGAGAGATGGCCTAGCGGTTAAGAGCGCCGATCGCTCTTACAGAGGACCCGGGTTCGATCCCCAACACCCACATGGTGGCCGAGAACCATCTGAAACTCCAATTCCAGGAGAACTCCAGTTCCAGAGGAATCCAACACCCTCTTCTGACCCCTGCTGCATTTCACATCACGGGTGCACAGACTTGCATGCAGACAGTACATTCATACACATACAGAAATAAATAAAATTTTAAAAAAATTTATAAATATTTTATAGAATTCTGCTGTGAAACCATCTGGGCCTGTGCTTTTTTTAGTTGGGAGGTTTCTAATTACATTTTCAATTTCTCCATATATTATGGGTCTGTTTAAGCTGTCAATCTCTTCTTGCTTAAGCTTTGGTGTATCCCAGGATTTCAGATATTGATCCATTTCTCTTAGGTTTTCAAATTTAGTAGAGTATAGGTTTCTGAAGTATTCTCGTATGTTGTCTGGATCTTTTCTTTATCTGTTGTGATGTTTCCCCTTTCATCACGGGTTCTATTGATTTGGAGTTGCTCTTTCTTTCTTTTGGTTAACTGGGCTAGAGGTCTGTCTATTTTGTTTATCTTTTCGAAGAACCAGCTTTTGGATTCATTGATTTTTTGTTTTGTTTTGTTTCTATTTCATTGATTTCTGCTCTGATTTTTGTTATTTCTTCCTGTCTGTTGGGTTTAGGGTTTATTTGTTGTTGTCTCTCCAGTGTTTTTAGCTGCAGTGTTAGCTCATTTATTTGTTCTCTTACTGTTTTTGTAATGTGGGCACTTAGGGCTATAAATTTCCCTCTTAGGACTGCTTTTAATGTATCTCACAGGTTTTGTTGTGTTGTATTGTCTTTTTTGTTTAGTTCCATGAATGCTTTTATTTCATTCTTTATTTCTTCCCTGACCCACTCATTATTCAGGATTGTGTTCTTTGGTCTCCAGGTGTTCTTGTAGTTAGTAGGGCTTATCCTGGTTTGATATTGAGCTTTATTGCACTGTGATCTGATAGAATGCATAAAATAATTTCAATCTTTTTGTATTAGTTGAGATTTCTTTTGTGTTCCAGTATGTGGTCGATTTTGGAGATTGATCCATGGGGGCACTGAGTAGAAAGTGTATTCTCTGGTGTTTGGGTGGAATATTCTGTAGATATCTGTGAGATCCATTTGGTATATTCTATTGTTCAGTTCCTATGTCTCTCTATTTATATTTTGTCCAGTTTACCTATCCAAGGGACTCAGTGTGGTATTGAAGTCCCCCACTATTAGTGTGCTGGGATTAATCTGTGTATTGAGGTCCTGAAGGATTGTGTTTATAAAGTTTGGTGCACCAGAATTTGGTGCATAAACATTTAAGATTGTGAAATCTTCCTGGTTAATTGTTCCGTTGATAAGGATATAATGGCCCTCTTTGTCTTTTCTGATTGATTTTACTCTGAGGTCTATTTTGTCTGATATTAGAATAAAAACTCCTGCTTACTTTTTGGTACCATTTGCTTGGAATACTTTTTCCATCTTTTCACTCTAAGATGATATCTGTCCTTGAGGGTAAGATAGTTTACTTGTAGACAGCATATAGATGGATTCTGTTTCCTAATCCATTCTCCCAGTCTATGTCTTTTGATTGGGGAGTTTAGATTATTAATATTTAAGGTTATTATTGATACATGTGTATTGTTTCCTTTCAACTTATTTTTTGTTTGCATTCTTGGTCTAGGTTTTCATTTTTCTCTCTAGTTGCTTGGGGATAGTTGCTCCTTTCCTCTATTCTTTGAATTGCTTTGAGTATTTTCTGAAGTGTTGGGTTTTTTGACATGTGTTCTTTCATTTTGTTTATGCCATGAAAGATTTTTCTTTCTTCTTCAACTATAATTGACATTTTTTTTGCTGGGTATAGTAATATGGGTTGGCATCGAAAGTCATTTAGCACTGGGAATACTTTGGTCCATGTTTCCATGTTCTGCTTGCTTTGTTTGCACTGAGAAGTCAGCTGTAATTCTGATGGGTTTCCCCTTATATGTAGCTTGTTTTTCTCTTGTGGTTTTCAGTATTTTGTTTTTGTTTGGAGTATCCAGTGTTTTAACTATGATATAGCATGGAGAATTTCTTGTCTTGTCTTGTCTATTTGGTGTTCTATGTAGCTGATTTTTTTTGATATATACTCTCTCTCTCTCTCTCTCTCTCTCTATATATATATATATATATATATATATATACACATATCATGTGTATTTTCAGTAGGCTTTTAAACAAATACATTCCCTTCTGGTTTGCAGACCACCTAAGCATTATTTATCTTTCTATCCCCCCTATAGCCCCATATATTCCCTCCACAATTAAAGTAGCCCTGCTTCCCCCATTTTCCACCTGATAATCCTTGTCTCCTGCTTTCTCTCTCTCTCTCTCTCTCTCTCTCTCTCTCTCTCTCTCTCTCTCTCTCTCTCATTCCCTCTTTCCTTTAACTCCAAAAGGCACCTTCCATTTTCCTGGCTTCTGTGGTTACATCAGGATAGATATTCACATATAAGGATTTGGAGCTAATAATGCACAAATTAAAGAGAACAAATGTTGTTTTTTGGAGTCAGTGTTACTTTGCTTAGTATACCAGTTTCTAGTTCCATCCACTTACTTGTAAATTTCATGATTTCATTTTTTTCCCACTGAGAACTCCACAATTTAAAAGTACCTTATTTTCATTATCCACTAGTCAGTTGAGGGGCATTTAGGTTGTTTCCATTTCCTAGCTATTAGGAATAAAGCAGCAACCAACATGGCTGAGCGTGTATCTCTGTAGTAGGAAGTTGGGTTCTCTGGTTATATGCCAAGGAGTAATGTACCCAGATAAGATGGTGGGTCTAATTTCAGTTTTTTTAGAGTTTGCCACATGGATTTCCACAGTGGTTGCACCAGTTTGCATTCACATGAGCAATGAATGAAGGTTCCCCCTTTTCACATCTTTACCAGCACTTGGTATCATTTGATCTCCTGGCCATTCTGACTGGGGTAAGATGAAATCGTCGGGTAGTTTTATTTTCCATTTCCCTTGATACTAAGGATATTGAATAATTTTTAAAACAATTTTGTTGCAGTTATGTGCATTTTATACATCGTTCCACAGTCCAATCTAGACTCATCTTGTCTTCCATGCCCCCCACCCCACCCGAGTTCATGCACCCTGCCATCCCTGTCCTGTATCTTTTTCTGATTCTTTTTAAAGATTTTCAAAGCAGAGTATTATTGTCCTTGGGGGAACTTTACTGTTTCAGTCATTTCCCTGTCCCTGTTCCTCTGCTGTCATTCCCTCCAATCTGTACCGCTTCAATATATGCATATATATATATATATATATATACACATATATATGTCACACATATACTAAAATTATATCATCTTTACACAAGCTGTTGTCATTTCCATATCATATTTCATTTCTCCTTTTAAAATTTATATTACTCTAAAATATGCCTATGTATCCTCCACCCATATATCAATATTACAAAGTCTAAAAATAAGTGGTGGGTTAATTCAAGAGCCTGTTAAAGGATTTACATTATCAGAGCAAAGTTGCTTTTAGGGAAAGGGGTATATGACATTGATATTGCTCAGTTTGTATTACAACTCAGTATTTGGTTCTAGCATCCACAAATGAGGGATACCATTCATCATTTGCTTTTCTTGGACTGTGTTACTTCGCTTAGCATAATATCTTCTAGTTCTATCCATTTACCTGCAAATTTAATGATGCCATCTTTCTTTACCAGTGCATAGAATTCCATTGTGTAGATGTACCACATTTTCTCTATCCACTCATTGGTTGAGGGGCACTTGGGTTGGTTCCAGCTCTTTGTTATTGTGAAGAGAGCTGCAATGAATATAGCTGTGCATGTATCTCTGTGGTAGGATGAGTCTTGTGGGTATGTACCCAAGAGTGGTATGGCTGGGTCAGGTGGTAAGCCCATCTTGAGTCAGGTGGTAAGCCCATCTTGAGTCTCCATACTGCTTTCCATAGTGGTTGTGTGAGTTTACATTCCCACCAGCAATGGATGAGTGTTCCCCTTTCCCCACAACCTCTCCAGGATTTGGTATCATTTTTTTTTTTCTGTATGAATGTGTATGAATGTACTGTCTGCATGCAAGTCTGTGCACACGTGTCGTGCAATGCGGCGGAGGTCAGAAGAGGGCGTCGGATTCCCCTGGAACTGGAGTTCTCCTGGAATTGGAGCCCCAGACAGTTCTCGGCCGCCATGTGGGTGCTGGGGATCGAACCCGGGTCCTCATTTGTTTTCTTGATCCTAGCTAGCCTTATTGGAGTGAGATGATGATGATATATTAAAGTTGTTTTAATTTTCATTTCCTTAATTATTGGTGGTGTTGAATACTTTTTTAATTTTTTATTTTATTTTATTTTTTATTTTTTTTCTGTTTACTGCAAATGTATTTTTAAAACTTATATAGACATATGGATGGGATGTAAAGGATGATATAGTTGTAGGCAATGGTTTGCCTTGAATTCTAGTGTCTTTTTTTTTATTTATTTTTATTGATGCTTTGTGTAATTCATACATCATTTTCCAATTCAGTTCAGGCATATATCCCCTTCCCTTCCCCCCCACCCCACCCCTACCCATCGCAGATCGTGCATTCTGCCGTAAGTTTTCTACATCTTTCTCTGCTTTTTTGTTTTGTTTTGTTTTCATTTTTTTTAACAATAAGTGATAATTTGTGAGTACAAGCATCCTTCATGTAAAACCAATTTGCAAGCAGTTGTGCCCAAACCCACACAGCTCATGAGTCCCACCATCCTGAAAGGGGGGGGGGCTTGTATGTTCAATCAAGTTGATCAAATGAGTGTCCAGTCTATATTGTTGTAGTTTCACCATTAACCCCAATCGAAGCCCTTACATTCTACCACGCCCCCTCTTCCGCAGATTGTTCCCTAGTCTTAGAATTATTTATTTATGTGTATGAATGTATTGTCTGCATGTAGGTTGGTGCACCCGTGTCATGCAATGCCGCGGAGGTCAGAAGAGGGTGTCAGATTCCCCCGGAACTGGAGTTCTCCTGGAATTGGAGTTACAGACGGTTCTCAGCCACCATGTGGGTGCTGGGGATCGAACCCAGGTCCTCTGTAAGAGCAGTCGGCACTCTTAACCGCTAGGCCATCTCTCCAGCCCAAGTGTTGAATACTTTTTAAGATATCTCAGCCATTTTCTTTTCTTCTTTGAGAGCTCTCTGTTCAGATCCATAGCCCATTTTTTAATTGGGTCATTTATTTTCTTGATTATTTGTTTTCTGAGTTCTTTGTATGCTCTGGATATTAATGCTCTGTCAGATGTATAGCTGATGAAGATTTTCACTCTGTGGGCTTCCTCTTCACTCAGTTGATTGTTTCCTGCTGTACAGGAAGATTTTAGTTTAATCAGGTCCCATTTATCAATTATTGACCTTAACTCCTGAGCAAATGAAATCCAATTTAAAATTAATAGTATTTCATATATATATACATATTGTGGGAAAACTTAGTTAAGATGGGTAGCATTCCTAAGCCAATGGTACCTCCTTGGCCACACCCATGGGGTGGAGTGTAGTGACGAAAAGATTTAGCATTCCTGAGGATTGAGCCATGATGGATACTTAAGAAGACATGTTGGAATAAAATCTCTCTCTGCATTTGAACCTCAACCTGTGTACACGTGGTGTGCTTTCCTAAGCGTATTTTCCACATGGGTCGTCCCAGGATTAAGTGGGCCCCACCACAAATTTCGGCAGTGACACCACATTTGGCATCCGAACGTGGGGCAGAAGGAAACCTTGACAACTTAGGTCAACCTAACAAATCTTTCTTATGTATGTATGTATGTATGTGCGTGCACACGTGTGTATGGATGCGTGTACTTGTGTTCTAAGTATATTTTAATGTTAACAGCCATGATACCAGTAAAAACATTGCCTCTGAGTTGGAACGTGGCCCTTCCTTCTCAAGAAGCAAATTTATATTAAACAGCCAAAACATTATTCAATTTCAACAAAGGTTATGGGTTATCTACTAAAAATTTTAAAATAATGGATCTACACTGCCACCTACTGGTTACGCCCTTTCAACATCTAAAACAAAGATGCAACCAGGTTTTCATTGTATTAAAGTATTAATAAGTTTTTGGGTATTTGGGAATAAAAAAATAAAAGGTATAAAAATTTAAAAATTTTAAAAATAAAAAAAGTTGAATTCCAATTAACATCATTGCAGAATTCGCGGCTGCCATTTTTAAATTTTTTGCGCGCATACAGGCTGAGCCTGCATTTTGTTCAGACGATCAGTGGGTAGCTGGTGTCGAGGCCTGTGGGTGACCAATTGGTTTGGAAAAAGGCTCCCTTTGCGGACCACCAACCTGGGAAGTTGGTGTGAAATTCTTGTCCTGGACTTGGGCAGGTGGAAAGTTACAGCCAAGAGTGGGAAAGGTGTCTCGTTGTCCCAGGCTAAGGACCCGAGTAGGATGTTACCTCTCCAGTCTGGTCACAGGAGTGACCGACTGACCTCTATGCAATAAGGCCAGTTCCCCACACTTTCCACAAAGTGGGCACTGTGTGTCCCCTCCCCTTAGCAGGACTGCGTTGCACCTGTTCGTGACAAAGGAAGCTTCCTAGAAGCTCCCACAAAAACAACAACAAAAATAAAATCAAGATGGTAATGATGGTAACAACATCTCATGGGGCATATCTAGCCAGTCTTTGATTAACTGATGGGCATAAGAACTGTAAAAGAAAATTTTATTAAGAGCTAGATACTGAAAAATCTTTTAAGCAGGTTTTCATGCCAGGTCTGGAAAAGGACAAGAGCTTGGTGGAAGATAGTTATTAAAATCCACTTTATAAGGTTTGCAGTTTAAAATGGTAATACATTTGAACTAATTGGGAATCTAAATTGTTAACTGCTTTATTTGTAATCTGTATTGAATTTCCAACAATAACTTTGGGGTTAAGGTACACAAATGGTCTCTATATTTTTCTGTGTTATACAGTATCACCTTGTAACATTTTTCCTTTACTTGTAGAATAATTTAAAGAAATTAAGTTTAAGTTCACTTCCCAAATAAGTAGCATACAGTCAATGAAAAACAATTTGGGTGAATTTGATGAAAACTTACACCTTGGCTCCTGTTTATGGGTATGTGTAATACAACTTAGGCATCTATAGGTCAAAACATAAAAATTTAAAAAACAAAAAGAGGTGGTATAATATTCCTTCTGTATTCCAAACCTTTTGATAAATTTTCAATTTTGAGGTCTTGAAACTAACAATGGGAGGAGATTTGTATGTTCCCACAGGCAAAAGCACCAATCTAAATGCCTGAAAACGTACACATTTTGGCTGTGCAGGATGGACTGGGAAATGCCAGCAGAGAGGCTGACCCATCTGAACATAAAAGAAAAAGGAACCTCAGATTGCCTGAGTCATAGACACTGAGCATCTCTCTGAATTCTATTTGGGATAACTGTTTATAATGTGCCCTAATGAAGTTTACCTTCCAGGTGCCGAGAAACCTTCCTACCTTTTCCCTTTTATAGGAAAAAGAAAAACATGATGGTACTGAAGTCATTCCCTAACTGTAAACTAGAGCCAACTGTTATAGTGGTAATTTCTTATAAAATAGATATAACTACCTTCTTTAATTGACTGATAGACATAGGAATTGTGAAAGGATAATTCTCTATTTAGAGCCAAATATAATAGTAAAGTCTTTATAAGCTGTGTAATTAAGCAAAATATGTTAATACAGGAGAGCTCTGATGTCAGCAATGGATTATTCTGCCAAGGAGATGTTGGCTAGGGGATCCAAGCCCCCAAAATTATAAAGGCTTTTGCCTATAAAAATGGGATATCTGCAAGGAGAAAGGTGGTAAGTCCCTGTTTGTCAAAGACCTGGTGTGTAAGCACTGAAATAAATGGGTTTTTTTATTATTTTATTTATTTCCGTATGTGTATGTAGATGTAGTGTCTGATGCAGTTGTGCACCCGCGTCGTGCAATGCATGAGAGGCAGAAGGGGTGTCGGTTCCCCTGGAAACTGGAGGTTCTCCTGGAATCTGGAGTTTCAGACAGATCTTGGCCGCCATGTGGGTGCTTGGGGTGTCGACCCCGGGTCCTTGCAAGAGCTCGGTGCTCCTTACCGCTTCAGGCATCTTCCAGGCCCGAGAAAAAATGTTTTGAGACATCCACGTTGCTAATTACGTTGGCCTCTGAAATGCCGAGAGCATCACGAAGGCCACTAAAGCAAATGCAGCAAAATATTGGTCTCCTTGAGTCAGCAAGACTCCTCTGTCAGTATCAGCTATACCTCAAAACTGCATGGAGTTACTGTGTGACAGTGGCAGACAATAGTACTATATATATATATATATATATGTCATTATCGTATAGATCCCAAATCTAATTGGCTATTAGCTCTATCCATGGAGGAATAAATTTAATGGCTGATGCCCACAAGCTTATGTCCTCTAGTGGTTAGGAGTATGTTAATTAGCCACAGTAAGAACTTGTCATCTTTTATAGAGAAAACCAGTTGCGGATTAGCATACCATCCAAACATCTGTTGTCTATGCTCACAGCTTAAGCTTGCATAATTAGTACTGTCTTAAAGCCTGTATAGTCCGTACAATATCTAATTGCTTGGTTGCTTTGTTAGTAGGATTAACAAAGGTATCTGGATAAGCGTCAATCCAGGAAGGGAAACAACCTGAACCAAAATGACACTCTCCAGAGAAACTAGATGTTTTGCTTCTCAACCCACTTGTGCCCCTTTCCCAAACCTAGGGAACAAATTGTGGAAGAGGAGGGCATGGTAGAATGTAAGGGACTAGAAGATTGGGGTGAATTGTGGAGACTACCGCAATATAGACTGGACTCCTATTTGTCCCATGCTTGTGCATACAAGCTTCTCCCATTAGGATATGAAACCTTGGGTTGTTTCAAAATTTGAGACACGATACTTGGTAATTGGTTTTACCTGAATGATACTTACATTCATTGCTTATACTTGACAATCAGCTTACTTCCATGGTTGGGGATTTTTGGATATTAATTGGACCTTAGTGTGAAAATAAATTTCAGGTCTGACCTGTCCCCCCACGCCTAGCACTCAAAAAGGCTTGACACAGATGGCTATTCAAAGCTCTGTTCCTTTGGGTTTGTTAGCCTCGCCCATGGGCTCCCCTGCCTCTCAGCAAAATTAAAAAAAAATAAAAATTTAAAGGATGACGATGTGGGAAAACCTCGTTAAGATGGGTAGCAGTTCCTAAGCCAATAGGTACCTCCCTGACCACAACCCATGGGGTGGAGTTGTGTAAGTGTGATGAAAAGGTTTAGCATTCCTGAGGATTGTCATGATGGATATTTAAGCGACCTGTTGGAATAAAATCTCTCTCTCTGCATTTGAACCTCAACCCTATTACACGTGGTGTGCTTTCCTAGGCGTATTTTTCACATGGGTCTCCCAGGATTAAGTGGGCCCCAGCCACAAATTTGGCGGCAACACACACCAACATATAATACATATTAATTAATATATATAATATATATCTATATATATATATATATATATATATGAAGAGAGAGAAATTTTCCTTTTTACATTTTTTTCATTTTCCTGGCAGTCTTAGGGATTGAATCTATAGCATCATGTGTGTGAAGCACGTGCTCTGCCAGGGGCTGGAGCCCTGGCCCTATTATTTTAACTAATTTTGTGAGTTGGAGTACAAAGCCATAGGTTTCATTATGACATACTCATAAGTCATTCATCAGGCTTTTCTCTAACTCACCTTCTCCTCTACTAACCTGCCCCATGCTTCCTGAGCTTACTCACCCCACTGCTTCCCCTTCTTCCTCCAGATACTCTCCTTTGTTTCTCTCATGTTACATATATTCCATGACCCTCTCCTTTTACAGCTCTCTTAAGGTCTCTTCTTACTCTTCCATGTTTCATTTTCTAGTTTCATGACCCCCCCCACACACACACACGGTGTCACTCTAATGCATTTTCCTTTGTGAGTTGGCATTTTCCCTTAGAGATTGTATACTGTTTCTTTGCTTATTTTTTTCTCAGTGTATTTTTGTTGAATTTTGTTTATCTCATTGTGGTCCATCCCATTTATTCCCATGGTGAGCCATGTAGAAAGCATGCTAGGGAAAGAGCAGCACACAAATGCATGGTAAAGTATAAATCCAAATACAGAGAGAGTTTTATCCAAAATGGATGGATTAAATAGGCAGTGTGACCGCACTTCCCAGGGCCCAATCCCATAACTTTGCCTCAGCACATCCCACTCCTGGGATAGCATAGCCAGGGAGGTCCCATGACTCCCCCACTTGTGCTTTGGGGAGACGCTGGCGGAAATCCCATCCCATGCAGACCTAAACTTAAACCGGATTCACTGAATCTCATCAATACAAATTCATCATATTTAGACCACCTCCCCCATCCACACCCCTGACTGGATTTCAGGCATTCTGTCATATACCTTAAAGCCTATCGCTCAAGCTTGTGTACTCAGACCTCCCTCAGTGCAGGTCCATCCACTGGAGTCTAGTCAGCCAATATACCTCTCACTTAAAGAAGATCAAATTTCCCTCACCCAGCAGTAATCAGCTGCCAATAATTCCTTGGCTAAGGTTGGGGCCTTCTGCAAGTTTCCCCAGTTCTGTTCTGGGTTTTTATCTGCTTGAGTTTTACTGGGGCTTGTGCATGCTGTAACCATTGCTGAAAGTTCATATGAGCAAGTTCCCAGAAGCCTGAAGAACTGTTTCTTTGCTTATATCTTAAAATACGCCATGGAGAGGCTCTTTTCTGGCCATACCTATTTGAAACTGTAAATGCCTTTTGTGCTTGGATAGCTATTTCTTCCTCTATATTTGGGGAAATTTCTCCCTTAATGTCATTGAATCGATTCTCTATGCCTTTAGTGTTCATCTCAGCTCCTTCTTCTCTTCCATGGACTCTTACTTTTTTTTTTTTTTTTTTTTTTTTTTTTNTGATACCATTCCCCATTTGTTTCTTGGGACTGTGCTACTTCGCTTAGCCTAATAGTGCCTTCTAGTTCTATCCATTTACCTGCACATTTTAATGATGCCATCTTCTTTACCACTGAATAAATTCCTTTGTTGTATGAGTACACATTTCTCTAGGTCACTATTGGGTTGAGGGCCCTTGGGTTGGTTCCAGCTCTTTGTTATTTGAGCGAAGAGGAGTGCAATAAATATAGCTGTGCAGTATCTCTGTGGTAGGATGAGTCTTGTGGGTATTGACCCAGGAGTGGTATGGCTGGCGTGTCAGGTGGTAAGCCCATCTTGAGTCAGGTGGTAAGCCCATCTTGAGTTCCATACTGCTTTCCATAGTGGTTGGTGAGTTTACATTCACACCAGCAATGGAGAGTGTTCCCCTTTCCCCACAACTCTCTAGCAGGGATTTTGTATCCTTTTTTTTCTGTATGACTGTTGTATGAAGTACTGTCTGCATGCCTGCAAGTCGTGCACACGTTGTCGTTTTTGTGCAATGCGGGGAGGTCAGAATTTGAGGGCGTCGGATTCCCTGGAACTGGGTTCTCCTGGAATTGGAGCCCCCAGGACAGTTCTCGGCCGCCATGTGGGTGCTGGGGATCGAACCCGGGTCCTCATTTGTTTCTGGATCCTAGCTAGCCTTATTGGAGTGAGATGATTGTGATATATTAAAGTTGTTTTAACTTTTCCATTTCCTTAATTATTGGTGGTGTTTGAATCCTTTTTTAATTTTTTTATTTTATTTTATTTTTTATTTTTTTTTTGTTTATGCAAAATTATTTTTAAAACTAATAGACATTATGCTTGGGATGTAACGGATGCTATGTTGTGCAATGTTCTGCTGAATTCTGTGTCTTTTTTTTATTTATTTTATTGATGCTTTTTGTAATTCATACATCATTTTACAATTCGTTCCGGCATATATCACCTTCCCTTACCCCCACCCCCCACCCATTACCCACGCCAGATCGTGCATTCTGCCGTAGTTTTCTACATCTTTCTCTGCTTTTTTGTTTTTTTTGTTTTCATTTTTTTAACAATAAAGTGATAATTTGTGGAGTACAAGCATCCTTCATGTTAAAACCAAATTGCAAGCAGATGTGTTTGTCCCCAAACCCACACAGATCATGAGTCCCACCATCCTGAAAAGGGGGGGGGGCTTGTATGTTCAATCAAGTTGATCAAATGAGTGTCCAGTCTATATTGTTGTTGTAGTTTCACCATTAAACCCCAATCGAAGCCCTTACATTCTACCCAGCCCCCTCTTCCGCGTATTGTTCCCTAGTCTTAGAATTATTATTATGTGTAGAATGTATTGTCTGCAATGTAGTGGTTTGCACCCGTGTCATTGCAATGCCGCGGAGGGGTCAGACAGGGTTGTCATTTTGTCAGATTCCCCCGGAAACTGGAGTTCTCCTGATTGGAGTTACAGACGGTTCCAGCCACCATGTGGGTGCTGGGGCTCGAACCGGATCCTCTGCAAGAAGCAGTCGGCACTTCTTAACCGCTCGGCCCTCTCTCCAGCCCAAGTGTTGAATACTTTTAAGATATCGCAGCCATTTTTTTTCTTCTTTAGCGCTCTCTGTTTTCAGCTCCATATAGCCATTTTTTTAATTGGGTTCATTATTTCTTGATTTTGTTTCTTGAGTAGTCTATGTATTCCGGATATTAATGCTCTGTCAGATGGATAGCTGATGAAGATTTTCACTCTGTGGGCTTCCTTCACTCAGTTGCTGTTCTCTTTTTTCCTCTTCTTCTTCTTCTCTTCTTTTTTTTTTTCTTTCCTTCTTTTTATTCTTTTCCTCTTTCTTTCTCTTTCTATTCTTTGTTGCTGTACAGGCAGATTTTAGTTGCAATCGGTCTCCTATTTATCAATTATTGACCTTAACTCCTGAGCACTGAAAATCCAATTTTAAAAATTAATCGTATTTCATATATATATACATATTGTGGGAAAACTTAGTTAAGATGGGTAGTATTCTAAGCCATGGTACCTCCTTGGCCACACCCATGGGTTGAAGTGTAGTGACAAAAAGATTAAGCATTCCTGAGGATTGAGTAATGATGGATATTTAAAGCGGACATGTTGGAATAAAATCTCTCTCTGCATTTGAACCTCAACCTGTGTACAAGTGATGTGCTTTCTAAGGTTTTTTCCACATGGGTCGTCCCAGGATTACGTGGGCCCCACCACAAATTTCGGCAGTGACACCACATTTGGCATCCGAACGTGGGGCAGAAGGAAACCTTGACAACCTAGGTAACCAAACAAATCTTTCTTATGTATGTATGTCCTGTATGTGCGTGCACACGTTGTGTGTATGGATGTGTGTACTTTTGTGTTCTAAGTTTATTATAATGTTAACAGCCAGATACCAGCAAAACCATTGCCTCTGAGTTGGAACGTGTCCCTTCCTTCTCAAGACACAAAATTTATATTAAACAGCCAAAACCTAATTCAATTTCAACAAAGGTATGGGTTATCTACCTAAAAAATTTTAAATAATGGATCTACACTGCCCCCTACTGGTTACACTCTTTCAACATCTACAACAAAGATGCAACCAGGTTTTCATTGAATTAAAGTATTAATAAGTTTTGTGGTATTTGGGAATAAAAAAATAAAAGGTATAAAAATTTAAAAATTTTAAAAATACAAAAGTTGAATTCCACTTAACATCATTGCGGAATTCGCGGCTGCCATTTTTAAATTTTTTGCGCTCATACAGGCTGAGCCTGCTTTCTTTCAGACGATCGGGGTAGCTGGTGTCGAGGCCTGTGGGTGACCAATTGGTTTGGAAAACGGCTCCCTTTGCGGACCACCACCTGGGAAGCTAGTGTGAAATTCTTTGGTCCTGGACTTGGGCAGGTGGACAGTTACAGCCAAGAGTGGGAAAGGTGTATTGTGGGTCCAGGCCTCCGACCCGAGTAGGATGTTACCTCTCCAGTCTGGTCACAGGAGTGACCGACTAACCTATAAGCAATGAGGTCAGTTCACCACAGTGTCCAAAAAGTGGGCACTGTGATTCTCTCTCCCCTTAGCAGGACGCGTTGCACTGTTCGTGATGGCAAAGGGAGCTTCCTAGAAGGTCCCACAAAAACAACAACAAAAATTAAAATAAGATGGCTTAATGATGGTAATAAAATCTCATGGGGCATATCTAGCCAGTCTTTATTAACTGATGGGCATAAGAACTGTAAAG
Source organism: Rhizomys pruinosus (assembly GCA_009823505.1). NCBI lineage: Eukaryota > Metazoa > Chordata > Mammalia > Rodentia > Spalacidae > Rhizomys > Rhizomys pruinosus. Next base: position 1,857,402 of record VZQC01010439.1, read on the forward strand.
GAAAATTTTATTAAGAGCCTAGATACTGAAAAATCTTTTTAAGCAGGTTTCATGCCAGGTCTGTGAAAAGGACAAAGCTTGGTGGGAATATTCGTTATTAAAATCTACTTTATAAGGTTTGCAGTTAAAATGGTAATACATTTGAAATAATTGGGAATCTAAATTGTTTGTTTTAACTGATTTATTGTAATCTTGTTATTGAAGTGCCACACTACCTGTGGGGTGTTTAAGGTACTCAAATGGTTTCTATATTTTTTCTGTGTTATACAGTCTCACCTTGTTTAACATTTTTTCCTTTACTTGTCGAATAATTTAAAGAACTTACGTTTTTTTACGTTCACCTTCCGAAATAAGTAGAATACAGTCAATGAAAAAAAAATTGGGTGAATTTGATGAAAACTTAACGCCTTGGCTCCTTGTTTATGGGTATGTGTAATACAAACTTAGGCATCTATAGGTCACAACATAAAAATTTAAAAAACAAAAAGAGGTGGTATAATATTCCTTCTGTATTCCAAACCTTTTGATAAAATTTTCAATTTTGAGGTCTGAAACTAACAATGGGAGGAAATTTCGTCTTTTCCACAGGCAAAAGCCACCAATCTAACTGCCTGACAACGTACGACTTTTGGTTGTGCAGGATGGACTGGGGAAATGCCAGCAGAGAGGCTGACCCCTTTGAACATTAAAGGAAGAGGAACCCCAGACTGCCTGAGTCTCGACCACTGAGATCTCTCTGAATTCTATTGGGATAACTGTTATAATGTGCCCTAATGAAGTTTTCCTTCCAGGTGCCGAGAAACCTTCCTACCTTTCCTTTTATAGGAAAAACGAAAAACATTGGTACTGAAGTCATTCCCTAACTGTAAACTAGAGCCAACTGCTACAGTGGTAATTTCTTATAAAACAGCTATAACTACCTTCTTTAATTGACGATAGATATAGTATTGTGAAAGTCTACTTCTCTATTTAGAGCCAAATATCATAGTAAAGTCTTTAAAGCGTGTACTCTAAGCAAACTTATGTTAATAGGAGAGCTTGATGCTTACGCAATGGATTGTTCTACCAGAGGGATGTTGGCTAGGGGATCAAGCCCCCAAAATTATCAGGCTTTCTGCCTATAAAACCTGGGATATCTGCAAGGCGAAAGGTGGTAAGTCCCTGTTTGTCAAAGACCTGGTTGGTGTAAGCATGAAAAAATGGGTTTTTTATTAATTTTATTTATTTCTGTATGTGTATGAATGTATGTCTGATGCAGTTGTGCACCCGGTCGTTGCAATGATGAAGAGGCGAAGAGGGTGTCGGATTCCCCTGGAAACTGGAGGTTCTCCTGGAATCTGGAGTTTCAGACAGTCTCTGGCCGCCATGTGGGTGCTGGGGTGTCGCCCCGGGTCCTTGCAAGAGCGTCGGTGCTTTACCGCTTCGGCATCTCGCAGGCCCGAAAAAATGTTTTTGAGACATCACTTGCTAATCTACAGTTGGCCTCTGAAATGCCGAGAGCATCACCGAAGGCCACTAAAGCAAATGCAGTCAAAATATTGGTCTTCTTGAGTCTAGCAAGACTCCTCTGTCAGTCTCAGCTCTACCTCAACTGCCTGGAGATACTGTGTGACAGTGGCAGACCTTTATATATCTATATATATATATATATATATTCATTATATATATCCCAAATCTAATTGGCTATTAGCTCTCTCCATGGAGGAAAAATTTATGGCTGATGCCACAAGTTTATGTCTTCTAGTGGTTAGGATATGTTAATTAGCCACAGTAAGAAACTTGTCATCTTTTATAGAGAAAACCAGTTTGTGGATTAGCATTACCATCCAAACATTCTTTGTCTATGCTCACAGCTTAGCTTGATAATAATTAGTACTGCTTAAAAACCTATATATCTAAATATCTAATTGCTTTTGCTTTGTTAGTAGGATACAAAGGTACCCTGGATAAGCGTCAATCCAGGAAGGGAAACAAACCTGAACCAAAATGACATCTCCAGAGAAACTAGAATGTTTTGCTTCTCACCCACTTTTGTCCCTTTCCCAAACCTAGGGAACAAATTGTGGAAGAGGAGGGCATGGTAGAATGTAAGGACTGAGGAGAGATTGGGGTGAACTGTGGAGACTACCGCAATATAGACTGGACTCCTATTTGGTCCACATGCTTGTGCATACAAGCTTCTCCCATTGGACTATGAAACCCTTGGGCTGTTTCAAAATTTAGACACAGATACTTGGTAACTGGTTTTACCTGAATGATACTTACATTCATTGCTTATACTTGACAATCAGCTTACTTCATGGTGGGGATTTTTGGATATTAATTGGCCTTAGTGTCAAAATAAAGTTTCAGGTCTCACCTGCCCCCCACTGCCTAGCACTCAAAAAAGGCTTGAGCACAGATGGCTATTCAAACTCTGTTTCCTTTGGTTTGTTAGCCTCCCCCATGGGCTCCCCTGCCTCTCAGGAAAAATTAAAAAAAATAAAAATTTAAAGGATGCGATGTGGGAAAACCTCGTTAAGATGGGTAGCGTTCCTAAGCCAATGGTACCTCCTGGCCAAACCCATGGGGTGGAGTGTAGTGATGAAAAGGTTTAGCATTCCTGAGGATTGTCATGATGGATATTTAAGCGGACCTGTTGGAATAAACTCTCTCTCTGCCTTTGAACCTCAACCCTATTACACGTGGTGTGCTTTCCTGTGCGTATTTTTCACATGGGTCGTCCCAGGATTAGGTGGGCCCCGCCACAAATTGTGGCGGCCACACCACAACATATTAATTATATATATATATATCTATATATATATATATATATATATATTATATATCTGAAGAGAGAGAAATTTTCCTTTTTACATTTTTTTCATTTTTGTGGCAGTCTTAGGGATTGAATCTATAGCATCATGTGTGTGAAGCACGTGCTCTGCCAGGGGCTGGAGCCCTGGCCCTATTATTTTAACTAATTTTGTGAGTTGGAGTACAAAGCCATAGGTTTCATTATGACATACTCATAAGTCATTCATCAGGCTTTTCTCTAACTCACCTTCTCCTCTACTAACCTGCCCCATGCTTCCTGAGCTTACTCACCCCACTGCTTCCCCTTCTTCCTCCAGATACTCTCCTTTGTTTCTCTCATGTTACATATATTCCATGACCCTCTCCTTTTACAGCTCTCTTAAGGTCTCTTCTTACTCTTCCCTGTTTCCTTTTTAGTTTCATGCCCCCCCCACACACACACACGGTGTCACTCTAATGCATTTTCCTTTGTGAGTTGGCATTTTCCCTTACAGCTTGTATCCTGTTGTCTTGCATATTTTTTCTCAGTGTCTTTTTGTTGCATTTTGTTTATCTTCTGTTGGTCCATCCCATTATTCCCCTGGTGCGCCATGTGTCGACCGCCTGCTAGGAAAGGCGCAGCCCCACCAAATGCATGGTTCACGTATAACTCCCACATAAACAGCGCGCGTTTTCTCTAAAATGGCTGGATAATAGGCAGTGTGACCGCACTTCCCAGGGCCCAATCCCATAACTTTGCCTCAGCACATCCCACTCCTGGGATAGCATAGCCAGGGAGGTCCCCTGACTCCCCCACTTGTGCTTTGGGGAGACGCTGGCGGAAATCCCATCCCATGCAGACCTAAACTTAAACCGGATTCACTGAATCTCATCACTACAAATTCATCATATTTGACCACCTCCCCCTCCACCACCCCTCTGACTGGATTTCAGGCATTCTGTTATACCTTAAAGCCCTCTATCGCTCAAGCTTGTGTACTCAGACCTCCCTCAGTGGCGGTCCATCCATGGAGTCTAGTCAGCCAATTATACCTCTCACTTAAAGAAGATCAAATTTCCCTCACCCAGCAGTAATCCAGGCCAATAATTCTTGGCTAAGGTTGGGGCCTTCTGCAAGTTTCCCCAGTTTCTGTTCTGGGTTTTTATTGCTTGAGTTTTACTGGGGCTTGTGCATGCTGTAACCATTTTCTAAAGTTCATATGAGCAAGTTCCCAGAGTCGTGAAACTTGTTTCTTTGCTTATATCTTAAAATACGCCATGGAGAGGCTCTTTTCTGGCCATACCTATTTGAAACTGTAAATGCCTTTTGTGCTTGGATAGCTATTTCTTCCTCTATATTTGGGGAGAATTTCTTCCTTAATGTCTTGATCGATTCATCTATGCCTTTCGTGTTTCATGTCAGCTCCTTTCTTCTCTTCATGGGACTCTTACTTTTTTTTTTTTTTTTTTTTTTTTTTTTTTATCATATCCCAGTTGTTGGATATTGTGGGTGTACTTGGGCTTTTTCCTTACTGACATTTGAATGTACTATCTCATAACTCTGGGGATCTGTCCCTGGTAATATTTCTTCTACTTCTTCTAGTCTTCTGTTGATGCTCTCCACTCTACTCTTATTTGATTTATTGAGACATCATTGCCAGCATTTCTAGTTGGTTATCTCGGTTTCCTTGCGGAATGCTTCCTCCCTGTTGCTGAGAGTCTCATCCATATTGCTGATTTGCTCATTCACATCACACATGTTTCCTTCTGTGTGGCTGACTTCTTCCGAGGTCCTCTATTAAATTCATCTATCTGTTTGTATCTTCTTTTGGATTGTTGATCATTTTTACCTTAAAACTTTTGAACTCTTCATCTGACATTTTACTTATTTCAATGTCTTTGAATTCAGTATTGAAGAGTTAAGACCATTTAGAGGAGTCATGTTTCATTCATTTTCATGTTTCTTGTGCTTCTTTGTTACAATCTGTCCATCTGTTAGTTTGTATATCTCTCCCAGTTTTATTTAGGGATGGTCATGTTGAGCAGGCTACTCCTGAAGACTGGATCTCCAGCACCACTCTGCAAGGAGCAAGGCTCGAACTAGCTGCTGTTGGGGCTGCTTCTGCCCCTCCTCCCTGCCAAGGAGCTGTGTGGTGGCAGCCGTGCTTGGCTTACGGCTTTCCTGCCAATCTCTTCCTCCACACTTTGCAGGCGTCCTTTCTCTTCTTGTGGATTTCTTTTTTAAATTGATTGATTGATTGATTGATTGATTGATTGATTTTTGTATGTGTATGAGTGTACTGTCTGCATGTAGGTTTGTGCACCAGTGTCGTGTAATGCCTCGGAGGTCAGAAGAGGGTCTCAGATTCCCCTAGAACTGGAGTTCTCCTGGAATTGGAGTTACAGACGTTTCTCAGCCGCCATGTGGGTGCTGGGGATCGAACCTGGGTCCTCTGCAAGAGCAGTCGGTGCTCTTAACCACTAGCCTATCTCTCCTTCTTGTGCATTTCTGAAGCTCCTCCTTTCTTTTGCTCTTTGGAATACAGCCTGTTTTCTGTTTTTTTCTAATTCTAAATTTCTCTTTACCTCATATAGAGACAGCTTCTAGCCCACCACGTTACCTCTTCACGGATGAAATTAGTTTTGATAATCTAACTCAATATACACAGATATATAATTTTAATATGCAATTAATATAATATCACTAATGCTTAATTTATTTTTTAATATTAAGGCTTCAAATAACAGTATTTTAAACTTTATTTCTGTTGGGAATAAGCATATTTCAAGTGCTTAGCAGGCCTATGTATTTAGTGGCTATAGTGTTTATTGTGTCAAAGAGAAAAGTACAGGCTGAAAAGGTTTCCAGTTTTGCCTCTCATCGGTTTAATTAAAAAAATCTTAAATCAAGTAACAGCTTTTTATATTGATACCTCTTTATGGTGCTTTAAATAATAAAATATTTTTCAGTGTATTAGCTTATTATTATTTTAGATCACAAAATTAAAGAACAAAAAGTTTCAAAATCTTGAGCTTAGATTTTCTGATTTTTACCCCCCTCTAAGTTTCCCTGTGTTCTTTAAAATAAACCATATAATCATTGAAAAATTAAAATAAGAATAGAGTATTCAAATGCAAGACAAAAAGCAACTGGAGCCAGGCATGGTGGCGCATGACTTTAATCCCAGCTCTCAGGAGGCAGAGGCAAGCAGATCTCTGTGAGTTCAAGGCCAGCCTGGTCTACATAGTGAGTTCCAGGACAGCTGGTGCTACAGGGAGACCATGTCTCAAAAAGACAAAAAAAAGGGAAAGCATTCTCCTAGAAGAGGATCAGCTTAGTAAGTCTTCCTTTTTCCAAATTTAAGATCTTTTTGGTGAAATTCTTGCTAAGAATTTGCAAAGTCATCATGTTCTTTTTAAAAATATTTTTATTGATGTTTTATGTATTTCATACATCATTTCTCAGTCCAATGTAGACACGTTCCCCTTTCCATGCCCCCCACCTCTCCCTAGTTCATGCATTCTGTCATACATGTCTTGCATCTTTTTCTCAGTCTTTTTAAAGTTTTTTTCTGCAGAGGTTTATTGTTTTGGGCAGAAGTTAACTGTTTCAGTCAGTTCTTTGACCCAGTCCTTTTGTCCTTGTTGTTCGCTCCCATTTGTATTGCTCCAAAATATGCCTTTATATGTCACATATATACCAAAATTATGACCTCTGAAAATAAACTGTGTGTTAATTCCAAAATGTGTTTAGGACTTCACATTTTTACCTTTAATTTCGTATTACACTAAAATATGAATACATACTTTCCACCCACATACCACAATTATAAATTCTGAAAGTAAATCATAGATTAATTCTAGAGCCCATTAAGGGATTCACATTATAAGAACACATTTGCTCAACTAAGTACCAGGGGACTATGAATGGGGGCATCTCTTGAAATGTCCTGCAAATGTGAGTCACCAATCTTCCTGTGCAGGGAGGTCTTGGAGATCCACTAATGGGACTTCAGCCAGTGTCCAGTCTATAAAGAGGAAAGTCTGCTCATGCTTCAAAAAGGGAAGCCTGGTCTAGCAAGACCTGACTTTGTCCTCAAGTGGATGGAACTAGTAAATGAAAAGCCAAAATGAGCCAGCCCCCCCCCAAAAAAATCCTGAGTGACCCCAAGATGACCAAATCCTCAACTGACCTTGAGAAAACAAACATCTTGGTTAATCTGGGTTAACTCTCTGACCTTAAACATCCAAAAGAAAAGTGTAACCAGAAAAAGAAAGAGCACATTTGCTTTCAGATAAAAAAATCTAACATTACATTTGCTCAGTTTCCCTTTCAATTAGGGATTTGGTGCTGGCATCCACAGATGAGGGACACCATTCATCATCTGCTTTTCTGTGACTGTGTTACTTCACTTAGCATAATGGCTTCAAGTTCCATCCATTTACTTGCAAAGTTCATGATGTCATCTTTCTTTACTGCTGCATAGAATTCCATTGTGTAGATGTACCACATTTTCTCTATCCATTCATTGGTTGGGGGACACTTGGGTTGGTTGCAGTTCTTCGATATTGTGAAGAGAGCTGCAATAAACATAGATGTTCATATATCTCTGTGATAGGATGAGTCTTGTGTGTATATACTCAGGAATGGTATGGCTGGGTCAGGTGGTAGGCTCATTTTCAGTTTCTTTTTTTTTTTATTTATTATTTTTATGTGTGTGAGTGTACTGTCTGCATGTAGGTTTGTGCACCCGTGTCGTGCAATGCCGCAGAGGTCAGAAGAGGGCATCGGATTCTCCTGGAACTGGAATCAAAGACAGTTCATGTGGTGGGTGCTGGGAATCAAACCCGGGTCCTCTGCAAGAGCATTCGGCGCTCTTAACCACTGAGCCATCTCTCCAGCCCCTCATTTTCAGTTTCTTAAAGAGTTCTCCACACTGCTTTCCCTAAGGGTTTCACAAGTTTGCGTTCCCACCAGCAGTGGATGAGTGTTCCCCTTTTCCCACAACCACTCCAGCATTTGGATGTTTGTTTTCTGGATCATAAATAGTCTTACTGGAATAAGATGAAATCTTAAGATGGTTTTGATTTGCATTTCCTTAATTATTAGCAATCTTTTTAGATGGTTCTCAGCCATTTTTACTTCTTCATTTGTGAAGTTTCTGTTGAGCTCTTTATTCCACTTTTTGAGTGGGTCATTTGTTTTCTTCCTCCTTTGTTTTTTAAGTAGTTTATACATTCTGGATGTTAAGTTCTATCAGATGTTTCACCAGTGAAGGTTTCCTCCTACTCTGTGGGTTTTCTCTTCACTTCTTTGTTTCTTTCATCATAGAGAAGCTCTTAAGGTCCCATTTGTTAATTGTTGGCCTTGTTTTTTGTGCAGCTGCTGTCCGATTTAGAAAGTCTTTTCCCACGCCTATGTCTTGTAGGTTACCACCAACATTTTCTTCTATCATTTTCAGAGTTTCAGGTCTCACATTGAGGTCTTTGATCCTTTTGGAGTTGATTTTTGTACATGGTAGGAGGTAGGGGTTTAGTTTTATTCTTCTACAAGTGGCAATCTAGTTATGCCAACACCATTTGCTGAAGATGCTGTCTTTCTTCCATGAGTCTTCTTGCTCCCTTTGTTGAATATGAAAGGTGATTGAAATTGAATATGCTCAGGTTCAGATCCTCAAATTTGTTCCACTGATCTATGGGTTTGTTTTTGTGCCAATACCTGGCTGATTTTATTATGAATATTCCCCGCTCCTTTGTCTTTTTTTTTTCCTTTTTTTCCCCCTTTTTTTCTTTCTTTTTTCTTTTTTTTTTTTTTTTTTTTTTTGCGATTCTTAGCCTCGGCTTTTTTTTTATTTAACATTTTTATTGTATTCACTGGACTCACACATATCATCCAAACATATGTGTTTATACCAAAGTAAACCTAACCCATAACTATGTGCTGTTTAAAATACTATTACATCTAATTTCTTTTTTTTCAAGCAATTTTTTATGAAGCTCTGTGCATTTTCATACACATTACAAATCAAATCTAGACCTTGTCGCACCCCCTCTCTGCACCCCACTAGCCCCACAAAGCTCATGCATTTGCCAAAATGTTTTCTCTGATCTTTTTCTCAGTCTCTCAAAATTCTCCCCTTGCCAGTATTTATCTGTTAGAAGCAGAAGATTCAACACTTCAGTACATTCCTTGAGCAGTAACTTTTGTGTTGTGATTTGTTGTTGTTGTTTTTCCTTCCCAATATGCATCATTCCAAAATATACAATTATGCATGCCACATATATCAAAGGTTTTATTCATCTTCAGCTATGCATTTTTTTTCTTTGTTAGGCTGATAGAGTCATATTTTCTTAGAAATGCTCAGGTTCCTCCTTGCTAAGCCCAAACACACCATCAGTTCTGCCCTTGTGGTTCCACACTGGGGATTTTCCCTTCCATGGACCACCAAATGCGGTCATTCAATAAGCACCCATTCTGTCTTATCTCTCCTGTACTTGCCCCATGATACAGTCCTGGGTAGTCCAACATGGGCGTACGTTGCTATACACTGAACAGGTCGGAAAACCCCTAGTAGTAGTTCAGTCTACAAGTTGATACTCAGCTGTCCCTATCTGGCAGGCCTGAAGTTTGGAGGATTCTTGGAGAGACATGAGTCTTCATCCATTTATTGGAAGTTTAAAAGCTGTATCTCTCATATCTTTGAAGGATAGCAAAAGCAATGGCAGCCACAAGGTAGCTGCACATTGCTCAGGTAAGACAGGCAAAATGACTGTGCTTTTTTTTTTTTTTTTTTTTGTCTTTTTCTAAGACTCTCAAGTTTTATTACTGAGACAATTTTCAGGACTTGCTTATTTACATATTTCTAGTTATACTCTCCTTTCGGATGGTTAGGGCCACACAGTTAGCTCAGTTAACCAAGTTATTTTGTGTTAATTAGTCACTTGAGACGGTTCCGTCAGGGTCACTCAGGGTTTTTTTTTTTTTGGGGGGGGAGCGCCCTGGTTCCTTTTGGCTTTATCACCAGTTCCATCCACTTGAGGCCAAAGTCAGGTCTTGCTGACTAGGCTTCCCTTTTTTGAAGCATGGCAGACTTTCCTCTTTATAGACACTGGGCATTCTTCCGTTTAATCCCATTAGTGGTCCCAAGACCTCCCTGAACAGGACAGGACTGGTGACCAATTTGCAGGAAACATTTCCATAGACGTGCCCCCAACTCTGCATAGTTTCTCCTGGGACTTTATTGCCTCTGGGGCAAGATGAACAAGTTTATCCTTACAACCCTCCACCAAAATTGTATGGGGCATTAAGTTGATTCCTTAAGAATCCAGAACAGGCTAAGTTACCTCCCACAGCCTGCTATTTTGTAACTACCTCTATAATTTTTAGAAAAAGGCTCGGACCAAAAGCCTAACAAGCAGGCTTGTATAAGAAATATAAAGAAGACTCCCATAAACATAAATACTATGGTTAGACCTTACATGTCATGACAAATAGTTGGTTTTTCCACTATCCTTGATCTTCTATTCCTGTAATAACCAATATGCTATATCCTCCTCCATCTATACCAAAACTTCCTAACCCTGCACATAATGGTAGCTTCAGTTCTAAACCTGTAACGGGATTCACAATATAGCACAGCTTGTTTTCAGATCATGTAGAATATAACATTAATGTTTCTCAGTTTGCCTTACAACTCGGTAAGTGCGTGCTAGCATCCCATGATGAAGGATACCATTTGTCTTTTCTGGGACTGTGTCCTTAAGAACACCTTAAAACAAGAATCTTTTTTTTTAAAATTTTTCTATTAATTTTTGTATTTCTGTTAGTGTGTATGAATGTACTGTCTGCATACCAAGTCTGTGCACCGTGTCGTATTGCAAGCTGCCTGCGGACGGTCAGAAGCGGCGTCTCGGATTCCCCTGGAACTGGAGTTCTCCTGGGGAATTGGAGTTTTCAGACGGTCTCGGCCGCCATGTGGGTCTGTGGGATCAAACCTGGGTCCTCTGTAAGGTCGGTTCGACGTCTTAATACTAGGCCATATCTCACAGCCCCCAACATGATACTCGTTAGTTCTATCCATTACCTGCAAAGTTCATGACGTCAACTTTCATTACCATTTGCCATAGTACTCTCATTTTTAGACTGACCACATTTTCTCTACCCATTTCATCAGTTGAGGGGCATTTGCGTTTGGTTCCATCTGTTTGCTATTGTGAAGAGAGCTTCAATAAAACATGGCTGTGCATGTATACTCTGACGGTAAGATGACGTCTTGTGTGTATATACCCAGGAGCGTGGCTACAACTTGGATCAGGTGGCAATCTCATTTTGATTCTTCCAAGGGTTTTGCACACTACTTTCCATAGTGCTGTATGAGTTTACATCCCACAAGCAATGGATGAGTGTTTTCCCCTTTCCAACAACATCTCCAGCACTGTCTATCATTTGTTTTCTTGATTCCTAACCAGTCTTATCAGAGTGAAGATGATATCTTACCGTGGCTTTATTTGTATTTCCTTAATTATTTAGCAAAAACATTTTTAAGATATGTTTATCACGCCATCTTAATTCTCACTTCGTGAAGTCTCTGTTCAGCTATTTGCTCCATCTTTTGAGTGGGATATTTTTCTTCTTTCTTCTTTGTTTTTGAGTAATATTATATATATATATATATATATATTATATTATATATTCTGGAAATCAATGCTTTGTCTGATGTATCTGTGGTGAAGGTTTCCTCCCACTTCCTTGATGGTTTCTTTTGATGTACAGAAGCTTTTAAGTTTAATGAGGTACCATTTGTCACTTATTCATCTTATTTCCTGCACAGCTACTGTCTGATTTAGGAATTCTATTCATATGCCTAGTCTTGTAGGCTGCTGCCAACTTTTTCTTCTATCCCCTTCAGAGTTTTGGGTTTCACATTGATGTCTTTGATCCATTTGGAGTTGACTTTTGTACAGGTCAAGAGGTAGGGGTTTAACTTTATTCTTCTACAAGTGGTGATCCAGTTTTGCCAACATCACTTGCTGAAGATGCTTTCTTCCATTGTGCCTTCTCCCCCCCCTTGTCAAATATGAGGTGGCTGAAATTGGACGTGCTCAAGTTTGGGTCTTCAGTTTTGTTCCATTTGTATACATGTCTGTTTTTATGCTAGTACCAAGCTGCTTTATGACTGTAGCTCTGTAGTATAGTTTGGAGTCTGGTATAGAGATTCCCCCCTTTATTGCTTTGGCTATTTGGGTCTTTTGTTTTTTCTATATGAAATTAAGGACTTTTTTTTCCAAGCCTGTGAAGAAACTCTTGGGAATTTTAATTGGGATTATGTTGAATCTGTATATTAATTTGGGTAGAATGGACATTTTTACTATATTAATTTTTCCAATCCATGAGCATGGGAGGTCTTTCCATCTTCTGATGTTTTCTTCACTTTCCTTCTTCAGGGGTTTAAAATTATTTTGTAGAGATCTTTGGTGTCTTTGGTTAGGTTTGTTTCTAGGTATTTTATTGTTTTTGACGCTATTGTGAGTGTGAAGGTCTCCTTGTATTCCTTCTTCAGTTTCTTGTTGTTGGTGTAAAGAAAGGCTACTGATGTTTCTAGGTTAACTTTTTATTCTGCCACTTTACCGAAACTCTTAATCATTTCTAGGAGTTTTCTGGTAGAGTTTCCAGCATCCCTTAGGTAAACAATCATATCATCAGCAAAAAGGGATAGCTTGACTACCTCTTTTCCAATTAGTACTCCTTTAATTTCCTTTTCTTGCCTTATTGCCCTAGCAAGTGCTTCAAGCACTATATTGAAGAGGAGTGGTGACAGGGGTCAGCCTTGCTGAGTTCCTACCTTTAAGGGGAATGCTTCTGTCTTTTCTCCATTTAGGATGATGTTGGGTGTGGGTTTTCTGTATATGGCTTTAATTACATTGAGGAATGGTCCCTCCAATCCAGTTCCCTCTAGGACTTTAAATATGAAGGGATGATGGATTGTGTCAAAGGCTTTTTCTGCATCAATTGAGATGATCATGTGGTTTTTGTCTTTCAGTCCATTTATGTATTTTATAATATTTATTGATTTTCGTATGTTGAACCATCCCTGCATCTCTGGTATGAATCCAACTTGGTCACAATGGATGGTCTTTTTGATGTGTGTCTGTATGTGATTTGCAAGTACTTTGTTGAGAATTTTTGCATCTATGTTCATTAATGAGATGGGTCTTTAGTTCTCCTTTTTGCTTGTATCTTTGCCTGGTTTGGGTATTAGAGTGATGCTGGCTTCATAGAAGGATTTGGGAAATTTCCCTCTGCTTGTATTGTTCTGAACAGTTGAATTTCTTTCTTTCTTTCTTCTTTCTTTCTTTCTTTCTTTCTTTCTTCTTTCTTTCTTTCTTTCTTTCTTTCTTTCTTCTTTGACCAATTCATGATTCAGGAGTATGTTGTTTAGTGTCCATGTGTTCTTTTAGATAGTACAGCTTATCCAGGTGTTGATATTGAGCTTTATTGCACTGTGGTCTGAGAGAATGCAAGAAATTATTTCAATCTTTTTGTATTTGTTGGGGTTTTTCTGAGTCCCAATATGGGGTTGATTTTGGAGAATATTCCATGGGGACACTAAGTAGAAAGTATATTCTCTGGTGCTTGGGTAGAATATTCTGTAGATGTCTGTGAGGTCCATTTGGTGTATTGTATTGTCGTCAGTCTTTTTGAAATGTTTTATAGAATTCTGCTGTGAAACCATCTGGGCCTGGGCTTTTTTCAGTTGGGAGGTTTCTTATTACATTTTCAATTTCTTCATATATTATGGGTCTGTTTAAGCTGTCAGTCTCTTCCTGGTTAAGCTTTGGTGATTCCCAGGATTTCAGATATTCATCCATTTCTTCTAGGTTTTCAAACTTAGTAGAGTATAGGTCTTTGAAGTATTCCCATATGATTGTCTGGATCTTTTCATTGTCTGTTGTGACATTTCCCCTTTCATCATGGATTCTATTGATTTGGAGTTGCTCTTTCTTTCCTTTGGTTAACTGGGCTATAGGTCTATCTATCTTGTTTGTTCTCTCAAAGAACCAACTTTTGGATTCATTGATTTTTTTTGTATGGTTTTCTTTGTTTCTATTTCATTGATTTCTGCTCTGATTTTTGTTATTTCTTCCTGTCTGTTGCGTTTAGGGTTCATTTGTTTTGTCTCTCAAGTGTTTTTGGCTGCAGTGTTAGATCATTCACTTGTCCTCTTTCTGTTTTTCCAATGTAGGCCCCCAGGGCTATAAACTTCCCTCTTAGGACTGCCTTTAAATTATCCCATAGGTTTTGTTGTGTTGTATTATCATTGTGATTTAGTTCCAGGAATGATTTTCTTTCTTTCTTTCTTTCTTTCTTTCTTTCTTTCTTTCTTTCTTTCTTTCTTTCCTTCTTTCTTTCTTTCTTTCTTTCTTTCCTTCTTTCTTTCTTTCTTTCTTCTTTCTTTCTTTCTTTCTTTCCTTCTTTCTTTCTTTCTTTTCTTTCTTTCTTCTTTGACCCATTCATTATTCAGGAGAGTGTTGTTTAGTCTCCATGTGTTCTTTTAGATAGTAGGGCTTATCCAGGTGTTGATATTGAGCTTTATTGCACTGTGGTCTGATAGAATGCATGAAATTATTTCAATTTTTTTGTATTTGTTGAGGTTTTTTTCTGAGTCCCAATATGTAGTTGATTTTGGAGAATGTTCCATGGGGACGCTGAATAGAAAGTATATTCTCTGGTGTTTGGGTGGAATATTCTGTAGATGTCTGTGAGTTCCATTTGGTGTATTGTATCATTCAGTTCAGATGTCCAGATGTCCCTCTGTTTATTCTTTGTCCAGTTGACCTGTCCAAAGGGCACAGTGTGATATTGAAGTCCCCTACTATGGGTGTTCTGGGGTTAATCTATGCCGTGAGATCCTGGAGAATTGTCTTATAAAGTTTGGTGCGCCAGAGTTTGGTGGATATATATTCATGATTGTGAAATTTTCATGGTCAATTGTTCCTTTGATAAAGATGTAATGGCCCTCTTTGTCTCTTCTGATTTCTTTTACTTTGAAGTCTATTTTGTCTGATAGTAAATTAGCAACTCTTCCTTTCTTTTTTGTACCATTTGCTTGGAATATTTTTCCATCCCTTCACCTTAAGTTGGTACCTATCCTTGAGAGTGAGATGGGTTTCTTGTAGACAGCATATAGATGGGTTCTATTTCCTAATCTAATCTCCCAGTCTATGTCTCTTGATTGGGAAGTTTAGTCGATTAATATTTAAGGTTATAATTGAAAGATGTGTGTTGCTTCCTTTCATCTTATTACCCATTTGCAGTTTTGATCTAGGTTTCTAGTTCTGCAGTTATGCTTTTATTAATTTCTCTTTCTAGGTGCCTGGGGATAGTTGCTCCTCTCTTCTGTCCTTTGAATTGCTTCAAGTATTCTCTGAAGGGTTGGTTTTACTACAGACATGTATTCTATCATCTTTATGTCAAGGAAGGTTTTTCTCTCTCCTTCAACTATAATCAACATTTTTGCTAGGTATAGTAACCTGGGTTGGCATCTATAGTCCTTTAACACTGGGAATGCTTTGCTCCACGTTCTTACTTTCATAGTTTGCACTGAGAAGTCAGGTGTAATTCTGCCAGGTTTCCCCTTGTATGTAACGTTTTGTTTTTCTCTTGTGGCTTTCAGAATTTCATCTTTGTTCTGGGTGTCTAGCATTTTAAGTATGATATGGGAGTTTCTTTTCTGATCTTGTTTCCTTGGAGTTCTATGTGCTTCTTGTATTTGTATGGGTTTGTCTTTTTTTGGTTTGGGGAAATTTTCATATATTATTCTGTTGAAGATCTGATCAATACCATTCTCTTGGGATTCTTCTCCTTCCTCTATCCCTATGAATCAGAGGTTTGGTCTTTTCATAGTGTCCCACATTTCCTGGTTGTTCCAGGATAATGAAAGCTGATTTGTCATCCCTTGATGACTGGCTGTCACTTGTAATTGGCCAGGTTGCTTCCTGAGGGATCTGTGTGTGCTATTCAAAACACAATCGGGAAAGCTCCTGCAGCTGGATGGCCCACGTCTTTGTGTATGGCACCCTGAAGCAAGGCCAGCCCAACCACAGGGTCATGGTGGACCACTGCTATGGTACAGTGGCCTTTCAGGGTCATGGCTGCACAGCTGAACCATTCCCACTGGTGATCGCCAGTGAGCAGAACATCCCATGGCTGCTCCACCTACAGGGCAGGGGCCACTGTGTGGCAGGCGAGATCTATACAGTGGACAAGGGCAGAGGGCTGCCCTCTGGGTGCCCTGTACAGGCAGAGCTGGCCCAGCTGGACAGACATCTGTAAAGTCAATCTGCAGAAGGTCTCTCTGTGACACAAAGTTTGCAAATAATTTGAATATCCTAGTGTTAAGACTGTTTACTCAAATTCAGTAGTCCTTAATGTCTGTTGTTATTTAAGCC
This sequence comes from Rhizomys pruinosus, assembly GCA_009823505.1. Taxonomy (NCBI): domain Eukaryota; kingdom Metazoa; phylum Chordata; class Mammalia; order Rodentia; family Spalacidae; genus Rhizomys; species Rhizomys pruinosus. The sequence goes on from VZQC01010439.1 coordinate 1,873,626, forward strand.
GCTCCTAGCCTTGAACGTATTAGATAAGAAACACTGATCTCAAGTCCCCCAAGTGGTGTCTGGAGAACTGACCATACATATTTTTTTACTTGCTTGGTTCTATCCTGAAGATCCTTCTTCAGTGACTAAGAACTGGGATGCAGTTGGGTTTGGGGTAATAAAAGCTGATTTGAAATAGCTTGATATAAAATCCTCAAGAACACGTTGTACCTTAGACTGTGCACCTCATCACTCCTTGCAATTTTCAGATCACAAACTATTAAAATGTTTGCTTATTAAAATTAAATAAATAAATAAATTTTTTCATAATCTTTACTTGAGGTTTTTAGTTTTTCTGTTTTATCTTCCAGGTCTGATATCTTTGTTCTGCTTCCTCCATTCTACTTCTGAGGCTTTTTCTGTTCCATTCCTTTCCTCTTGTTTGGATGAGTGTTCGATTTCCTTTTTTATTTCATCTTCTGATTTCTTTAGTATTTCCACTTCCTTTTGCAGCTTCTCATTCTCTTCCTGTAGCTCCTTGCTTTGCTGGTTGGTTTCCTTTTTCAGTGTTTCCACTTCCTTCCAGACTTTGTCATTCTTTCCCTCGAGGTCCTTCTTGAGTTTTCATTCTCTCTCCTTAGTTCTCTGACTTGTTCTTTATATTCTTTCATTTTCTTGAATATGTCTGCAATTGTTCCTTTAAGACCTGTGTCCTGGGCCACCCCCATGGGGATCCCACTGTAGGAATCTCCCACAGGGTTGGTAAAGTTTGGTGTGGAATTATCCTGAACCTTTCCCATGTTGTCCCTTCATGGTGTCATTGGCATGTGGGATTCCCTTTGCCTGTATTCTGCTGTGAATCCGAAATGCCTCTTCACTCTGTTGAAGGCTTGCTTTGCTTGCCTCCTTCAGATGCCTTCATTTTGTTGTTGTTGTTGTTGTTGCTGCTGCTGCTGCTGCTGTTGTTTTTCTCCTTATTTATGGAGTGTTGACTTGTCTAGGTTTCAGGCTTTCAAATTTTGTTTAGATATTGGAAGTCTATCTCACTCTTCCCTTTCTGTTCTGAAGGTTCTCCAAAAAACTCAGGTAGAGAGCAACCCAGTCAGGACCCTGCAGAGCACTGTGCTCACTGCTTCCTGCCAGTCAGCTTCTCTAGGTTGTTTCTAGGGCTTGGTGATGAGGGACTAGAGGTGTCTCAGGTTCACTGTTTCATTTATTGCCTTGCCTTGCACCCCGGAATCACTATTGTGGTTGCACTTGGACACTCCCTCAGCAATTCCAATTGGGGGTGGTGACAGGGAGTGCCTCACTTAGCCCTCGCCCCGGAACTCTATGCTTCAGGTGGTCCTGGGAAATCCCCACTCTAAGCTCTATGCACTCAAATCTCACAATGGCAACAGGCCCACCTTTTATACCAGCTAGCAGAGTGACTCTGCCCCCACAGCCACAAAAGACAATGATTCAATTATCCAACAAGCCAATGATACAATTATCCAGCAACCCAGTGATAGAATTATCCAACAGTCTGCCTGGCTAAAGCACCCAGGTGGTCCTGGGAAATCCCTGCTCTAAGCTCTGTGCACTCATCCCAACTCCTTTTCAATATAGTGTTTGAAATGCTTGTAAGAGCAATAAGAGAAAAAAGGAAATTGGAGGAGTACTATTTGGAAAACAGATGTTCAAACTATCCCTTTTTGTAGATTACATGATAGTTTATCTAACGGTCACCAAAAACTCTACCAGAAAACTGCTAGAAACCATCAATAGGTTTAGTAAAGTGACAGGATACAAAATTAACTTGGAAAAATCAGTAACATTTCTTTATGCCAATAACAAGCAATTGGAGAAGGAATACAAGGAGACTTTCCCATTCAGAATAGCTCAAAAAATAAATAAATAAATTACCTAGGAACAAACGTGACCAAACACACTAAAAATCCCTACAATGGAAATTGTAAATCCCTCAAAAAGGAGATTGAGGAAGATACTAGAAGATGGAAGAATCTCCCGTGATCATGGATTGGAAGAATCAATATAGTAAAAATGACCATCCGGCCCAAAGTAATATACATATCCAATGCAATCCCAATTAAAATCCCTACCAGCTGCTTCACACACCTAGGGGAAAAAAAATCGGGAAGTTCATAAGGAAAAACAAAAGACTCCAGATAGCCAAATCAACCCTGAGCAATAAGAGCAATGCGGGTGTGGTGTGTGTGTGTGTGTGTGGGGGGGGGTGGTAACAGTACCAGACTTCAAACTATATTACAGGGCTACTGTCATTAAAAGGCCTGGTATTGGCACAAAAACATACCAATAAATCAATGGAACAAAATTGAAGATCCAAACTTGAGCACATGCAATTTTAGCCACTTCATATTTGAAAAGAAGACTCAGTGAAGGAAAGAAAGCCTCTTCAGCAAATGGTGATGGCAAAACTGGATCACCACTTATAGAAGAATAAAAATAAACCCCTACCTCTCATCCTGTACCAAAATCAACTACAAACAGATCAAAGACCTCAATGCAAAACCCAAAACTATGAAAATGATAGAAGAAAATGTTGGCAGTAACACAGACATAAGTATAGGAAAAGACTTTCCAAATCAGAAAACAGGCGCACATGATATGATCAACAATGGAAAAGCGGGACCTTATAAAAATAAAAAGCTTCAGTACAGCAAATGAAACAATTCAAAAAGTGAAGAGAAAACCAAGAGAGCAGGAGGAAACCTTCACCAGTGATACATCTAATGGAGCATTAAATTACAGAGTATATAAACAACTTAAAAAACAAAGGAGTAAGAAAACAATCTACTCGGAAGATGGACTAAACAATTGAACAGAGGAAAAGATGGCGGAGAAACATCTTAAAAAGTTTTCAACATTGCTAATAATTAAGGAAAAGCAAATTAATACCAATTTAAGATTTCCTCTTACTCCAATAAGACTGGTTATGATGAAGAAAACAAAGGATACCAAATGCTCAAGAGGATGTGGGGAAAGGTGAACACTCATTCATTGCTGGTGGGAATGCAAACTCTTGCACCTATGAAAAGAAGTGTGGAGAACTCTTAAAGGACTAAAAATGAATCACTATCTGACTCAGTCATACCACTACTAGGTATATACCCCAAGACATAATACCACAGAGATACATGCACATCCATATTTATTGCAGCTCTCTGCACAATATCGAGGAGTTGGAAGTAACACAACTATCCCTCAACTGATGAGTTGATAACGTAAATGTGGTACATCTACACAATGGAGTTCTATACAGTGGTAAAGAAAAACAACATCGCTGGAGAGATGGCCTAGCGGTTAAGAGCGTCGACCGCTCTTGCAGAGGAGCCAGGTTCGATCCCCAGCACCCACATGGCGGCCGAGAGCCTTCTGAGACTCCAATTCCAGGAGAACTCCAGTTCCAGGGGAGTCCGACACCCTCTTCTGACCTCCGCGGCATTGCATGTCACGGGTGCACAAACTTGCATGCAGACAATACATTCATACACATACGGAAATAAATAAAATTAAAAAAAAAAAAAAGAAAAACAACATCATGAGCTTTGCAGGTAAATTGATGGAACTAGAAGCCATTATTCTAAGTGAAGTTACATAGGCCCAGAAAAACAAACAATATAAGATGTCCCTCATTTTTGGATCCTAGCACTAAATCTCTAATTGTAAGGCAGACTAAATAATTGCTTACTTTTTTTGTAAATATAATTGCTGATGTTATTCATCACAATTTGGCTATATAAGAATAGGAACTTGCTATATAATATAGGAACACAAAGTAATATTTTTTCTGTACCTGCATACAACTCTAATGTTAAAATGTTACTACATCACTAAAACTTTTATTTTGTGAATACCCTAGTGTTTTCCTTTTCAGATGCAAATAATTGTATGGATTCTGTGTTGCAATATATATATATAATATAGATATATATAAATATTTATATGATATAAAAATATAATCCAATAATAGATACGCAGTGTGCACCTATTTTGACTGCAACTGAATCCTTCATCATAACAACACCACGAGATGAGACAAACTAATGTGAAAGAGCAGAAACAATCATTGATGATGGGAAATAATATATTCTGGCAGAGCAGTATCAGCAATCTCGTGCAAAAAAAAAATAAAAAATAAACACTGTCTTACTACAGTGCTCTGATACTTGAATCTGCTAGTTCTAACTCAGTAACAGATAAAATTATGTCCCAATAATTGTGAATGGAGGGAATCCGAGATGGCTAAGCATTCAAATACACTTGCTAAGAAATTAATAAATTTAAATTAAAGTTGTGAATTTTCATCATAGGTACTGACATAGACTAACATTTGATGTACTCAACAGGAGATTTTCTTATTTTTCATACAAAATACAATAATGAAAGTCAATTTGATTTGGTAAGTAGAAGATGTTTTATCATTCTACTACAGCTTGGAATTGGTCCTTTTCTTCGTGAACATTAAGCCCTGCCTAATTTGAAGTTTTTTTTTTTTATGCTTAACTATAGACATTATTTAATTTGAACCTATAAACTATCTATCACCACTCCCCTTTACTGTTACTTTGGCCCTCACTTGTGCCGCTGACCTTCCCCAGTATTGTTTCTTCCCCTCCTTTCTCGCCGGGTCTCGGGTTTTTTCTCCTCTCCCTGTTGCGTTTCCATTTCTCTTCCTTTGGCTCCCGTCTCTGCCCCAGCCCGGGCACTCTAGCTCCTGCGTCCCCCCCCCGCTCCGGGCTACTTCCCTCAGGGATGCGTTCCCCCTCCCACGCAACCACCCCCCCTCCCCCTCCCCTGCCTGCACACAGTGTCGGCCCGCGGTCGCATTGCTCCCTCCTTGCCCCCCGTCCCCTCTCCCCTGGTCTCTTCTTCTACCCCACCGGCCTGTCCCCATGTTCGTTTTTTTCTTTCCTTGCCTCGTGGTCTTTGCCCGCTCCCGTTCTCTGTACACGAATAAAGTCCATACTTCCAACGTGTTTTGTTTGATCTGTCCCANTTTTTTTATTAATTTTATTTATTTCTGTATGTGTATGAATGTACTGTCTGCATGCAAGTTTGTGCACCCGTGTCGTGCAACGCCGCGGAGGTCAGAAGAGGGTATCGGATTCCCCTGGAACTGGAGTTCTCCTGGAATTGGAGTTTCAGATGGTTCTTAGCCGCCATGTGGGTGCTGGGGATCGAACCGGCGTCCTCTGTAAGAGCGGTCGGCGCTCTTAACCGCTAGGCCATCTCTCCAGCCCGCCAACACTACATTCTTATCTGGTCTTTCTGCTTGTTTCTTTAATTCTACATTCCCCACTATTATGACCAGGATCTTTTTAAAGATATAAGACATAGCATGTACTGTTGTGCTAAAAAGTACCAGCTGGTACCTGGTATCACTGAGTGAAGCCTAAAGCTGTGAAAATAGCTTGTGTAATCCTCAAAGTCTAGCTGTCACCATCACCAGGAATGCTCAGGTTCGTGGTGTTTTTCAAACCTGATTTCACCCCACAGTCCACTGGCTCCTTACTCTACCACAGCTATAATATCTTCTTTACCATTCTATGAATATCTTGCCTCTGGGTGTTTTCTAACATAATTTGTTCTCTCTCCAATCTACAAGTTTTTGTCAGAGTATCTCCTCAGTTAAGCATTCTCTGATCCTCTAACTAAAACCACTTCCTCTGTAAAAACTAGAGCTAGGATCATTCCTAATCTCTCTCTGAAAATGCTAAAATGTATATGAACCTATCAATTCTCAAACTTTAGTCACAAGATCTTACTTTAGTCACAAGATCTTTGTACACTCCAAAAAAATATAAAGCTCTTTAAATTTCCATATGTGATTGATGTCTATCAACATCTACAGTAATATAACTAAAGAATTTAAAATATTATTTAGTAATTCATTAAAAATAAATTCACTTCTGCTGGGTGTGGTGGCGCACACCTTTAATCCTAGCACTCAGGAGACAGAGGCAGGCAGATCTTTGTGTGTTCAAGGCCAGCCTAGTCTACAGATCAAGTTCCAGGAAAGCTGGGGCTACAGGGACACCTTGTCTCAAAAAGACCAAAAAAATAAATAAATAAATTCACTATATGTAAACAAATATTTTAATACTGCCAATTTTATCTTTTTAATATTTTATTTATTATTTTCATTTTATGTGTATTAGTGTACTGCATGCATGTATATAAGTGCACTGATGTCAGGCAATACCTACAGAAGTCAGAAGAGGCTGTTGGAGTTATGGATGGTTGTTAGCTGCCATGTAGAAGCCTGGGTCTGCTGAAAGAGCAGCCAATATTCTTTAACCAATGAGCCATCTTTTCAGCCCCAGACAGATTTCTTTCTTCAAAACTAAAATAAAATTATGGAGAAGACTTTCAGTTTTACAATTTTTGCAAACTTCTTTAATGTTTAATTCTAGTTTGAATAACTGGGTTCTAACATCTGCCTCTGAGTTCAGTATACTACAATAAATTTACTAGGTGAAGCAAGTCAAGAAAATCTGGTTACAGACTAATGTATTTGGGAGATAGAGAGTAATTTTAATATTTTTTTCATATAATGGAAGAAAATTTTCTTTGATAAATACAGACTCAATAAGCAGTTATTTCTAAGAAGTTACAATGTGCAATACAAAATCATATGAAGAAACACTTCATGTTCTGATACCTAAAAATGCACTGGCCTATCTTGCACTTTATTTATTTAGTTATTTATTTATTTATTTATTTATTTATTTATTTATTTATTATTGAGTCAGGGTCTCCCTGTAGCCCCAGCTGGCCTGGAACTCACTCTGTAGACCAAGCTGGCCTTGAACTCACAGAGATCCACCTGCCTCTGCCTCCTGGGTGCTGGGATTAAAGGCATGGGACACCATGCCCAGCACCTATCTTCTATATTATTTTTTTTAATTTTTTTAATTTTTATTTATTTCTGTATGTGTATGAATGTACTGCCTGCATGCAAGTCTGTGCACCCGTGTTGTGAGATGCTGCGGAGGTCAGAAGAGGGTGTCGGATTTCCCTGGAACTGGAATTCTCCTGGAACTGGAGTTTCAGACGGTTCTCGGCCACTATGTGGGTGCTAGGGATCAAACCTGGGTCCTCTGTAAGAGCGGTCGGCACTCTTAACTGCTAGGCCATCTCTCCAGCCCCTATCTTCTACTTTAAATTAAACATTTGAACATGTTTCTATGAAAATACTGGTTTCTTGAGTTATAGAGTCTAATGTATGGAGGTGATTACATTATCCATGACTCCACAAACAAATTAACCAATAGCTCTGGCAATCTCATTAGAAAAATCACCAAATTATGAGAGGATACTTAAATACTCAAATGTAATTAATTAAATCATTATAGCAGTTTTTAAAGAAAAAATGGTATTATACTCAAAAAAAGTTTGCAACTGGCCTCTTCTAATACACACGGAGAGAGAGAGAGAGAGAGAGAGAGAGAGAGAGAGAGAGAGAGAGAGAGAGAGAGATACACATATACAATTTAAAATATCAGGTTGGAGAGATACCTCAGCCATTAAAAGCACCGCCTGCTCTTGCAGAGGACCAGGTTCGATTCCCAGCACCCACATAATGGCTAACAACCTCTTGTAACTCTAGTTCCATGGTATTTAACACCCTCTTCTTTCCTCCATGGGCACTGCATGTGACATAGGTGAACTTACATACATGCAGGTAACATGTTCATACTCAAAAATAATAAATGTTTTAAAATAAATCTTTCTTAAATCAAATGTGTCATAGGAATAAATGTTCAAGATTTAATTAGGTCATAGAATGGTTTCTTAAACATTATTCTGAAAGTGTAAGTCACGGGGGAGGGGAGGAAGGAAGGCTGAAGAGATAGTTTGCTGATTAAGATGATTTACTAGTCTTGCACAGGACCTGGGTTCAGTTCCCAGCACCCACATGGCAGCTTGCAACCATCTGTGGCTCCAGTTCCAATTATCTAACACCTAGATCTGGCCTCTCCAGGCACCAGGCACTCACATGGTACACAAATACACATGCATGCAAAACATCCATACCCATAAATTAAAATAAATCTTCGAAAAACAAACAATTGGGATGTCTAAGAATAAAAAAAAAAAGTCCCCAAGAGAAAAACATTAAAAAGCTAAAGAAAAAAATCTACCAAAGACTGTGAGAAAATATTTGCAAATCATATATCTGATAAAGGACTCCACAATGTGGATAAAGATCTCTTAAAGTGAACAATAGTGACACATAATGCAATTCTAAAACAAGACCTGCGAATTTCAGTAAACATATATGAATGTGTTTGATATCATCAGTTGCTAGGAAAATTCTAAATAAAAGTATGTATCTAGCTGGGCTTGGTGGCACGGGCCTTTAATCCTAGTACTTGGGAGGCAGAGGCAGGCGGATCTTTGTGAGTTCAAGGCCAGCCTGGTCCACAGAGCGAGTTCCAGGCCAGATGGGGCTTCAGGGAGACCTTGTCTTGAAAAGACCAAAAAAGTATATATCTAATTAAAATTATAGTGTGCTATGGAAAGCAGTGTGGAGAACCCTTAAAAGACTCAAAATGAGCCTAACAACTGACCCAGCCATACCACTCCTGGGTATATACCCACAAGACTCATCCTACCGCAGAGATACATGCACATTCATGTTTATTGCAGCTCTCTTCACAATAATGAAGAGCTGGAACCAACTCAAATGCCCCTCAACTGATGAGTGGATGACAAAAAAGTGGTATGTCTACACAATGGAGTACTACTCAGCAGTAAAGAAAGATGACATTATGATCTTTGCAGGCAAATGGATGGAACTTGAAGCCATTATACTAAGTGAAGTAACACAATCCTAGAAAAACAAGCAGCGAATGGTCTCCCTCATTTGTGGATGCTAACACCAAATCCCCAGATGAAAGACAAGCTAAACAACATTATTGTTATATTTCTGTTTATCTGAAAGCAACTATGTTGTTATAATGTAAATCTCTTAACGGGCTCTAGAATTGATCCACCACTTACTTTCAGACTCTGTAATTACTGTATATGAGTGGAATGTATGCATGTTTTAGAGTAATATAAAATTAAAGGATGAAAATGTGAATTCCTAAATACAAAAAAAAAAAAAAAAAGACTGAGAGAAAGATGCGGGATAGTTATGGCAGAGTTCATAATCTGGGGTGGAGTGGGGGAAGGGAAAGGGGAATATGTCTAAACTGAATTTAGAAATGATGTCTGAAATACACAAAACATCAATAAAAGAATTATTTTAAAAAAGTATAGTGCGCTACTACTGCAAACCAGCTGGGATGGTTACAGTCAAATAGACGGATAATTACAAGTTAGCAAGAATGTGGAGAAAATGGAACCAACCTACAGTGCTGATGGGGATTGTAAAATGACACAACTCATTTGGAAATTATTTTGACATTTCCTCAAAAAATTTAAATACTAATTTAATATCTAGATATATCTCTAAGAAAACCAAAAATATTCATCCACATAAAAACACTCTCAAGAATATTCACTGAAGCATTATGTCACACCTCAAACTAAAACTTACCCATCATGTTGAATCGATTAACATTATACTTTTGTCCTTGCAATGGAATTTTTAAAAAACACATTTATTGGCTGGATGATTTTATGGGGCTTAAATTTTTGAAGTTCTTTTTAATTCTGTACTTAATCCCCTGCGTGATGTGCAGTTGGTGAACACCCTTTCCTGTTCTGTAGATGGCTGCTTCATTCTGCTCACGGTTTCCTTTGCAGAAGCTTCTAATTTCTAACTTTCAAGCAAGTCCATGTGTCAGTTTGGGGAGTTATTCTCCACTACTGGATTCCTTTCAGACAGTCATTACCTGCCTTAATCTTAAGGTTTATGCTCTACAAATTTTTTTCCAGGAGTTTCAGACTGTCAGGTGTTACATTGAGGTTTTTTTTTATCTATTTTCAATAGAGTTTTACATAAGAGATATGGATTTAGTTTCATTTTTTACTTAAGAGATATGGATTCAGTTTCATTCTTCTACATGTAAATGACCAGGTTTATAAACGTCATGTGTTGGAGGGGCTTCTTTTATTCAAGGCATACTTTAGACACCTTTGTCACAGATTAGGTAGTTATAGCTGTGCTGGTTTGTTTATTTCTGGGTCCTCTATTCTGCTTCAGTTTTATTCTGCCAGTGCCATGCAGACATTATTATGACTATGAAGTATAATTTGAGTTCAGAAGTTATGAGCCCTGCATCATTGCTCTTTCTGCTAGGAACTATTTTGGTTATTTAGGGTCTTTTGTGCTTCCATATATGTTTTAGGATTATGTGTTCTAGTTTTATGAAGAATGTCATTGTAATTTTTGTGGAATTTGTACTGGATCTGTAGACTACTTTTGGTAATACAGCCATTTTCACAATACTAATTCTACTGTCCCATGAATATGAAGATTTTTTTCATCTTCTAGTGTCTTTTTCAACTTCTTTATACAGCATCTTAAATTTTCATTGTAGAGATCTCTCACCTCCTTGTTTATATTTATTCCTAAGTATTTTGTAAGCTATTGTGGAATGGGTTTTCCTAATTTGTTACTTGATTAAGTCATTGCTGGCATATACATAATTCACTGACTTTTTATATTGATTTTGTAGCCCACTACTCTGCTGAAAGTGTTTATCAGATCTAACAATTTTCTCATGGAATCTTAAGGGTCTTTTGAATACATGATCTATAAATAGGGGTAAATGACTTCTTCCTATTCTATTTGTATATCTTTGTTTCTTTTTCTTGTATTGTTCTAGTGAAGATTTTGAACACTGTATTGAATATATGAAGAATGGAGCCCTCCTGTCTTGTTCTTGCTTTTACAGGAAATGTTTCTAGTTTTCTTCCACTTTGTATAATGTTGGCTATAAAATTTCGGTATGAAGCTATTTAACACATTGTTGTATGTTTCCTCTATTCCTAACTTTGTCAGAGTGTTTATTATGAAACTATCTTGAACTTTGTCAAAAGCCTTTTCTGCCTCTATTGAAATGTGTAATGTTTGTCCATAAGTCTATTTGTTGTTTTAAATTCATCAATTTGCATATGCTGAACCATTCTTGCATCCCTGGAAGTAAACCAACTTGGTCATGCTGTATGATCTTCTTCATTTGTTTTTCAATTTAGTTTTGAAGCATTTTACTGAAAAAAATTATGTCTATGTTCATCAGAGAAATAGGTCTGTAGTTTTCTGTTTAGTCTCTATCTGGTTTTGATATCAGTAACACTGGCTTCACACAATGAGTTTCATACTGTCCTTCCTTTTCTATTTGAGGAACAGTTTGAAAAGTATTGGTACTAGACCTTCTTGGAAATTTTTAGAATTCAGCAGTGAATTCATCTGGTCCTGGGCTTTTCTTTGAGGGAGGCCTCTAATTACTGGTATAATGTCATTTCTTATTGTCTGATTAAAGTGTTCATATATTTTAACATTAATTTTCATAAGTCATATCAATTTAGAAATTTACCCATTAATTCTAGGTTTTCCAGTGTCCTGGATAGCTTTAGTGTCAACTTGACATACCTGGGTTGAGGGAGCCTCAATTGGGGAATTGGCTCCATTGGACTGGCCTGTGGCCAGGACTATGGAGAATTGTCTTGATTATTGAATGATGTGGGAGGGCCCAGCCCACTGTGGGTTGTTATGTACAGTAAAAGAAAGCTGGCTGGGCATGGGCCAGGGGAGTAAGCCAGTAAACAGCATTCCTCCATGGCCTGTGCTTCAGCTCCTGCCTCTAGGTTCCTGCCCTGAGTTCCTATGCTAGGCTCCCTGAGTGATGAACTGTGACTGAGGACATTTGAGCTAAATAAACCCTTTCTTCCCCAAGTTGGTGTTGGTCAGAGTGTTTTGTCACAGCAATGGAAAAGTGAACCAGAACAGAAATTTGTACCAGAGAGTGGGCTATTGCCCTGACAGACCTGACCTTGGTGTTTTGGGGGAGGATTGTGGAAGCATTTGGAACTTTGCACTGGAAAGGCCATTGAATGCCTGGAGTTTGTTGCTGTGGAACTTGGAGCAGTTATGATCAGAGAGCTGTAGACGATGGAGGCCTGGCTTGTGAATTCAAAGGAAAGCAGAGGCCATCAGGGCTATTGCTATGATATTTTTGAATTGAGAATCTGTGGGTTCTGGTCAGCTGGGGCTGAAGAATCAGCTGTAAGTAACAAGAGACCAGCATCACCGTGGTGAAATCTTCTGGGAAGAACTTCTTCAAGGTCAGCACACAGAAGCTATGATCTGGAAGGGGCCCCGAGCTTCCATGTCAAGCTAGAAGCAGGACTTGGTAATGTGTAAGAGTCTCCTATATGGTTCTGGTGTTGAAATGGGAAGGGGTCACAGAGAGCAGCAGAGACTTGGCACTATGAGAGGTCAAGAAAGACCATTGGTGGAAGTGCACCTCAGTTGCAGTGAAGACCCCAGGATTGCAGGGGTCATGGAGAGAGACTGAAGCTTTGCACCAGGAGAGGTCAGAAGAGACCATTGGTGAAGGTGCTGCCTCAGTTTCATTGAAGACTTCATCTTTTTGGAGATGTCGAGACCATGGGACAACCACCAAAAGCAGCAGCAGGTGTGGAATGAATCTGGCCTGGTCCTGCGAGATGAGCTGTGTGTGCTGTGGATGGCAGAGGCAGAGAAATGGAGCCGCCGCCGAAACCCTTTGGAGCCCAGAAGATTGTGTGTGAATCCCAGATGTCCAGCCTTGAGATACTTTGCTGGACTTAGGTTTTGCTTAGGTGTGCCTGATTCTTCCGTTTGAAATAAGACAGTACTAGTTTTTTATTTTATAGGAGCCCACAATTAAGACTTTTAACAAACTGTAAGCTTTTAAGTGTTTGGACTCTCTAAGAACTGTGGGGCTTTTAAGCTTGTACTGTCTTATTTTGATTAATGTTAACATCATACCTTGGGGACAATAAATGGAAAGGTGATGGTTTAATAGTGTTGTCTTTTGTGTGTCAAGTTAACAAGGAGTGAGTTGTCCTGGATAGCTTTAGTGTCAACCGGACACACCTGGGTTGAGGGAGCCTCAGTTGGGGAATTGGCTCCATTGGACTGGCCTGTGGCCATGACTGTGGAGAATTGTCTTGATTGTTGAATGATGTTGGAAGGCCCAGCCTACTTTGGGTGGTGCCACCCCAGGCAGGTTGTTATGAACAGTATAAAAAAGCAGTCTGGGCATGGGCCAGGGGAGCAAGCCAGCAAAAAGCATTCCTCCATGGCCTGTGCTTCAGCTCCTGCCTCCAGGTTCCTGTACTAAGTTCCTACCTTGGGCTCCCTGAGTGATGAACTGTGACTGAGGAGATGTGAGCTGAATAAACCCTTTCCTCCCCAAGTTGGTGTTGGTCAGATTGTTTTGTCACAGCAATGGAAAAGCGAACTAGAACATCCAGCTTTTTGGAATGTAAGTTTTTAGTATTCCCTACATTATTTTCTGGATTTTATTTGAATCTATTGGTGAGGCTTTTTTTTTCATCTGTAATACATATAATACATTTATTACATTATGTAATACATAATAATACATTTCAGTCTTTCCTCACTTTTTCTTTTGATCAGACTGAGTAGGGATTTGTCACTGCTTACTTTTTCAAAGAAAAAGTTTTGTTTGACAAATTCCTTTCCCAAGCTGCAGTTAATGAAACCTCCTGAAGACGTTGCATGGAGCACTGAGTCACTAAACTGTCCATTCTCCTACAGCAACTGATGTACATCCAATATTTTTAAAACAGAATCTTGCTATGTAACCCTAGTTGGCCTCAACCTCATGATCAACCTGCCTCAGTATGCCAAGTGCTAAAATCTTACTCGCACATGTCACCATTCCAACATTTTTTTACTACATAAGACAGATGTTTTTTGGTATGTGAATTAATATAACTATGATTAAAAGTTAGTACCATTATGGAAAGAATTTGACTTTTAGATCCCTTCTTTGACTTCTAGATCCTTTACAGGAAGCCAAAGGGTACCCCTGAAGTTTAAAGACCATACTGTGAGCCAGGCGTGGTGGCACACGCCTTTAATCCCAGCACGCAAGAGGCAGAGGCAAGCGGAACTCTGTGAGTTCAAGGTCAGCCTGAACTACAGAGTGAGTTCCAAGACAGCTGGGGCTACAGGAAGACCCTGTCTCAAAAAGACCAAAACCAAACAAACAAAAAGACCCATATCAAATAAACTACATACTTCAGTATTGATCTTGTTAAACGGACTTCAATTTCCTCTTCCTACTTATTTGAATGTATTTTCTATAAGGCCAAGATATGTCTGATAGACTCATTTACTTTATTCAGCTCCCTAATGATCCATGCCATACATTAGACGTTTAATAAAATATGCTATTTTGTTTTATGTGTCTGAGTGTATTTCCTGAATGTATGTATGTGCACCCCTGTCATGCAATGCTTGTGGAGGTCAGAAAAGGGTGTTGGATCCCCTGGAACTGGAGTTACAGTTAGATGCTCTATGAGTACTAGCAAGCCTGGATCCTCCCCAAGAGCAGTCAGTACTGTTAACCACTGAGCTGTCTCTCCAGCCCCCTAATAAATAATCTTAAATAAGTGAATAAATGACATATCCAGATGCAACAGGCAGATTAATCTTACAGGAATAAAAATAAACTAATTTCAATAAACATGCACGATAGCTTACTTCATTGGTTTTCATGGAAATATGGTTGAAAATGAAATTATATTTTACCCATTAAACAAGCAAATATTAAATATCATATTGTTAACAAAGATAGTGAAAAACAGGAATTTCTGAACATCTACTCTGGAAAGCAATTTTTAAAACAGTAAAATTAAAGGCCCTCCATTATGGAGACTAATTTTACTTTAATTTTTCTGGAGCCTCTCTACATTTGGCTCATAGGCCAGCACCTCAGCATACCCCAAACTGGGTAGCTTGAACAATAGAAATCTCTTATCACACAGTTTGGAAAGCCAAAATATAAAATCGCAGAGTGAGTGGGTTTGGTCTCTTGTGAGGGAGAATCTGTCCCCTGCTCTCTCTCCTACCTTCCATGGTGGCCTGCAGCATTTGTTAGTCCTTGGCTTGGAGCTGTGTTAATCTAACCTCTGCCCTGCTCTTTATGTGACATTTTCCCTGAGTATTTGTTCCCTAATTTATGTCTTATAAAAACACAAATCAAAGCCTAGACCAATGACTTAGAGGTTAAGAACACTGGCTGTTCACATCATGTAATTATATATGCTTGCTTACATGTTTGAAGTGCTTAAATTTTTGTAAAGGCAACATGTCCATTTATTTTCTCATGGATTATTTTTTTTAATTTTATTTATTTTTGTATGTGTATGAGTGTACTGTCTGCATATAGGTTTGTGCACCCATGTCGTGCAATGCCACGGAGGTCAGAAGAGGGTGTCAGATTCCCTGGAACTGGAGTTCTCCTGGAATTGGAGTTTCAGACTGTTCTCAGCCACCATGTGGGTGCTGGGGATCGAACCCAGGTCCTCTGTAAGAGTGGTCAGCGCTCTTAACCACTAGGCAATCTCTCCAGCCCCTCATGGATTATTTTAAACAAGTTATTTTTCTTTCCTTTTTCCTATTTCCAAATTTTTCAACAAATAGCCATGTATTTCCTTTCCATCAAGGAACAAAATACTTAAAACAAAATTGGTTTCATAATATGGAAAAAAGAAAGTTAAGAGAACATTGTAACAATTCCAGGTAAAATAGATAAACTTGAATAAGAAAGAAACTCAAAAATCTCTAAAGGAAGTAGTTAATGTGCATATACTCCTACATAAAAGAGAATAAATATAACACAAAAATGAGTTTTTTTTAAACTTGGGGCTGGAGAGATGGCTATGGCCTAGCGATTAAGAGCACCGACTGCTCTTGCAGAGGACCTGGGTTCAATCCCCAGCACCCACATGGCAGCTGAGAACCGTCTTTAACTCCAGTTCCAGGGTAATTTGACACCCTCTTCTGACCTCTGCGGTATTGCACGACAGGGGTGCACAAACCTACATGCAGACAGTACATTCATACACATTAAAAAAAATTAATTAATTAAATTAAAAAAAAACTACAATATGCAGGCTGGGTGTGGTGGCACAGGATTTTAATCCCAGCACTCAGGAGGCAGAGCTCTGTGAGTTCAAGGCCAGCCTGGTCTACAAAGCGAGTTCCAGGCCAGCTGGAGACCCTGTCTCAAAAAAAAAAAAAAAAAAAAAAAAAAAAAAAAGAAAAAAGAAAAGAAAACCTACATCGGGGCTGGAGACGTGACTCAGCAGTCACGAGTACTCACTAGCTATTCTTGCAGAGGACCCAGGTTCAATTCCCAGCACTCACATGACAGCTAACAACCATCCTTAACTCCAGGTCCAAGGGATCTGACACCCTCTTCTGACCTTCGAGGGCATTGCATGACATGGCTGCACTTACATACATGCAGCAATACACTCGAACATATAAAAAATAATAAAAATACATATTATTCAATACAAAGAAAAAATACCCTTAATATAAAATATCTATTCCATATCATTAGCTTGAAAAACATAAATTGAAAAAATAATTGTTCCTCTATTATTTACTGTGCTAGTAAAAAATGTAAATGAATTATTATATCCAGAACAAGTAAGGATTTAGAAATGGATCCTTAAGTTCCAGGTAAGAGAATAAACTGTTTAATTTTTGTCTTGTAAACTTATATTACCTATAAAATGTTAAAATACATTTTCTAGTATAACGATTACATTTATACTACTTTAAGTATACAGACAGGAAGATAACATAGCACTGTTCATAAGAGAAAAACTAAAAATACTGTCAAAAGAAATCAATGATGGCTCAAGTGACCAAGACATTAATACTGTTAAGGTATCAAGTGTCCCCAATTCACTGGTAGAACTGACACTTACATAACCAAAGCTTTGTTGCAATCTTTGCCAGACATTAATGTTAGTTCTAAATATTATTCGGAAGTTCATAGGAATAAAATAGCTTACACAGACCAATAAAACTTTTGGAAAAAGAACAAAATTAGAGGACTTTCATCACCTTATTTCAGACTAATTATAAATACATGGCTCTCAATTTGCTGTGGTACTGACAGGGGAATATAATTCACAAGAACAAATAAGAGAATACAGAAATAATAACAGCATATGTTAGGTCAGTAGAAGATGACGTGACTTTCAATCAGCATGCCAAGCAACTAAAAATGATGCTACAAGAGTTGCATGACCAAGTACAAAGAAAAGAACCCTCACCTCCTATCAAATACAGAAATTCATTCTAAATAGACTGTAGACAAATGCATAAAAATAAACATATAAAACTTTTAGAAAAATTTACTTACCAGAAATTAGCAAAAATTTCTAGAAAGGACACCAAAAAACTGAACAAAGAAACAAAAAGAACTAACAGATGTCAAAAGACACTTTCTAAAAACAAAAAAATTCAAGTGTAAATCCAGAAAAGGAGAAAATATTTTAAATACATGTTGAATTTTAGCTGACTGTTAAAGAACAACAGTAATGCTCCTCAAACGATTCCATAAAATAGAAAAGTAAAGGATGTTTATCAAATTCATTCTACAAAACTAGTCTGCCCTAAAAACAAAAAGAATCAAGGACACGAGAAGAAAACTATGGACTGAATTTGTAGATAAACAGGGGTACAAAATTCTCAATAATAAGATGTTCACAAGCCAAATTTAACAGCATATTTAAAGTCACACACCATGAACAAAAAAGTCCCTGTAGTTTTTCACAGTCTCGACCTTACTCTCTTTTGAGACTAAAGGTAATCTCTTAAATGTAAGCCCTTATAAAATCAAAAGGCAAATTACATACTTCCAAAATAAAATGGCACATAGTATACATTCCCTTTCCAAAAAGGGAGGGGTGGGGGAGAAGGGATAGTGAAGAAATATGGGACCAAATCAAGAACGAAATACAGCAGGTCAAACACCAAATCCTGCAGTTCTATCTCACACATCTCAGACTTTCATCTCAAAGAGTTTAGATGGCCAGCTTTGCTACCTGAAACAAGGAGGATATAAATAAAGTGGTTTATCATTAATGAATATGTTGACAAGGCAATCAGGGAACAGTGCCATTCCTAATAGCCTACAAAAATAAAAATGAAACAGTCAGTTAACCTAACCAAGAAGGTGAAAGATCTCTACAGTGACAACTTTAAACACTGATAAGAAATTGAAGAAGATGCTAAAAGATGGAAAGACATACCAATTCATGGGTTGGCAGAATTAGTATTGTGAAAATGGTTATTTTTCCAAAAGCAATCTATACATTCAATGTATTTTCCCTCAAAATTCCATAGATTAAAAACTAGATTTAAAAATCATAACCCATTTCCTTAATTATTAATGACGTTGAACACTTTTTTAATTTTCATTTCTGTATGTGTATGAATGTACTGTCTGCATGCAAGTTTGTGCACTCATGTCGTGCAATGCCGCGGAGGTCAGAAGAAGATATCGGACTCCCCTGGAACTGGAGTTCTCCTGGAATTGGAGTTTCAGCTGGTTCTCGGCCGCCATGTGGGTGCCGGAGATCGAACCTGGGTCCTCTGCAAGAGTGGTCGGCACTCCCAACCGCTAGGCCATCTCTCCAGCCCTGACGTTGAACACTTTTTAAGATGTTTCTTAGCCATCTTTAATTCCTCACTGGTGAAGTCTCTGTTCAGCTCTTAACTCCATTTTTTGAGTAGGTCATTTGTTTTCCTACTTCTTTGTTTTTTGAGAAGTCTATATATTCTTGACATTAATGCTCTGTCAGATGAATCACTGATGAAGATTTCCTCCCACTCTGTAGGTTTTCTCTTCACTTCCTTGATTGTTTCTTTCACTGTACAGAAGCTTTTGAGTTTGATGAGGTCCCATTTGTTGACTGTTGACCTTGTTTCCTGTGCAGCTGCTATCTGATTTAGAAAGTCTTTTCCTACACCTATGTCTTGTAGGTTGTTACCAACTATTTCTTCTGTCACCTTCAGGGTTTGGAGTTTCAGGTTGAGATCTTTGATCCACTTGGAGTTGACTTTTGTACAGGGTGAAAGGTAGGGGTTTAATTTTGTTCTTCTACAAATGGTGATCCAGTTTTTCCAGCACTATTTGAAGATGCTATCCTTCCTCCACTGAGGTTTCTTTGCCTCTTTGTAAAATATGAGGTGGCCGAAATTGTATGAGCTCAAGTTTCAATCTTCAATTTTGTTGCATTGGTCAATGGGTCTGTTTTTGTGCCAGTACCAGGCTGTCTTTATGACAATGGCCCTGTAATATAGCTTGAAGTCTGGTAGAGCAATCCCCCCCCCATTGCTTTTTTCACTCAGGGTTGCTTTAGCTATTCAGGGTCTTTTGTTTTTCCACTGAAAAAAAGGATAGCTTAACTTCTCTTTTCAGATTAGTACTCCTTTAATTTTCTTCTCTTGTCTTATTGCCCTAGCAAGTGTTTCAAGCACTATGTTGAAGAGGAATGGCAATAAGGGGCAGCCTTGCCCAGGTTCCCACCTTTCAGGGAAATGGTTCCAATTTTTCTCCATTTAGGATGATGTTGGTAGTAGGTTTGCTATATATGGCTTTGATCATGTTGAGGAATGTTCCCTTCAGTTCGATTCCCTCTAGGACTTTAAATGTGAAGGGATGCTGGATCTTGTAAAAGGCTTTTTCTGCATCAATTGAGATCAACATCATTAATAATTAAGGAAATGCAAATTAAAACCATGCTCAGATATCATCTCACTCCAATATGACTGGCTAAGATCAAGAACACAAAAGACACCAAATACTGGAGAGGTTGTGGGGGAAAGGGAACACTCATCCACTGCTGGTGGGAATGTAAACTTGTACAACCATTATGGAAAGCAGTGTGGAGAACCATTAAAAGACTCAAAATGAGCCTACCACCTGATCCAGCCATACCACTCTTAGGCATGTACCCACAAGACTCATCCTACCCCAAAGATACATGCACATCCATGTTTATTGCAGCTCTCTTCACAATAGTGAAAAGCTGGAACCAACCCAAATGCCCCCCAACTGAGGAGTGGATGAGAAAAATGTGCTACATCTACACAATGGAGTACTACTCAGCAGTAAAGAAAGATGACATCATGAACTTTGCAGGTAAATGGATGGAACTCGAAGCCATTATGGTAAGTGAAGTAACACAGTCCCAGAAAAACAAGTGGCAAATGGTCTCCCTCATTTGTGGATGCTAACACCAAATCCCCAAATGAAAGGCAAGCTGAACAACATTATTGTTATATTTCCGTTTATCTGAAAGCAACTATGTTGTTATAATGTAAATCTCTTAACGGGCTCTAGGACTGATCCACCACTTACTTTCAGACTCTGTAATTACTGTATATGAGTGGAAAGTATGTATTCATATTTTAGAGTAATACAAAATTAAAGGAGGAAAACATGAATTCCTAAACATAAAAAAGACTGAGAGAAAGATGCAGGACAGTTATGGCAGAGTTCATAATCTGGGGTGGGGTCGGGGAAAGGGAAAGGGGAATATGTCTAAACTGAACTGAGAAATGATGTCTGAAGTACACAAAACATCAATTAAACCATTATAAAAAAAGAAAGAAAAAGGAAAAAGATAAGAAAGCAGAGCAGTTCTAATACACTAGGAAAAGACAGGAAATATTAGAAAAGTTATTGGCAGATAATTTTCCAGAACCAAAAATGGACATGGGACAGATCAGATTAATTAAATGTAGAATAATGCTTAAACACTGAGCAAATAGCAAAAAATAATGTGTAGAAAACAAAACAATACAAAATCTAAGAGAATAATTTCATAACCTTGGGGTAGGCAGCCACAATGTCTTACAAAACAATCAACTATAGAATGAAGGACTAAAAACTGCACTACAGTAAAATTAAGAAATCCTCTTGATATTTTAGAAAACTAAGAAAATGGAAGAGAAAGAAAATTCCAATATACTTTTTAATAAATATGAACAATAAACAAAAATCATAACCCAGACATGGTGGTGCATGCTTTTAATCCCATCACTCAGGAGGCAGAGGCAGGCAGATCTCTGTGAGTTTAAGGACAGCCTGGTCTATATAGTGAGTTCCAGACCAGCTGGGCTAAAGGAAGACCCTGTCTCAAAAAGACCAAAGAATCATAAAATTCATATTGAAACTCAAATGATCTCAAATATATAAAACAACTCTGAACAAAAAGGACAATGTAGGTGTTACAATACTAGACAGCAAATTATACTATGGAGCCATAGTAATAAAACCAGAGTGATTGCTAGCACAAAAGCTGGACCTGTAGACTAAGGGAACACAATAAGGGAAGCAAAAGTAAATCTACACAAAGACTTTTGATAAAGATTTTTTTAAGTATTTTAGTATTTACATTTTATGTGTGACAGTGTTATGCCTACATACATGTAAGTGCACCCATGCCATGCAATTCCCACACAGGCATAAAAGGGTATCAGATTCCCTGGAACTAGAGTTACAAATGATTGTTAACCACCATGTGGATGCTGGAAATCAAACCTGGGTGTGGTGGTTTGAATGAGTGTCCCCCATAGGCTCTAGGTATTCAGACATTTGTCTCCAGTTGGTGGTGCTGTTTCTGGAGGTCTTAGAAGGTGTGGCCATGCTGGGGGAAGTGTGTCACTGGGGGCGGGCTTAGTGAGCTTAACAAGCCTCGTGCTCTACAGTTGCTCCTCTTTGCTTCCTGTGCTCTTTGCGATATGTGACCCTCTGTTTGCTGCTCTGGATCCGGCCACCACGCCTCCCGCCACAATGGACTAATTCCCTGGAACCGCCAATTGTAAGCTCAAATAAACTCTTCCTTTTATAAGTTCCTTGGTCTGGTGTTTTATCACAGCAACAGAAAACTGACTAATACAGTTATTGGTACCAGAGAGTGGGCTGTTGGCTGTGAAGAACCTGACCATGTGTATGTTTGGAGAAGTGTGGAAGACTTTGGAACTTTGGGCTGGAAAGGCTGTTGACTATTATAAGCAGAGCTTAAAGGGCCATTCTAGTGGAGGCCTGGAAGAAAGCATGGCTGCAAAAGATGTGGTCCCAGGGGAAAATAAAGACTTAGGCAGCAACCAGGATATTTTGATAAAGAGTCTGGCAGCAGTTTGCCCACAGCCCAGATGCTTGCCTGATGCTAAGTTGAAAAGCAGTGGACTGATGTCTTTGGCGGAGGATATTTCAAGACAGCCTAATGTAGAAATGGTGGCGTGGCTTTTAATGGTGAATATTATACAGATCTACAGTGAAAAAGAGCAGATGGAGCAGAAAGAAATGCAAAATGTACAGTTTGGATCTGATAACTGCACTAGGAAGATTAAAGGTGGGGCCAAGGCATGTGAAGGAGAGGTTGGATCTGAAAACTGCACTAGGAAGATTAAAGGTGGGGCCAAGGCTTGTGAAGGAGAGTTTCCTTTTGATAAGGAGTTTAAAGTGATTAAGGAAGGGCTTCGAGATTTACAAGTAAACAAAAGAATCAGTACCTTCAGGGCAAGACCACACCCAGCTAATCCTCCAGCAAGTCCAGGGCAGAGAAAAGTAGCAAATGTGGTTGAAATGGGCCAGGGTCTGGCCCGAACTTGCAGCCAGATTCGGCAATTTCATTCACGTGGTGCTGGCTTTAGAGACATGAAGTTTGCAAGAGTGAAGGGGTCATCAGCTCTTCCTCCACGGTTTCAGAGAGCCAAAGAGGCCAGGAAGAGTACAGCAGGGGTGTCCCTGAATAAAGAAGGCCGTGATAGGCCACTGCGTGAAGCTGTGAGTATGAAGCCTGGTTGGCAGCGGAGACCCCAAGAAGACTTTCGAGATGCCAGACCTGTGAGATATTTGCCAAGGAGAGCTGCATACGGGGAGTGGTACCAGCCTAAGAAAGAGATGTATGTTGCAAGCAAAGCTGGAAGAGCTGAGCCGTGTAAGCCCTTTGGAAGTCAAGTCCCAGAAGTCGCATGTGGAGCTACAGGACTTGGCGTTTGCCCTGCTGGTTTTCGGTCTTGTTTTGGTCCAGTATTTCCTCACTATGCCTCTATTCCTCCCTTTTGGAATGGGAATGTGTATTCGGTTCCACTGTACATTGGGAGTATGTAATTTGCCTTTTGATTTTACAGGAGCTTACAGTTAAGAGATTGGCCTGAGTCTCAGAAGAGACTTTGGACTGTGGACTTTTGAATGACATTGAAACTGGTAAAGACTATGGGGACTTTTAAGGTTGGACTAAATGCGTTTTGCATTTTATATGGTCAGGAGCCTATGGGGGCCAGGGAGTGGAATGTGGTGGTTTGAATGAGTGTCCCCCATAGGCTCTAGGTATTCAGACATTTGTCTCCAGTTGGTGGTGCTGTTTCTGGAGGTCTTAGAAGGTGTGGCCATGCTGGGGGAAGTGTGTCACTGGGGGCGGGCTTAGTGAGCTTAACAAGCCTCGTGCTCTACAGTTGCTCCTCTTTGCTTCCTGTGCTCTTTGCGAGATGTGACCCTCGGTTTGCTGCTCCAGATCCAGCCACCATGCCTCCCGCCACAATGGACTAATTCCCTGGAACTGCCAATCGTAAGCTCAAATAAACTCTTCCTTTTATAAGTTCCTTGGTCTGGTGTTTTATCACAGCAACAGAAAACTGACTAATACACTGGGTTCTCTCCAAGAACATCCAGTTCTCTTTACCACTGAACTATCTCTCCACCACCCAAAAAAGGTTTTAATGGAGAACAGAAACATTGAAAAAAATATAGCTTCTTTACTAGATGGTTCTGGGAAAGCCAGATATCTACCTATCAGACACTAGAAACAGATCCCTATCTCTCATCCTGTATAAAAATGTTTCAAGGTCCTTGATGTACAATCTGAACCTTACAAACTACCGGAGGAAACTGCTTTAAGACACAGGCACAGGCAATGACTTTTTAACCTAGGACTCTGCTAAGACATTTTTAATATTTTATTTGTTAATTTTTATTTTATGTGTATGAGTGTATTTCCTGCATGAGGGCACTGCATCATGCAGTGTCCGAGTAGGTCATAAGAGGGCAACAGATACTCTGGAACAGGAGTTACAGAAGGTTGTTATCTGCCATGTGGGTGCTGGTATTCCAACCTGGGTCCTCTGGAAGATCAGTCAATGCTCTTAACCACTAAGCTGTCCCTCCAGACCCTGATATATTTTCTTAAGGAATATTCCTTTGAAAAAAATTGAAAGAAAGCAAGACAAAGTAGAAGATAAATTAAGAGCTAAACAAGAAGATAAACAAAAGTAGGTCCTAAACACCTGAACTCAACACCAAATGGACTCAGTAGGTTGCATGTATGTGCATACATACATGAGTACATATATGTAAGAATGATAAATTCTATGCAAATTGAGAGAGAGTTGGGGGGACATAGGAGAAGGGACAGAGAGGGTTGAAATTTTGGAGTAACTTGAAAATCACACAAACTTTTGAAAATCACATAAAGAAGACATATATTTCTTTCTCAAGTCATGGTGAAATAAAATGTATGAGGCTGTCAGGGGAACAAAAGAGGAAATGCTTTAAGTAATTTTAAAGAAAAAGACAGGGAAACACTAAATAAAGGCAGCAATTCAGAAAATGGTAACCTACAATTAAGGAACAGAAAAAGCGCCTTGTCAAGGACCTGAAGGACCAGTGGAAAAGAAGCCCTGGGGAACTGCAGGAGGAGAGCAACCATCCCTCAGCAAAGGAAATACAAAGCTCACAGCATTGGAGGAAATAGAGAGGGAAATGTAGGTGCACATCCTAGGCCTGCCTACAGAAACGTGCAATTTGAGGACAAGAATGAAATTGGTATGATAATGAGTACAGTGTTGCTGGGCCAGTGACGAGAGCAAGAGCAGAAACTACGAAAGATCTTACTTCAGAACAGGAGAACAGAAAATGCGCTGGACATCAGAGGGTTCTGCTTGTGCTCGGATAATACAAATATGAAGAGAAAGATTCCTCTTCCTCCTCCCCCCTCTCCTCCTCCTCCTCTTCCCTCTCCTCCTCCTCCTCCTCCTTCTCCTCCTCCTCCTCCTCCCTCTTCTCCTCCTCCCCCTCTGCCCCCTCCTCCTCCCCCTCTGCTTCCTCCTCCTCCCCTTCTCATCCCTCCTCCTCCTCCTCCTCCTCCTCCTCCAACTCCTTCTCCTCTTCCTTTTGCAACAGGATCTCCCTGTAGTTGTAACTGGCCTGAAAGCCTGAAAGATGCTATGTAGACCAGTATGAACACAATTTCACAAAGATCTGCCTACCTATGCAAGATTCTTCTTCTTAATTGCTTTCATAATGTGAGAATGTATGTGTACAAACTTATCAAAATATATTGTATAAAAATGAAAAAGAAAAACAAATGGTTAATTGCACTATCCTCTGTTATGCAGTAAATATAAATTAAAGCTGCATCTTAACTACCTCTCTACCTAGTTAGAATGGCAATTATCAAGAAAATGCCCAATACATAATACTGGGGAGCTCACAGGGCAGGAGTGGAAGAACTCATACATTATTCCTAGAAAGGAAAAATAGTGTACTCACTATGGATATCAATATAGCAGTTTTTTTTTAAATAAAAAATAAAAAAACTAAAACTGAAGTAGAAGGGGTATATTTAGTAAGAGGAAATGGACCAGTGACAAGAGAGAGAAAAGAGAAGGTGATGGGGAGAGTAAATACAATCAATACATATGATGGATATATGAATATTGTCAGTACATATGTTACTCATGTATGAATATGATCAATACATATGATATTCATGTATGAAGATTTCATAAAGAAATCCATTATTTTAAACAATGAACATAAGATAATTTTAAAAAACTAAAAAAGAATAAAAGAATATGCAGTTAAGATAAAATAATAAGAAACAATTTTCTTTGAATAAAAGTACAAAATAAATAATAAGTTAAATGGGCAGAATACTTAGCAGTCACTTTATTGCAAAAGATCCATGAGACTGGAGATGTGGTTCAGTTAATGAGTTGATAGAGTGCTTTTCTAGCCTGCCCAAAGCCTTGAGTATAAATCCTATCATGGCATAAACTCAATACATTTGCACGTGCTACAAGCCTACCTCTCTCGGGAGGTGATGATAGGAGGTTCAGAAGAAAGGTCATTGAAGCTACATAGCAAGTTCAAAGCCAGCCTTGGGTACGGGAGTGCCTTCTTCAGGAAAAGGAAGAAAACGTTATATGAACTGAAAAATGGTGCATGAAAAAATGCTCAACATTCATTTTCATCCAGGATTTGCAAATTAAATCACATCCTATAGAATGGTTGAACTTAAAGGGTAACCTTATCAAGCACTGGTGTTGACAAGGAATAGTAATGGAAATGTCATTAACTATGCATGAAAATCATAGTGGTTTCTTAAAACACACACACACACACACACACACACACACACACACACACACACACGCTCCTTTGTTTTAGCCAATCCACTCCTAGGTGTTTAAACAAGAAAAACATTTAAACCAACAAAATGCATACAAGGAGACTGACAGATTTGTCATAGCCAGGAAGTGGGAATGATCCAGATGTCATTCAACTCAACAGAGCCACACAGTAGGTGAATAGTTGAAATTATTCTATGCTATCCAACAATGAAAAATGGTTATGCACACCATGACATGAATCAGAAAATATGTCGAATGAAAACAGTAAAGAGAAAAAATAGTGTGATTCCATTTACATAAAATTCTAGAAAATGCAAACTTCCTTGCAAGAGGGCAGGTCAGTGACTGCCTAGTGGAGAGGCTGAGTGGGATGGAGTCCCATCAAAGGAAACTTGAGGGACAGATGTGTTTATTATGTTGATGACTGTGCATTCATGTGTATACATCTGTTTTCACGTGCTATAAAATTCTATGCTTCAAATATATGTTGTTTGCTTG
Organism: Rhizomys pruinosus; assembly: GCA_009823505.1. Taxonomy (NCBI): domain Eukaryota; kingdom Metazoa; phylum Chordata; class Mammalia; order Rodentia; family Spalacidae; genus Rhizomys; species Rhizomys pruinosus. The sequence continues at coordinate 1,900,546 of VZQC01010439.1, forward strand.
TGGCTCGATTACACTTAAGCAAGCCGTAAACCTGAGGCGCATGAGCAACACGCCCTCTGTGTTTATTGATGAAAAATTGCAGAGCATATGTTTAACTGATTCTTTTTTTAATAAAATGAAATTTACATTCATTTTTTGACTTATGAAAAGGCATTAGGAATTTCAGTTTGGGGGAAATCAGTCAGATCTATGTATATAAAATACTAAAATACTCTCCTGCACAGGAATACGTGTTTGAATGCAGAGAACAGATCAACTAAGACATGAAAAGCAAAGGGGGTTCATTTTATTGCTCTGGCTTAGCACAAGCTGCCAAGGGCTTCGTAGTAAGTTTTTAATTCCAAACGGGGAAAAGAAAGGTTTTGAGTAATATAAGTAATTCATTTCAGAGCACCACTTCATACCCTGTGTCTTCCTGTCTTCTTGTCTCTGAACGCCACTATCAAGAGAGGACACCTAGACTTTAGGATTGGAGGGGGGGCTAGTCCCAGAGAGAGGCTGAGCAGCAACCACCGTTAAAGGCGGAAGAACGATGATCCACAGGGAGTGGGAGGATCCCTGGGCAGTAGACTCGGAAGCTAAAGCGGGGGTCGGGGTGGCCGCGTCAAGAGAGAAAAAGAGAGGCGGTAAGGCACAAACGCAGCCTAAAGCGGGCTGGCTAGAAGTGGGGCTTGGATTTACCGCAACTCCAGCGCAGATCAAGGGCCTCTTCAGAAAACACCTCCAAGGACCAAGATGGCAGCGAGCTCTAGGTTGACCCAGGTGCCCAGGCACAGTTGCCGAGGAAGGAAGCCACGCCCACAGCAGGAAACCCACCAGCTGCGCGAGGATACGCTGGGTGCTCTCCAGGGGAGGCTGCACAAGAGGACGCCTTGTCTGAGTTCTTTAAACTCCAAAAGGACAGCTTACAGCTTTTGTTCCCCTCAGGCGTCCAAGGGTGGACTGGCAGGTTGGGGAGTCCTCACCTGTGTTAGGGAGGGTATAACTTTTAAGGTGCGCCACATTGCTGAGGCAGAAAAGAACATCACTTCACTTCTCTTTTTGCTCAAGTGTTGGAGATCAAGAAGGAATCACTTTGTGCCTGTGCAGGATAGAAACCCAAGAGCCTCATCAAATTTACAGTTTAGTCAAAGGAGTCGCTACTTACGCAGCACCAGGTATTCTGATATTGATATATGAAATTGTGTTTAATTCTGTTTCTCCATTTCTCCTTAAACAATGTTAAGGTATGTTAATTGCCTGATCCCAATGGCCTATTGGGGTTATGAAGAAAAGAGTCCCTGTTTGTAGAAATACACAAAGTATTGGGGGGGGGGAGTAATTGAGCATACTGTCAGCAGTTGACTTAAATTATGGGGAGAAAGAACATATTATTGCTGCTCTAGTAACGTTTCTATACCTCAAAAAATAAAGGCTTAAAAGTTGCAGAAACTTCATGAGATGAATCACATAACCTTATTTTGGGCGCAGTATCCTGTAGCAATTTACACAACACAGGGGTAAATGTCCCTTGAAAAGCAAGTTACTCCACTGTGACATGATCTGAACTGAGTGTTTTGAGTAGGTAGAACTTGATGCTCCGTGTTAGTTCAGCATGCTTATAGGTGATGTCAGCTTTTTCTGTTCCTTATGTTTTACCGCTTTATGTTTTTTTTAATTAATTATTTATTTATTATTATTTTTTATGTGTATGAGTGTACTGTCTGCATGTAGGTTGATGCACCCGTATTGTGCAATGCCGAGGAGGTCAGAAGTGGTCGTCGGATTCCCCTGGGACTGGAGTTAAAGACGGTTCTCAGCCGACGACTACTCATTTCTTCTAGGTTTTTAGATACATCAGCATAGTTTTGATAATTGCGTCATTTATTCTAGAATGTATATCTGTATTTCCTACTTTATTCTGTGTTTTATTTAGATCTGCTCTTTTCTTGGAAGCTTTTGTTAATCTCTTATTTTCTCTGTTGCAGTGCTTGTTTTCTGTTTCATGTTTCTTTCCTTGAACATATTCTTTCCTTAAAATTCTTCTACCGTTTATTTTTACCATCTTCAATGGAGTGTTTATTTAAATTTTTTATTTCCTGAAAATGTACTTAACACTTCTTTTTAGACATTGTTTTGGTTGTGCAGTTTAATTTTATGGTATAATTTCTTTATTATTCACTTAATTTGTTTCTGGTTCCTATTGATTTATTTTTAGTATTTTATTTATTTTTATGTGTGTTACTATATTGCCTACATATATGTAAGGGCACCCCTGTCATGCAATGTCTGCAGAGGTCAGAGGAGGGCATTGGATTCCCTGGAACTGGAGTTAAGGATGGTTGTTAGCCACCTTGTGGTTGCTGGGAATTGATTCTTCTGTAAGAGCAGCCAGTGCTTTTAACTACTGAGCCATCTCTCCAGCACACTATTAAGATTTATTTTGTTATCTCTGAGTCAAAGATAATTTTTATATATTTCAAATATGTAGAAGCATATTATTTGCTTTATAACATTTATTTCTAACTTACTTGGATTCTTTCTTTCCTGGTCAGAAAAATGTAGTCCATAATAGTACCAGTTACTTAAAATTTTATATTTGCTTAATGCCCAAGGGCCTGATCACACTTGTTAGATGAAATTGGCTAATCGTGATCCATTGTTCTGTATTTTCACTGATGTTTCTGCCAGGTTTATCAGCTATGGAAAGTGATTTTTCTCAACATCTTAGTCTGCAATTTCTCTTTCCTACATTTTGAACCTGTTTTAAAATACTTATAATGTCTTCTCAATAAATTTGTCATTTTCTCAATTTATAATAGCCTCAATGCCCAATGCCCAGAAAAATTGAAAGATATTTTCTGCTGGGTGGAGGAGAGACAGTCTGGTTTAAGGATGAGACTCTAGGTTGGTTGACCAAGTTACTGTGGGTGAACACACATCGAAGGGCATTTGGAGACACAAATTCTCTCTCTCTCTCTCTCTCTCTCTCTCTCTCTCTCTCTCTCATGAAATTGAGTGATGGGTGCAGATAAGGTGAGGGAGCTAAATATGATCAAAATATATTGTATGAAGTTCATGAAATTTCTGTTAAAGTAAAAGTAAAAATGTTATCAGCAAAACTTTTTGTCACCACTTTGTTTTACCCTGTATTCTTCATATGCTATGAGAGGCAAGCACAGCATTGGAAACACTATATGTACATATATGTTGAGTTGTATAAGAATTCTGTGTAGTCATGTGAGTAGAGTTGCAGTATTTAGCAAGTAAAAATAGAGAGTACAATTAAATTCGAATTTCAGATAAATGGCCAAAAATTTAGAAAAAGTCTTAAAACATTGAAAGCTATTTCCTGAGATTAAAATTTAACTGGGCATTCTCTGTTTTATATGGCAACCCAAGGAAAAATAAAAACACTGTTTCCAGCCATCTCTTTCACTTTTTTTGAGACATGATCTCTGGCTTGAAACTTACTGTATTGACCAGGCTGGCCTTAACTTCTCAGAGTTTGACTTGCCTCTGCCTCCCAAGTGCTGGGATTAAAGGTATGTACCACTATACTTAACTCTTGGACATTTCTTTTTATCACTGCAATGTGCCTGAGGAATAACTCTGTTAGAGAAAACTCAAAAATATGGGTCAAATTTTTTAGTACAGAATTACTTAATCTTCCATAGACTGTATACTGTACCTTCAAGATTATGTAGAATTTAACTCTATAAAGGTATTACAAACAGAATATAAAAGCAAGATCTGATTGCTACCAGTGTCTTCATGCTAAAAGTTCACTACCCATATATTGAAGATGTATTCGTGTTGTATATCACTGAAATAAAAGAAAAGGGTTGGAAAAATCATGTTAAAGATAATCACGTATTTTCTGAATATATTAATGTGCATCAAGTGAAAGGGTAATACATATAAATTGGTAGTTTTCTGAAGCTCTTTTTGTTAAGCTTCTCAGAAATTAAGTAGATGACTCTACTGGCTGGGTAAGAATCATTTTTCAAGTCAAATAATCTACTTTTAATAGTTTTTTTAATTGAAGAATATAAGCAATTAATCAATCGATCATTAGAAACATGAGAACAACAACAACAAAAAGGTTTAAGAACTGCTAAACTAAATTATGTTTTACTAAAGGAACCCAGTTTCTTTGACTTATGATAACAGGTGAATAGATATTCACTGGTGTTATTATTTGAGGCCTGATTCTCCAGCAATAAGTCTCAGAGAAACAATATTGAACATATTGTTTATCCCCCATGAATCTAAGTGGACAATTGAATGAGAAAATGCATTCCTTTTTTTTTTTTTTGAAGAGCTTACATTTTCTTTTTTTCTTCTATTACTTCATTTTTTTTCATTTTTTAACAATAAGTAATAATTTATGAGTACAAGCATCCTTCATGTAAAACCAATTTTCAAGCAGTTGTGCCCAAACCCACACAGCCCAAGGGTCCCACCATCCAGCTGAGGGGGGGCTTAGATGTACAATCAAGTTGATCAAATAAGTGTCCAGTCTACATTGCTGTAGTTTCACCATTCACCCCAATCGCAGCCCTTACATTCTACCACACCCCCTCTTCCACAGATTGTTCCCTAGGCTTAGAAAAGGGGCACAGGTGGACGAGAAGCAAAACAGTCTACTTTCTCTGGAGCTGTCGTTTTGGACTCTGGTCAATTCTGGCTGTTTCCTTTCATGGGCTGACAGTTTATCCAGGAATAACCTTTCGGTCCTACTAACGAAGCACAAGCAATTAGATATATAGGTATTTAAACTACTAATTGTTATGGTAGGTTACATTGGTATAGACGCAGATGTTCGGATGGTATGTTAATCCATGAATTACATTTTTTTCTGTAAAATATGACAGGGTCTTACTGTGGCTTATAACATCTCCTAACCACTAGAGAATGTAAGCTTGTGGCATCAGCCATGGGTTATTCCTCCCAGGAGAGAGCTACTAGCCAATTAGATTTGGGATATACAGACATATGGCTGCCACTGCTGCACAGTATTTCCAGGCAGGTGAGGTGTAGCTGGTGCTGACGGAGGAGTTCTGCTTGACTCAAGGAGACCTATATTTGCTTCATTGGCTTAGTGGCCTTTGGTAACACTCTCTGGTATTCCAGAGACCAACTGTACACTTGCAAGTGCGGTCTCAGTACATCTTTCCCATGCTTACACCAGGTCTTTGACAGCAGGGCCTTATTACCTCTCTTCTTGCAGGTATCCCAGTTTACAGGCAAGAAGCCTTTACCTTTTGGGGGGGCTTGGATCTCCTGGCCAACATCTCCTTGGTAGAATAATCCATTGCTGATATCAGAGCTCTTCTGTATTAATATATTTTGCTTAAATGCACAGCTTAAGGAGACTTTAGTATTATATTTGGTTCTGAATAGAGAATAATCCTTTTCATAATTCCTATGTCTATTAGTCAATTAAAGAAGGCAGTTTTACTGGTTTTATAAGAGATTACCTCTATAACAGTTGGCTCCAATTTACAGTTAGAGAACGACCTCATCACCATCATATTTCTCCTTGTTCTATGAAGGGGAGGTAAGAAAGTCTCTCGTATTAAAACTTTGCAGCACCTAGAAGGTAAGTTTCATTAGGACTCATTATAAACAGTTGTTACAAGTAGGATCCACAGAGGGGTTTGATGCCTGTAGCAGTCTGAGGCTTTTCTTCTTTTCAATGTTCAGACGGGCCAACCTTTCTGCTGGCACTTCCTGGTACATCCTATACAATGTAAAGCTGTATCTTTTCTTTCTCAGCTGTTAAGTTGGTGACATTTTGACCTGTGGGAACATACAAATCTTTTCCCATAGTTAGTTTTAAGATTTAAATTGCAAAGTTTTTGACAAAAAAGTTTTCATATATATCTGTATCCCCCCTTTTTATTTTAGGTTTTTATTTTTTGACCCATGAGTCTCAAAAAGGCAGTTGTAGTACACATACATATAGGCAGGAATCAAGGAGCAGATTTCATCAAATTCACCCAAGCCATTTTGGGTGACTGTATGTCATTAACTTGGGAAGCAAACTTAATTCCTTAAGTTAAATCATCCTACAGGTAAAAGAGAATGCTGCAAGACGATACCATACAACAGAAAAATTATTGAGAACATTTGTATGTGCCAATCCCAAAGTTATTGTTATACAGATTTTAAGTAAAACAAATGTGGACAACAACAATTTATATTTCCAATTAACTCAGATGCATTACCGTTTTTTATCAAAACCTTTAAACCAATGTTTTTAATATACACAGATTTACCATCTCACTCCAATAAGACTGGCCAGGATCAAGAAAACAAACGATATCAAGTGCTGGAGAGGTTGTGGGAAAAGGGGAACACTCATCCATTGCTGGTGGGAATGTAAACTTGTACAGCCACTATGGAAAGCAGTGTGGAGAACCCTTGGAAGACTCAAAATGAGCTTGCCATTTGACCCAGTGATACCACTCCTGGGTATATACCCACAAGACTCATCTTACTGCAGAAATACATGCACAGCTATGTTTATTGCAGCTCTGTTCACAATAGCAAAATGCTGGAACCAACCCAAATGCCCCTCAACTGACGAGTGGATAGAAAAAATGTGGTACATGTACACAATGGAGTTCTATGCAGCAGTAAAGAAAGACAACATCATGAACTTTGCAGGTAAATGGATGGAGCTAGAAGATATTATATTAAGTGAAGTAACACAGTCCCAGAAAAACAAAGGATGAATGGTGTCCCTCATCTGTGGATGCTAGTGCCAATAACCCAGTTGTAAATATTTCTTGTGGAGAGAGATGAATATTAAAAGAACAACAATAGAAAGACTGCAGCAAATGCATTCCTATGCAGGTGTGATTGGCGGGCCTGGGAGCTCTGATTTGCCTTTAGTAGAGGCCCAGAGTGTGGGTCCTTGGACAGGACTCCTACATCAAGCTTCACTCACCCTGGGCTCAGGAACCGTACAAGTTGCTGAGACCCCGCTCATAAGTGGGGTCAGCATGCAAAGAGCCAGGCAAACTTAAGCAGACAAAAGCCCAGCAAGGAACTGGAGAAATATTTGGACTGCAGACCCCAATCTTAGCTGAAGAAATATTGGCAGCTGATTTCTGTTGCATAAGATTGATTGAGATGCTCTGTATGAAATACACAGTCAATTAAATTTTTTAAATAACGAAGAGTGTCATTTGTCAGCTCCCCTTTGCTTCGTTGTCATGGGGCGATGTTTTATAAAATTAAAAATATACATAAACCTGACTTGCTAAACTGACTCTAAGACAGTTATTTTTGTTTTGATTTTAAAGAAAAGGATATGATGAAGTTAAGAGAGAGAGATACAGTAGAGGAGCCCAGGGGAGCTGGAAATAGGTGAGGGTGTGGATATGAACAGGATGAATAACATTTTCAAAGAATAAACAAAGATTCTATATTATTTTTAGTCTATTTTGGAGTTGGTTTTACCTTTGTCTTACCACCAGGAGGCAGCACTGAGTTGCTTACTGATCATTTCACTGGATGAGCATCTGCTGAGCCACCTGCCACTTCTTAAAGGAGGGTGTCTTTTCTACTCACTATGCACTTAAACTTCATCATTTCTCTTTCGGTGAGGATGTGTGGAGCCACATCCCATGGACCTCTGGCAGAGTATTCATGGGCTGGGAAAGAAGCGCATCTGGAGAACTATCAGTCACCTTGTTCCACCCTGTGCTCTGGAACTCCGCCTTCCTGGTGCCCTCTGTCCTCCCTCCTCGAGCAGTTTCTCTTAAGGAAACTATTGTGATCCTAAGTAGTGATCTGGCCACGGAAACATTCAGTACAGAATAGCTGTAAAGGCATTGACACACTGTGCAATGGAAGCAAAAAGATAATTGGATCATATAATGGGCATCTCTGCAGCTGCTGGAGATTCAGTTGTTAGACGTTTTCCCCAAATCTGGAACACCTGTCACCAGATGTGAATATGGCACAGGTGGCAATTTTAATGAGGCCTGTTGAAGGGCAGCATTTGTTTCTGTTTCATTGCCTCTCCAGCCACCAAACACTGTCCTTACACAATATGGCCTCCCTCCCTGACAATTTCATCTGAATACTGAGGTCTTCATCTGCACTGCCCTTCAGGGCTCCTGTTCTAGTCCCTCTCTAAGACCCATTTGTCCTGCACCATAGCTCTGCCCCATTTCCTGTTCCTACAGCTCTTCCTCATTCAATGGTGAAAGGCAAAGCATGCCTTCAGTGTGGGGCCATCCCCCTCCTTACCTTTGACCCCTACCTCTGCCCCTTCTCCTAAGCACCAGTCTGCTTTCCTGTCCTATCATTTTCCCGGATATATCCTCTGGGAAAATCTTCCTGAGTTGTTCTAATCTTCATGGCCTCCGAGGCCTAGCTTCACGCCTTCCTGTTTGTCACTGAAATCCCCAATATCAGGATCAGGATTGCTAGGAAAGTGGTTCTGATTAGCATTTACATCTTGAGGCCTAAAAATATTCTCCCTCTTTTTAATGCTGAACTTGTATAATCCACCCTTATGTCTGATTTCCTTCTCTAATGGCCTTTCTATTTCTCACTGAAATTTCTTTGTCATTCAGTTGGTTTTACAAGTCAGGCTACCTCAAATATCTTGTCTGACATTTAGGAAAAAACCATAAATGTCATCTAGATATATCTCTGCCTCTGCACAATATGGTTATCTTTTCATAATGGTGATCACAAATAGGTGGCAGGACAGTTTCTTTCTGAAAATGTATGGGAAGTAATTCATGGATCAGGACTTATAAAATTGGTGAATTCTTCAAGTGGAAATTAAAAAGTCATTAATATTTCCTAAAGGTTCATGATGTAGAGAGTTATGAGGAACTAGAGGAGAAATAAGACAAAACACAAGTAAACATTTTTAAAAATTAATTTAATGTCATTTGGGAGTCATTGTGATCTTTGTAGAGAATAATTCTTCAGAAGTTAGAAATTGAACTGTAATAAATAATATATGTTGTTGGTACCTGTATACTAGAGCTATAGTCTCTTTTCCAAGAAGTAAAGAAGTACAAAATAGCCATTAAGATGTGACCCACAAAATAATTTAATCCCAAAACTCAAGATGTAGTCTTTGAAGACTCCAGTCAAAGTTAACACATCTACAAAAGCAGGAAACATAGAGTATGCATTTCAGATATCATCACTGATTAGGAAACAGAACATGTATCTTCAGGGATATTTTCCACATTGCCTGAAAATGTCAAGGTAAACTCAATAAAATAAAAAAACTTATTTGAAGTAAAAATAAGTAGCTAAAATGATACACATAGGTACTCAGCAAGATTGTAGAATTTTTTAGTAGTATTGATACAAGTCAACTTCGGCAACATATCATTAGTCTCATTTTATTTAACTTTCACTTTCTCTTTTCCTTTTCTTTTTTTAAGTGCTAGAGATTGATTTCAGGGCCTTATATATGCTAAACAAATATTCCACTACTGAGCTGTATCTCTTATCTACATTTTACATAGCTAGTTCTATTATTTTTAGATTATTCTCTCTCACCCTTTCTTCTTTTCTCTCTCTCTCTCTCTCTGGCTTAAAATAAAACCCAGGGCCTTTCTCATGCTAGATAATTGCTGGACTACAAGATAACTCCCTAGACCCTGAAACTTATTTCTATAAAAATCAAATCTTCAGGCATTTTTAGCTAGAAATTCTCTAAAATATATTGCATGTTTGGCATTTCTTACATCCTTGAATGTTTAACTTTATTGAGTATTTTAAGGTGTTCATTTCTACTACTTTCCATCACAGTGCAGTGGAGGCCAAGGCAAGCCTTTTGGCCCCTATAGCTAATGGCCTGGGCCTGAGCAAGTAAACATGTTAGAAGTTCTCCTGTCTGATTTTTGGTCAAAACAAGAGAAACATTGTGTCTGCAGCAGCTACTCACTACTAAGAAGAAACAGTACTTCCTGGGTCTCTCCAACTTCCAGATATCTTACTGGTACTGTCAAAAATGCAAGACCTTGACCACTTCTTACCTGGGACTTTCTCAAGGTTCTATTTGGAGAGAGCAACCTGCTGAGGTGTAGTAGCCCTTGTTCCAATCCACAACTGCTAGAAAGAGGCACATGTAATCCTAGCATGGCATCCCTCTCCTGTAACACAACCCACATGTATGCAGGATACATTCAGAAAAGTTGCTCTGTAGGACCAACATGGCCATGCTGACACTACTTACCATTTTGCTGTGAATGGAGTTTTCCATTTTGACTCAGAGAGTCTCTTGGCTTCTGTGACACCTGACACCATGCAAACACACTTGTTAAGTTTGTAGTATTGTAAAAATCTCAGGCTTTTTCAGAGTTAATCAAATAATTTGGAAAGTTCTACAGGACAATAAGGTGAACAAGAGTTGAAATCTTCCTTATGAAGTTCTACCTGGCAAGGAAAGCAGATGCTCAAGCATATCTTTGTACCAAAACATAATTGCTGTTTAAAAGCACTAAGTTGGGGACTGGAAGCTCAGGGAGTCCTTTCTTGAGGGGATGATGCTGAATTAGTCTCTAAGGAGAGGAAGATGATGTGAACAGGCAGAGGTAGAAGACACAGCAGGTGTCAGAGCCATACAATCCAAGGCAGAGAAGAGAGAAATAGTCCAGAACACGAGAGAATTAAAATGAGGCCTTGTGCACAAGGACATGTCAAGTCACTACTCAGGGGTGGTGAGAAGTAGAAGCGCCCAGAGTACCTGGTCTGAGTGAGTGTGGTGTCTGAGCTTGAACTTCATCCCAGAACTGTTGATAGGACCATAGACCTATCAGGAGTGCTAAAGTCAAATCATAGTGGTTTGTGGAGAAATAGAATTGTTAAGAGGAGTTTGAATGTCAGTTTACCAACTACACGATACTGGTTTCTACTGGGAAAATGGAAGACTGAAGAATGGGGTGTGGAGATACAAAAAGGAATTTTATTTTTATCTTGAATGTTTTGATTCCCTCAAAAATAATAGAGATGAAGGCAAAACCAAAATATTATTTCTGAGGCATTATGGCAAGGAAGTGCCATTTTATCTACAGATATTGTAGGTATCTACTTTATACACATTTCTATGTTTTAAATTATTAATCATTTGAAATAATTTAAGATACAAAACAGAGGAAGCAATCACCAGAGTGAAGAGACAGTCTACAGACTGGGAGAAAGTCTTTGTTTTAGCTATGCATCTGACTGTTAAATTTAATAAAGAATAGTGGTGGTTTGCCTGGAAAGGAAGAGGACACCTAATTCCCTTCTGAAATAGTTTTTTTAGAATAAAGGACCTCAAGGCCTTGTTTGGGCCTCTAGATGGGAGGGAGAACATTAAAAATTGTTACACACACACACACACATAACACACGAATAATATAAATAAATCTTACATGTTTAAAGATTTTGTTTGTATGTATATGTGTCTGTGTTTACTACATATGTTCAGGTGCCAGCAGAGGCCAGAAGAGGGTGTCAGATTTCCTGGAGCTAGGGTTACCACACCAATTTAATATATGGTACTGGAGAAAACAAAACTATAATAATGGAGAACCTCAAACTGATTGACAGGGGTTGATTCAGGGAAGGTTTTGCAACAAATAGCAACATGAGAGAACTTGGGTGGATAAAGGAAATTATCTTTCTCTTTTAAAAATGGGTTACTGCATGTAAATTAAAAATAGTGTTTAACCCAGGCATGGTGACACAACCTTTAATCTCAGCATTTGAGAAGCACATGAGGTGGTTCTCAGTGAGTTCCAAGCCAACCTGGGTTACATAATAAGACCCTGTCTCAAAGAAAAATTTGTTTTTAAGTTATAATGAAAATATTTTAAAAATTGATTGAAGGCAGCTATTACTAGCAAGTTTCAAAGCACGAGATAATGATCATACTCCCAAATCTCCTGAATCATCTCACCACAGCCACAGTCACTATAGTTATGGGTATAGGTAACACATGCTAGTTGTCTCAAAATTTCAAATGTTAATTTATTATTTACTGTGTGTGTGCATGATGTGAAGGGGGCAGGGTGCCACAGTGGGAATGTGGAGGTCAGAGAACAACTTCACAGAGTTGGCTCTCTACTTCCACCTTTATGAGGTTTCCCAGATTCTAACCCAGGTTACTTACTGAGCCATCTTCCTAGCCCAGAAAACTCTTTAACAAGGAAACAGTCTTCCAGATAGCTGGTCAGTTACTCATATGAACTCATAGTAGTGGTGACAGTATGCACAAGTCCCATACAGTCTCAAAACAGAAAAAAAAATCCCAGCATAGACATGAGGAAGTGGTAAGACGTTCCACTCCAACCTGACCTAAGGAAATTGTATCAACAGGTAGCTGCTGGGAGGGCAGAGACAGTCTTTCAACATAAATATCCATATATATACATATATGTATACATAATACGATACAGTAAATGTGTCAGGGACAACAAGGGGAGGTGGCAGTAGGAGAGGGGTCTAAATACCATCAAATTATACTGCGTGAGAATTGCAAAAAAATCAATAATAAAAAGAGAAGATGCAAATTATAAGATAATACTAATAATTATTATTAGTATTTGAGAATTGTGTCAGTAGATTCTTAGTTCCCATTGTTTTCTGATTCCTGGGGGGACAAAATTAAGATTAGTTTCCACTAGCCAATTACAACCCTTCACTAAATACCTGCTGTTAAATTCCACAGCAGGATTAATTATTGCTAAGGGTGAACAACTGCACTATGACCCTCACCATGCAAATGAACTCTCCATGTTATTAAAAGTCACTGGGATAAAGACTGAGCCAGAAATTAGTGTCCCCCATCTTATCACTTATCACTTTGAATCATGGTTACCTGTCCTGCCCATCCAGCTGTAAACTCAGCATGGAATAGCTACACAGTAAGTGACTATCCAGTGACAGCCTGAGGAAAGCTAGACTCCATGACCAGAGGGATCGCAGCCCTGAAAATTCCCCAGGTCTCCATCTGGAAGCATCTCTTCCCAAACTTCTACCTAGAGTCCTTACCCTCTTCCCTCTAATGATTGTGTATGTGCCTCATTTCAGCCTCTATACTATGGGATCTTTTAAGTGTCATGAGAGAAAAAATTTATTCCCATTTCATAATTTGTCACAGAGTGATGTAAAGTGGAAAGAAAAACACATTAATGTTAAAATTAATTCATTCCAACATGGCTTTAAGTTTCACAGAATTACACTTATCTTCAAGTATGCAACTTTAACCCATTTAAAGTGAATCTCATTTACATGTCCTGAGTGGCCTGCTAACAAATGGATGGACTGCTGTGAGTCTTGCCATGCCGCCTACAGGACTCAAGTTCCTGTCTGCTCTGCTATTGCTCCTTAAACAGCTCTGAACAAAGACAGCTGCCAAACATTTTCTAGGTCATTTGTTCTGTTTATAAACAGAAAGTGTACAATATTTAACAAGATGTAATCATTTGCAAACTAGATTTATGCAGAATGAAAGAAATGAAAGAGAGAGGAGGGAAATTAATGCAAGTCTTAAGTGCTTAATGACCCCATTAATTGAGAGAGAAGTAATTGCAGAAATTAAACAGAAGAGGTAATGGCCTCAGAGTCATTAACTTATTCTGGGAGTTCTGCTAATGTTTACCAGGTGATTTTTGCTCTGAACCAAGAGCTGAGAATCAGTCTAACACAATAGTTCTTTAATCCAGTGGAGCCCAAGAAACACTTGGGAAGCTTTTGAACAGATCCCTAAATCCCTAGACCCTTCAAGATATAACACAAGAGTTTGTGCTTTTTGAAAGCTTGCCAGCTGATTATTTTGATCTTTGATTTTTAAAATCTCTCTCTCTCTCTCTCTCTCTCTCTCTCTCTCTCTCTCTCTCTCTCTGATAGAAAGAAGCAGAAAGAGACAAGGACAGAGAGACAGAGACAGAGAGACAAGGATAGAGAGACAGAGAGACAGAGACAGAGGGTTAGTTCAGGTGGGTGGAGGATTCACATGAAGGCGGAGGACAACCTCTGGTGTCATCTTCAAGAATGTCATCCATCTCCTTTGTGGCAGGGCCGCTCACTGGCCTGGAATCCACCAACTGTGCTAGCCGAAGCTGGTGGACTTGTGATCTGTCACTGCCTCCCGTGTTGGGACTGCAAGCTCACACCACCACAGGTAGCAATTTTTTTTCAGTATTTTATTGAGTTTTGTGCATTTTGTATAATAGATTTTAATCAAATTTAGACCCTCCTCCTCCACCCACACCGCCACAGCCCCTTCCCCGCTGGATTTCAGGCATTCTGTCATATAACAAGGAGCACAGTGCCAGACGAGAGAAACCTCCCTTGGAGTTGTTGGTCAGGGTGGTCTAAGGGACTCCCAAAACAGCACAGGTGACCGCCACAGCTCTTGATTGCCTCCCAGAACCTGAAGGCAAGAACCTGTTGCTGGAGGCGGAACATACTTCAGACACAGAACTTGGAGCAATGGAGCTGGAGCTAACCTGGAAACCTCCTTGAACACTAGCTCTCGTGGCTCTATAGGATACTATGCAAGCTTCTAAGGGAGAAATAAATTAAATAGCCCAATCACAGCTTCCAAGGCTAACCCTAGCGATGACCAGCACAACAAACTCGAGTGGGGCATTAGTGGATTATGGGGCTTGAACTCAGGTTCTCGTGACTGCTAGGTAAGCACTTTACCAGATGAGCCATCTCCTTGCCCTTCTCCAGTCTTTCGATTAAACTGATCACATTTAGATATTATTTATTGCTCCTCCTTGGCACTACTGACTGTGGATGGCCAGTTGTGGGTGACAGCACCCCATGTGTTGCAGGCTGCTTAGCACCGTCTACTGTCTCTGGCCTCTATTCGCTAGATGCTATCAACACATTCGCTTTGGAATTAAACAAAGCAAAATGTCTCCAGGAGTAACCTTTTCCTCTGGAGAGTAAAATCACTATTAGCTGAAAACAGTGTGGTCTGAGAGCCCCTGCTGCAGAGGAGGAACAGACAGTCTTGTCCTGCTCTACCCTGTGTTGTTATCACAAACACCATGTGGCTGAGCACTTGAACCATGGCTAGCACTACTAGGAGCTAGATTTTAAGTATTTATTTATTTATTTATTTATTTATTTATTTATTTATTTATTTATTTTGTTGTTGAGACAGGGTCTTCCTATAGCCCCAGCTGGCCTGGAACTCACTCTGTAGACCAGGCTGGCCTTGAACTCACAGAGATCTGCCTGCCTTTGCCTCCCAAGTGCTAGGATTAAAGGTGTGCGCCACCATCCCTAGCTTGATTTTAAGTTTTATTTTAAAAGAGTTTAATTTAAAGTCGCATATGACTCGTAGCCATTATTTTGGACAGCACAACTTTCCTCTAGATCTGACTGTAAGCAATGAAAGCCTGTATAATTAATTCCCCTTAAGTGCTTCAGAGACCAGTTATGTAAAGCTAACCTCTAAGTAGAACAATTTCCTCTTCTCAGTATTGTTTGTTTGTTTGTTTGTTTTTTCTCAATTACTAACAGTAAATGTACAATTGCCATATAATCCGGAAATGTCACTTCTTTTTCCCCAAGAGAAATGAAAGTATAGCCATATAAACACTCCCACTCAAATGCTGGTGGCGCTTTTAGTAATAGCCCCAAAGTGTAAAAAACCCAGATGTTCTTCTACTGGTGAATACATAAACAAAATACGGTTTTATGGTTTAGACACAATGGAAAAAACAATACAATAACAAATTACTTGGCAATTAAAGGAATAAACTACTGAAATAAACTACCACCAAAAAGGTGAAAAAAGCTAGTCACAAAAGACTGTATGACTCCATTCGCCTGAAGTACAGAAAAATCCACAGAACTCAGGGGACTGGGCTGTGGGAAATGTGGTGGTGATACTACTTAAATACAGGATTTATTTTGGAAGTGATTTAAAGATTCTAAAATAAAATAGTGGTGATATTTCTATAATTTCATAACTATAATTAAAAACCATTTAATTATGTAGCTATTTTGGTAAATTATATATTAAATTAGTTATATCCCCATAAAGCTATTTTTTAAGTTTCCAGTCAACTCCAACACATTAGCAGACCCCACAAAAAATGCATTTGAGCATAGTAATTGGTGTGTAATACATATTTTTGAACTAAAAGTGGTGTGTGTGTGTGTGTGTGTGTGTGTGTGTGTGTGTGTGTGTGTGCAGGCCAAAGGTCAATTTCAGGTGTTTCCTCAATTGCTCTCCATCGTATGTTGTGGGACAGGTTCTGTCGTTGACTCTGGAGCTCACTGATTAGCTAGACTAGCTAATCCGCAGGCCCAGGACTCCTCCTGCCTCTGTCTCTCCAGTGCAGGGATTACTGGTACAAGCTGCTCTGCTCGGCTTATACATGATTGCTGCAGATCTGAACTCAAGTCTTCATACTTATGTTATAAGCATTTTTCCAATAGACCTATCTCCCCAGCTCTAGGACGGACTTTCCAAAACAGTATTTCAAAGTAACCTATCTATCATCTCCTTATTTCTAGAATAACTGATGTGCCCTGTGCCATGATCAAACATGGCTGAAAATCCTTGTAATCAGTCCAGCCTTCATTCAACAAAATCGTTCAATCCTAAGAGACTGTGGAATAGTGTAAACATATGAAAGACACATTTGAAATAATCCTACTTTGTACTGGCAGGATACATTCTTGCAATTCCTAATAGTTTTCAGACTCTTAAAGCCAGAGGAATAATGGACACATGAGCATTGCCAATGAAAAAAGATTTTTAAAAGACGTTTTCAACATCCAACCTCCTTCTTTCATAAAGCAAATTGGTCAGATATTGTCTTGGATGTGAGAACCATTCTGACTCATGGAGCATAAATAGCCTCAGCAGGGCACTGGAAGACAGCATGTGTGTTTTGAGGATATTCAACTCTTCTGGATGCCTCAGACACAGCCTGCCCCACAACTTTACGGTTACTAACTCTGATACTTATCTAAGAGATGAATATACTTCTAGATTTTAGGTACAAAGTGAGGGCTCTCAGGGTCACTGTGCTTGTGCATGGAGGTCAGGACACCTTCAAGTATGCTACTAGAAAAGAATAAAGGGCAAATATTAAGTGAAGTCAAAATCTTGCATCATGTAAACCACAGAAAGTATCAAAAGCTATTTTTCTCTTCTGTAAGACATTGGTGTCCCATGAAGTTAAATTGTTTGGGTGGCTAGAAAGAGATGTTAAGGGTTACTTGAGGACAAGCTGGAGTTCAGTTCAGAAGACATGAAAGAACTGAATTGTTAAAAGAAAAGCAGGTAGGGAAAAATATCTGTTCAGCAAACTGCTGAGTGTTATATATGTTAAAAGCATCGACAGCCCATAGTTTACAGTAGTGTTTTACATATTTTATTTAAAAACCAGAAAAGAGAGCCGGTCGTGGTGGTGCATGCCTTTAATCCTAGCACTCGGGAGGCAGAGGCAGATGGATCTTTGTGAGTTCAAGGCCAGCCTGGTCTACAGAGTGAGTTCCAGGACAGCTGGGGCTACAGGGAGACCCTGTCTCGAAAAGACCAAAAAAAAAAAAAAAAAAGAAACCAAACCAACAAAAAAAAAAACAAAAGAAAAGCGATCGTAAAAGGTTCCCACACACAAAGAATGGTAGTCTAAAAATGGTGGAAAGATGAATTTCTCTGACTATATCATATAGATTATATATACATCATGAATGATGAATCATTACATACTGCAAATACATAATATTTTATATATTTATTATATTATCTTATATATAAAACTGGAAATTGGAGAGATGGCTGAATGGTCAAGAGCACTGACTGTTCTTGCAAAAGACCCAGGTTCAAATCCCAACACCCACATAGCTTCTAACTCAAGTTTCAGGGGATCCATTGATGCCTTCTTTTGTCTTCCACAGACACTGCATGACATGACTACACTTACATGCAGGTATAACACTCATACACATAAAGTAAAAATAAATTAAAATTTTTTAATTAGAAAACTGAAACACTAACCAACTTGTGTCTAAACATCAGCCCTTTCCAGCCCTTCTTCCACTCACCCAGGATGCAGATGAAAGCACATAGAAGAGCTGAGTTACTTGGAATGGTTCTGGAAAGAATTCAACTTATTTGGAAATCTGTTGTCATCTTCAGGCAAACTATATCAACTTTACCTGAGTTTCTTCATGTCTAGTGGCAGCCCTGACTACTGGCTGGCTGAATGGGGAGCTCTGACAGCACTCTGTACATGCCATTAAAAGGCACTGGGACTCTGAGAGATGGCCTAGCGGTTAAGAGTGCCTACCGCTCTTGCAGAGGACCCGGGTTCGATCCCCAGCACCCACATGGCGGCTGAGAACCGTCTGAAACTCCAATTCCAGGAGAACTCCAGTTCCAGGGGAATCTGACACCCTCTTCTGACCTCGGCATTGCACGACACGGGTGCACAAACCTACATGCAGACAGTACACTCATACACATACAAAAATAAATAAAATTAAAAAAAATTTAAAAAAAGGCACCGGGACTCTATAAGGTTCTGTTTTTCATGTTTTCCCACTAGGCAGTGAGCTTCTCAAGAACCGAAACTTGTTATTGTTCATGTGACTTTCAGTTACCAAGGATGTCTTATCAGAGTTTATAAGGCAGAAATATTTTCCCATCTCCAGTGGATGGTGTTCCATTTTTCAAGTGATCCATAGGCCAACTGGCTCCTTCCCAGATTAAGCAATTCAAAGGTTAACTCCATACATGGACTTTACCTCAAGACCTTGTAGTAAACCAGACTGCCTTATATTTCTGAGTTCCACAAGTTTGGGTACTGGTCTCCAAACCAGATACCTCACATAAAATTGCTCTCAAGAGTGGAGTTAGGGTCATTATATTGGATTCCAGCGAAATGCTTTTAAAATGTTGTCATATGGACTGCAGGCAAGTCAGACTCTTGCTATTGAGCATGATGGTGACAGTCATGATTATGGGAGATGGTAAAGAAACAAATGTCTCAAGGATGCCCATTGGGCCTGAAAGAGGTCACTCACCTTTCCTGTTCCCTATCTTCATGGGAGGAGTTAGGGTGGAGGAATGGGACAATACAGTCATCACCGAAGATTCTGACTAATATCTCAGGGCATGTACCTAGATTCTTGATATGAAATCAGAAATACTGTAATGTTCTACGCACATTCTAAGTCCTCAGACTTAATCCCAGAACTTACCCTGAATTTTGTTTGTTTTAAACTACTCTTTTGCCTGAGGAATTGTAATTGCAATATATTTTAATGTATTGTGTGAAGAAACATATTTTTATCAGTTCTTAGGATTACTCTTTCTATTTAAGCTAACTCAGTAAACATGCTGATGGACAATGTTTCTTTGATCTCAACTGCCTGTGTCAGTGTTGATACCATCTAGGTTTGAAAAGACAAAGACAAAGACCATAGGCATCCCCAGTGCAATGCCAGTCATTATTACCAATGCTGGAAGAACTCCTGCTCCTGTTACCCAGGCTCCTGAGGGGAGAGAAAAATCAGACAAAATTCTCTCTTCTGGTTTCTGAGAACACCTACACAGAAGGACTTCGGATTGAAGAAATCTGTATTTGTTGAAACCTTTGCCCAGAGTCATAAAGCTCTGTGCTGCGTGGCAGGGATGTCTTTGACTCTGGAACACAGGACAAAGGACATTTTGTTTAGTCACACGGAGTATAACAGGAAGAGACAGAAGCCGTGTTGGTGCTGTCTGCCCCTGGCAAGAGGCGCCCCCCACCTTCCACTTTAGCTCCTGAGCTAGAAATTTCTTGGAGAGTTCTCACTCCAAATCTAGGGTTTTAAAATGATAAAACAAGAACCAAAGATCATTTCCCAGGCTCTAGAAGTCCATTTAAAATGATGATAAGTTTAGATTTTTCCTCTAGTCACGAAACTTGAAATACCGAAAAGTTTCAAAGTCAAGGTTTTACTCCATTGTTGAAATAAGTGACCAACACTTAACAATCCCCAGCATACTCACTTGGTGAGATACCTAAGATTTTTTTTTTTAATTTGCAAATATATTTCATTGGGTTTTTAGTTGTTGCTGTTTCTGGAAAGATTTCAAATTTTGTTGCTCACAATCCTACCATAACACATTTTGTTCATCAGGCTCGTGTGTGATTAAAGATAAAATTAACCAGTTACAGCTCACAGATGGAAAATGAAAATTGCAGGTTCCAATTAATTGAGAATTTTGAATCCTATATTTTGCAACTAATTGGACAGGACATCAAAGCACACTTGGCTAGGGACGTTGTTCACAATAAGGTGTGAAAACTGTGAAATTGGGCCAGATCCAGCTAGCCTCATATTCCCACATAACCCATCCTGAGGGGAGGATTGTGGAGGTGTGTTTATGTTACCCCGGACTCTTACCACAGATACTAAGTCTGGTCAATTAACACTAAGAGAAAGCAATTGAGTGGGTGAAAAGAAGATGGTGGAAGTTTGTGGGCTGGCGTTGATCCAGAACTTACTAACAGAGTGCTTTGAAGGTCATTTCTAAAAACACGTGAAATATTATTTGGGCATGGTTAAGAGTTTAGGTAGGAAAGAGAATAAGTATTGTCTATGTTCTGTTAGACCTAACACCATCTATTGATTGTAATAAAGCCTGGTTTAAGTTGACCTTAAGTTGTTCTGTCAGTTCTACAGAACATGATAGGTCACCTGAAGTCATGTCTACTTAAAAATGATGATTCCACAGAGATACATGCACAACCATGTTTATTTCCGCTCTCTTCACAATAGCAAGGAGCTGGAACCAACCCAAATGCCCCTCAACTGATGAGTGGGTAGAGAAAATGTGGTACATCTACACAATGGAGTTCTATGCAGCAGTAAAGAAAGATGACATCATGAGCTTTGCAGGAAAATGGCTGGAGCTAGAAGACACCATGCTGAGTGAAGTAACACAGTCCCAGAAAAACAACAGATGAATAGTATCCCTCATCTGTGGGATGCCTATGCCAATTATCCTAGTTGTATAGTATTTCTTGATGCATGGCCCCTTGGTGCTTTTGTCGCAAAAGCAGTTGGGAAGTGATGCAGATTGGAATCACACACAAACAACACAACAACAACAACAACCAAAAAGGACTGCATCAAAACTGACTGAAAAAAAAACCCTACTAAACAAAACAAAAAAAAGTCAAAATGCCTAAAAAATGAAAAGAAAAAGCTGAGAAAGAGATGAAAAGCATGTTTGGTGAGAATACATGAGCTCTGGTGGGGTGGGGGGATAGGGTGGGGAACACAGGTCTAGACTTTTGAATCTTGTACAAATATAATTTAAAAGATTTTTAAAAATGAGACCACAAAAAAACAGGTGTGGTGGCACAGGCCTTTAATCTAGCACTTCAGGGAGGCAAAGGGCAGGGATCTTTGTGAGTTCAAGGGCCAGCCTGGTCTACAAGAGCAGTTCCAGGACAGCTAGGGCTACAGGGGACCTGTCTCAAAGACCAAAAAAAATGATGATCCCTGGGTCGGGTTATTAAGAACAAACACTTGATGGTTTTTGATTCAGCTTCCTTGAACTATTCAATTTCCAAATCTTTAATTTATTTATATTTTTTATCAACATCTAGACCCCGTGTCCTCCCACCATCCCCCACCCCCCAGAGCTCATGCATTCTGCCAAACATGCTTTCATCTCTTTCTCAGTCTTCTCAATATTCTCCATGGGAAAGTTGACTGTTTTGAGCAGAAGTTCACTGTTTCAGTCAGTTCTTTGATGACAGTCCTTTCGTGTTTGTTGGTTGTTGTTTCCAATATGCAATCACTCCCAACTGCTTGGGACAAAAGCTCAAGGGGCCATGCATAAGAAATACTTACAACTAGGATAAATTGGCACTAGCATCCACAGATGAGGAAAATACAATCGCTGTTTTTCTGGGACTGTGTTCCTCACTCAGCATGATTGCTTCTAGCTCCAGCCATTTCCTGTAAAGCTCATTGATGTATCTTTCTTTACTGCGCAGAGAACTCCATTGTTGTAGATGTACCACATTTTCTCTATCCACTAAGCAGTTGAGGGGCATTTGGGTTGGTTCCAGCTCCTTGCTATTGTGAAGAGAGCTGAAATAAACATGGCAGTGCATGTAGCTCTGCATGGGGTAAGACTTGGAGGGTACAGCCTAGGATGTATGGCTGGGTGGGTGGCAAGTTCATTCCAAGTCTTCCAAGGGTTCTCCACACTGCTTTCCATAGTGGCTGCATGAGTTTTACATTCCCACCAGCAGTGGATGAGTGTTCCCCTTTCCCCACAACCTCCAGCACTTGGTATCATTTGTTTTCTTGATCCTAGCCAGTCTATTAGAGTAAGATGATAACTTAAAGTGGTTTTGATTTGCATTTCCTTAATGATTAGTGATGCTGAACACTTTTTAAGGTGTTTCTCAGCCATCTCTAATTCCTCACTTGTGAAGTCTCTGTTCAGCTCTTTGCTCCATCTATTGAGTGGGTCATTTGTTTTCTTTTTCTTTGTTTTTTGAGTAGTTTATATATTCTGGAAATCAATGCTTTGTCAGATGTTTCTGTGGTGAAGGTTTCCTCCCACTCTGTGGATTTCTCTTCACTTCCTTAATGTTTTTCTTTTGATGTACAGAATCTTTTTTTTTTTAGTGCTTTTTTATTTAGAAGTTTTTCCTACGCCTATGTCTTGTAGTCTGCTGCCAACTTTTTCTTCTATCACTTCAGAGTTTGGGGTTTCACGTTGAGGTCTTTGATCCATCTGGAGTTGACTTTTTTACAGGGCGAGAGGTAGGGGTTTAATTTCATTCTTCTACAAGCAGTGATCCAGTTTTGCCAACACCACTTGCTGAAGATGCTGTCTTTTCTCCATTGTGTCTTCTTGGCCCCCTTGTCAAATATGAGAAGGCTGAAATTGTATGTGCTCAGACTTGGATCTTCAGTTTTATTCCATTGGTCAACACGTCTGCTTTTGTGCCAGTACCAGGCTGTTTTTATGACTCTAGCCCTGTAGTATAGTTTGAAGTCTGGTATAGAGATCCCCCCTGTGTAGCTCTTTTCACTCAGGGTTATTTTGGCTATTTGGGGTCTTTTGTTTTTTTTTTTTTTTTTTTTTCCAAGCCTGTGAAGAAACTCTTGGGGATTTTGATTAGGATTGCATTAAATCTATACAAGAGTTTCAGTAGAATGGACATTTTTAGAATGTTAATTTTCCCAATCCATGAGCATGAGAGGTTTTTCCATCTTCTGATGTCTTCTTCAATTTCTTTCTTTAAAGGTTTAGAATTTTTGTTGTAAAGATCTTTAGCGTCTTTGGTTAGGTTTATTCCTAGGTGTTTTATTGTTTGTTTTTGAGGCTATTGTGAGTGGGAAGGTCTCTTTGAATTCTTTCTCCAGTTGCTTGTTCTTGGTGTAAAGAAAGGCCATTGATTTTTTTTATGTTAATTTTGTATCCTGCCACTTTGCTGAAGCTGTTAATCATTTCTAGGAGTTTTCTGGTGGAGTTTTTAGCATCCTTTAAGTAAACAATCATATCATCAGCAAATAGGGATAGCTTGACTTCCTCTTTTCCAATTAGTACTCCTTTAATTTCCTTTTCTTGCCTTATTGCTCTAGCAAGTGTTTCAAGCACTATATTGAAGAGGAGTGGCGACAGGAGGCAGCCTTGCCAAGTTCCTACCTTTAAAGGGAATGTTTCTGTCATTTCCCCATTTAGAATGATATTGGCTGTGGGTTTCCTGCATATGGCTTTGATTACATTGAGGAATGATCTCTCCAATCCAATTCCTTCTAGGACTTTAAGCATGAAGGGATGCTGGATTTTGTCAAAGGCTTGTTCAGCATCAAGTGAGATGATGGTGTGTTTTTTGTCTTTCATTCCATCTATGTGTTTGATGATGTTTACTGATTTTCGTATGTTGAACCATCTCTGCATCTGTGGTATGAATCCAACTTGGTCATGATGGATGATCTTCTTGATGTGGGTCTGTATGTGATTTGCCAGTATCCTGTTTAGAATTTTGGCATCTGTGTTCATTAGGGAGATAGGTCTATAATTCTTTTTAGTTGTATCTTTGCCTGGTTTTGGTAATAGAGTGATGCTGGCTTCATAGAAGGAATTTGGGAGAATTCCCTCTGATTGTATCCTTTAAACAGTTTCAGTAATGATGGTTGTATGTCTTTTTGAAATGTTTTATAGAATTCTGCTGTGAAACTGTCTGGGCCTGGGCTTTTTTTAGTTGGGAGGTTTCTTATTACATCTTCAATTTCTTCATGTATTATGGGTCTGTTTAAGCTGTTGATCTGTTCTTGGTTGAGCTTTGGTGATTCCCAGGATTTCAGATATGCATCCATTTCTTCTAGGTTTTCAAACTTGGTAGAGTGTAGGTTTTTGAAGTATTCCCATATGATTTTTCTGGATCTTTTCCTTGTCTGTTGTGATATTTCCCTTTTCATCATGGATTGTATTGATTTGGAGTTGTTCCTTCTTTCTTTTGGTTAACTGGGCTAGAGGTCTGTCTATCTTGTTTATTCTTTCAAAGAATCAACATTTGCATTCATTGATTTTTTGTATTATTTTCTCTGTTTCTATTTCATTGATTTCTGCTCTGATTTTTGTTATTTCTTCCTGTCTGATGCATTTAGGGTTCATCTGTTGTTACCTCTCAAGTGCTTTTAATCCAAGTCTTTAATTTATGTGTAAAAAGTAGTCATCTCTAGTTGTAGTTTTCTCATCTACATAATGAGTTGGACAGAATCCTCACTAAGTTCTGTCTATATATCTGTACTCTATGCTCTGTGGTTCTCAAGATGAAATGTCATGCATCAGACAGCGTTGTCGTGTTTCTTTCCCCATAACAATACCTGAAAGGAACAACTTTTAAAAAGAAAAGTTTTATTTGGATCATAGTTGTAGAGGCTCAGATCCATGAAAATTCATTACTCTGGGCCCCCATGGTGAGACCCCACCATGACAAAAGCACATGGCAGATAAAATTCACCTCATGATTGGGAACCAAAACAGAACAAGGAAGAGGGCAGGTTCTGACAATCTCCCCAAAGACTGAAGACTGCCCTCCCCCTCCCACTAGACCTATTTCTGACAAAGTTCTACCACCTCCCCAGCACTAATTTAAAAGTGAAAAGCTCCAGCACCCTGGGGACTGAGGTCTATATGTAATGACAGTGTGATCACTTCTCCATGTCAGTGGGTCTGACCTGTTGGGAAAAAATGGGGCATTTGTTAAAACAGTGCTGCAATAATTGACTCTCTAAACCTCATCCTTCACTCATTACTCTCTGATTGGGATATTAGAGTCTCCAGGAAGATACTTCAAAGAATAAAAAGGGAAAGAAAGAATATGAGAGTAAGATATAGTGCTGTTTAGTCCTTTCAGACAATTTGTTTACTTTTTGTCTTGAGTTTCAGGAGCATATTATATATACAGCACATTGCTTTAAATCCTCATCAAATGTCTTCTTTTTTAGTATTTTTGTTGAACTGATGGACATTTCATACAAGAGTTCTTTATCAAATTTAGGCCCCCTCCCGCATCCATGTCCCCGCACTTCTCATCAATCCTCATGTATTCCTCCATACATGTTAAGTCTAGGTGCATTTATACCCAGATGCCCTTTAGTGCAAGTTCATCCACTGTAGTCCAGTCAGCCTATCTAGAGGCACTCCCTTATAGAAGATCTACTCTCCCTCACCCAGCAGTGATCAGCTGCCAAGAGTTCCTTGGCTAAGGTTGGTGCCTGCTGCCCATTTCCCCAGTTCTTTGCTGGGTTTTTGTCTGATTGAGTCAGTATGGGTCTTATGTATGCTGTTAACCATTCTTGCAAGTTCATATGAACAAGTTCCAAGAGATCAGAAAGCCTTTGTTTCCTATGTTCATGAACAAACCTTAGCTCTTACAGTCTTTCTCCCCCATCATCTGCAATTGTCCCTGAGCTGTGGATGAGTGAGGTTTAACATAGGAGTCCTATCTTGGTACACACTCTGCAGTCTCTTATTCTCCAAAATTGAGCCACTTGTGGCCTTCTGTGTGCATCAATCTCTGTTGTATAAGGAAACTCCTGGGTCTTAGGTATGGAGATTCCACTGTAGATATGTCAGCTAGGGCCGGGCATCTCTCAGACATATATTCTCTGTGTGATGAGTTGTAGAACTCTGCAGTAGCCTCCATCTGTGGCAAAAAAAAAAACCTTCTTTGATGACTGATGTATGATATACTTGTCTGTAAATATAAGGATCCATATTTAGCATGTGGTAAGAACTTTAATTTGTTAGAGATATGACAGAGATAGAGTTTTCTCTATGATTTATGATCTGTCCAGCAATGTCTATTTGGCTATAATTGCAGGGTCACCTGTGAGTTCTCTCCCATCAAACATCTTCTTAAATGATTTCTAGAAAAGTTTTCCTTCATTTCAGCATCCTCCTGAAATGTCTTTTCGGTGGCTAGTATGCATATTATTTTTCAAAATGCTTTATTCTTATCGTTTGCTATGAAATGTAAAATTCTGATTCATTCTTTATAATAAGGAAACTAGAACAAATGAATTTTAAAAAGATAAAAGAACTGGTCCTCCAAGGTTGCTAAATGATATACAACTACAGTCTGCAAGAAAGGGGTGGGACTGCCCAGCACGAATGAAGTCACCTGGTCATGAATGTCTGCCTGTGCCTTTAGACTGTAGTAAGGTAGGATTCCACCCATACCATCTTTGAGATCCTGAGCTATTTCAAAGCATCCTTTGATAATAATTTTCAATGTCTTATTAACACCAGGCACTCAATGTGTGACCTAAATCCTTCCTGGTACTTATTTAGCCATTTGTATTCTTTGGCGAATTGGGAAATATCAGGGAAGAGTGAATGTGCCCTCTTTCCTGGAATCCTTCCTCAGTATGTGAGCTAACCTTTCCAGTGACTCAGGATGAACAAAGCATGCAGGAGAGAATCTCAAGTAGGAGAGATTATTTCATTTTCTCAATACTAAGAACAACCAGAAATGAAGATGTGGCTTAATTTTTATACACATTTAACTGTTGCTTTGAGCAAGTGGTATAAGAATTTTGAACATTAATTTCCTCTTTTGTAATATAGATAAGACTTAATTATGGTGAAGTATTGGCAGGGTCCAGAGAATTAGAATGGTTGTGCATTGCTTATGTAAATATAAAATGGTGCAATAGTTGTAGAAATCGATGCAGTATTTCCTTAAAAATATTAAATATAGAATCATCTTATCATCCATCCATCCATCCCATTTCTACATATATGTCCAAAAAGAATTGAGAGCAGGGAATCAGAAATGCATTTTCAGACCAATGTTCACAGAATCATTATTTACCATAGATAGAAATAGTCAAAGGTCATTGACAGAAAGCAGAATTAGCAAAAGTATGTAGGTGTCCATGCATGTGCATGTGTGTATGTGTATGTGCATGTGATTCAGCATTAGAAAATGAAATCTGATACATACTTCAACATGGGTGAAACTTGGATATACACTTCCTAATGAAATGAGTTAGACACAAAAGGACCAAGATTATTTAATTCCATTTATTTGAGATACCTAGAACTGTCAGGTTCCAGACACAGAGAGTAGAATGATGGTGGCCAGGGATTAGTTTGTGTTTAACAGATAGATACAGACCTCCAAACTGGGGATGAGGAAAAGTTCTACAGGTGTCTGGCAGTAATAGTTACACAACCATGTGAATGCACTTATTACCACTGAACTCTATACTTGAAACTCATTAAAATGGCAAGTTTATATTATGTGTATTTTATCACAATCAATTTTATGATTTTTATGTTATTATACTGGGTTATAGAAGGTCATTTTCATGCAAGTATACAATGTACTTTGAACATATTCCCTCCCACACATCACACCTCTCCTCTTTCTCCCTGCCATTAGGCCCCTTTGCCCTCCTAGACAATTTCACTTCTAGTTTCGTCCCCCCTGTACATATATGATCTTATAAAACTCTAAATTCTGGAACCCACAAATGAGAGAAAACATGATATTTGTCTTTCTGCAACTGGACCATGGTGACCTCCAGTTGCCTCCATTTTTCTGGAAATAGCATAACTTCATTCTTCTTTAAGGCTGAAAAACACCCCATTGTGTATGTAAAATGTGCTTTCTTCATCCATTCCTCTTTTGATGGATGCCTTGGTTGGTTCCATACTGTAGCTATTGCGAATAGAGCTGTGGTAAACACTGATATTCAGGTATCTCTGTGACGTGTTGACCTGGAGTCATTTGGGTTCATGTTCAGGACTGCTAAAAATGAAGTTACTTACCACTACGCGCTCCTCACTGAGTGGAGCACACGGGGTGGGGGTGCAAAGGAAGAGATGTGCACATTTTTATCTGGCTAGAGAGGCTAGACCAAAAAAAAAAAATCAAGACTCACAGACAATTGCATGGGAACTGTGCTCTAGAAAGTAAGGAAAGGGGCAGTGAGCATGGTAGGCTGGAGTGACCAAATGTTTGCTTTGTAGACAGGTAGAGCAAAGCTAAACACAGAACTTTGACGGTCACAGACAGCACCAAAATTGTTTTGAGAACTTGGAAGCATGTTCTTGGCAACTACTTCTCCTGCCCCAGCTTGGAAAGCAGCATTATTGATTCCAATTTGAACTCAAGGATCCTGTGCAACTTCACTTGCAATGTGTGTTATGCCACAGCCACTTTGAAGTGAAGAGACTGCTCAAAGAGCTAGAGACAGGAAAGCTCAGGCACCTGCTTGAAACTGGGAACAAGGTGGAATGGCACAAAGAAAATCCAAATGTTAGATATTGTTTTGAAAAACTATCTGAGGTAAACTGAGATAGCCAGCGGCCCACTGTTAGTATCATTAGGTGTCATCTAATCCCAGTGCAGTAGTAATACAGTGCTGTATTAAATGTGTACCAAATCTGTCTAGTGTGTTCATGTTCTGGTTTGTCTTCCATTGCTGTGACAAAACACTCTGACCAACACCAACTTGGGGAGGAAAGGGTCTATTCAGCTCACATCTCCTGGGTCACAGTTCTCAGGGAGCCCAAGGCTTCAGGGCAGGAACCTGGAGGCAGGAGCTAAAGCACAGGCCATGGAGGAATGCTGTTTACTGGCTTGCTCTCCTGGCTCATGCCCAGCCTGCCTTCTTATACCATACACAACAACCTGCCCAGGGTGGCACCACTCATTGTGGGCTGGTTCCTCCCACATTGCTTGACAATCAAGACAATACTCCACGGATGTGGCCACAGGCCAATCCAATGGAGCTAATTCCCAAATTGAGGCTCCCTCAACCCAGGTGTGTCAAGTTGACACTAAAGCTATCCAGCACAGTTCAGAAAAGGAAGCTCTACTTTGGTGACAGCAGAAACCTATGGAGACAGATT
Organism: Rhizomys pruinosus; assembly: GCA_009823505.1. Classification (NCBI taxonomy): domain Eukaryota; kingdom Metazoa; phylum Chordata; class Mammalia; order Rodentia; family Spalacidae; genus Rhizomys; species Rhizomys pruinosus. Next base: position 1,929,935 of record VZQC01010439.1, read on the forward strand.
TTGTGGTGTTGTTGGCAGCAGGCTGAGTTACAGAATATAAAGATCTTGGCCATTAGTGACAGACAGGTATGGATTCAAATCTTGTTCCTTCCTTACCTTCTGAACTTAAACAGTTATTTCACCTTTCTAGCTTCCCATTCAATAGGTAATGAGCCTACATTAGTGCTATGGAAAATGCTGACAGTGGACATCCTTCTCTCCAAATATGAGAAGAAAATCAGCAATAATGTTTTTAATTAGGCAGTTGTGATTGCTTCCCATTTATACTGAAAATACCTAACTTATGTGGAACTACCATTCTCACCAATACACTGTCTTTAAATTATGAAATCTCAGTTCTTAGAAAAATTCCAAGAGAAAGATTCCCTCATTATATCTAGTTTACCTTTGGCATTGGGGGATTTATTTTGTTAGCCGATGGGGCACAATGCCCCCCTGTTATAAGATAACCCTTTTAATCTAGTTTTATAATGTATATGTATATACTTTCATGTCTTTTTGAGACAGGGTCTCCCTGTAGCTCCAGTTGGCCTGGAACTCTCTGTGTAGAGGAGGCTGGCCTTGAACTCACACAGATCCACCTGCCTCTGTCTCCAGAGTGCTAGGATTAAAGGTGTGTACTACCATGACTGGCTGGCATAAATATACTTTAAGAGAAGCACAGAAAGGTTAAGGCACTTTCCAGATGTCACAAAGATAATAGTTATTCCAGGAATAGATATTCTGAACTGTGATAATGTAGAGAATATTTTAAACTTAATAAGATAACCTCCTAGGAAATGAATTCAATACTTATAAAAACTTGTAATTTTAGTCTTAATAACTGAAATTATTAGAGAAGAAAAAGAAATGGTACCCTTAAATCCCTATAACATGGTCGAGGTTCTTGCTTAGTAGAAGAGCTTGCTCCTACTATATATGAGACTCTAAATTCAATACCCTGCACCAATGAAATAAAACAATAAACTATAAAATAAAATAAAGTAAAAATTCTTACAGCGAATCATAAGTGTTTTAAATACTTTTTAGAAATCATGTATGAGTTTACTTTATTTACATCATTTCTACCCCTTCTTTTTTGCTCTTCAACTCCCCTAACTCCCTCTCAGATTCATGACCTCATCTATAATTATTATTGCTTTGCACATGCATGCACAAACACACACACTACTGAGTCCATTTAGTGTTTCTCACATGTACATAAGTTTGGAGATGACCTCTTGGGACTGAGTATCAGGGAAATCCTCCCTGGAGAAATTCTCCCTTCCTCAAGCACTCATCTAGAGCTGGGTCCTTATGAAATTTCTACAATCGATGTTGGCAGTACAACTGGTATGGTCATTATGCAGGTCTTATTTACACAACCATATTGAGATTTCATGGGTGCAGAATCCCTGTCATGTCTAGAAGATATGATTCCCCTAGCCATCTCTTCTGGCTCTTACAGTCTATCAGACCTCTCTTCTGCAATGTTCCCTGAGCCTTATAAGTAGGGGTTGTGTTGCAGATGTACAGTTTGGACTGAACAGCCCAGGTCACTTACTCTCTACATTTTTGAGCAGTGTGAATTTCTATAGCAGCCTTTCTGTGCTGCAAAAAGAAGCTTCTTTGATAAGGGATAAGGGCCACACTTATCTATGAGTATAAGGATAAGTGTTTAGAATACAGTTAGAAGTTATATTAGTTTAGGAAAATGGTAGCAGTAGTTTCACTTCTGGAGTCTAGGACCTCTCCAGACATGGATATAGTTGGCTAGGTTTACAGTACCGTGTATGAGGTGTTTCGTATTGGGTGGGCCTGCAGTTCAGTTAGGCAGCTGTTGGTCACCCCAAGATCAAAGTCCCACTGCTGCACCACTCAGGATTTCTTGCCCGGGCAGTCATTGTTGTGGTTCATAGACACAACAGCTATATAGGCATATTAATTGTTTTTCTCCCTTAGTAGCTTGCTTCGCACCTTCTAATACCATAGAGCTAGATCTTAAGAAGAGGCCCAAGTCAGTAACAACTAGATTCCTTAAAGTCCCATAGCCAAAGTGTGTGGTGCCTTCAGTAATAGGGTCTTACCTTCAAGTTCTAGGAGGTAGCCAAGCGAAATGGTAAAGATCTATATTTGTTTGGGAATATCTTGAACCACCCTGATCAACAACTCCAAAGGTTTCCCTTGCCCAACACATGGGTATTTGTTAGACAGTCTATGGCTCCTGGGGGGGGGGTAAGAGGGGGTACATAGTCAACCCATGTGATGTAATCCTATTTAATATATATATATATACATATATAATAATGTACTATCATTTATACTATATATAATGTATTTTAAAGAAGCTTATAAAATAGTTTTCCTATGGGTTTTTCAAATAACCTTGCCATTATTTATCTCTCCTTCCTCCCTGTCCATCTGTATTACCCTCTCTCTCTTCAATTAATTCTCTTATTTTTTGTTCCTCCTTTATAGCATCTGTGTCCTAATATTCCCCTTTCTAGACGTTTTTATCCTCTTCTTCCCCAATGGTCCCTTTCTACTTTCCTAGCTTCTGTAGTTACATAAAAGGATTTTAATGCTCATAATTATGTTTCTAATTAGAATGAATTCCATAAAGATAATGAAACAGTCATTACCAAATTAATAAAATGCTTCATTTAATACATTGAATGTCACTATAATACTTAAAGATGGACATTATGATTTGAATATGAAATGTTCCCCATAGACTTATGATTTGATTGTCTGGTCCCTTGCTGATGGTGCTAATTGGAAGGTTCTGAGAACTTCAGAAGGTGGGGCTTAAGGGGAGGACATAGGAAACTAGGGGTGAGTTCTTGGGGGTATATTCTCCCTGCCCATTTCCTGACTCTTTATGTACTTCTGATATTCACCATCCTCTACTACAGCTCCTTCTACTGTGATTTTCCACTAAGGATATGAAGCATGGACTGAACCCTCCAAAACAGTGAACTAAAATAAATAATTCCTCATTTTACATTGCTTCTGTCAGCTATTTTGAGCACACTGATCATAATTAACTAATGGAGTACAACAATTTTTATTGCTGTAAGTCATATTTTTGGTAATTTTAGAATTCAAAGTTTAAATATAGATATACCCTTGTACATACATCTTTTCTAATTAAAAAATGAAGTAGATAATCTATGAAAGTTTGTATCTTTTTATTTTCTGTATAAATATAATTCTAAAATAGACTTCCCTTATTAGAATGATACATCAAGTACACCAGGCACACCATATAGGATCAGAGCATTGTTGGTTCCTTACACGCCCTCCTGATGCTAGTAATGCATAGTATTCTTGACCCACCTCCAAAGTCCATAGAGAAAGGAAAAAACAATCTGCTTAGACATAGCATAAATAAAATTATGATGAATTAATACTTGTGGAATATAGGAAGTTGCATTCCCTAAAATGACTTCTAATTAAACAAATTTTAAAATTAATTCAATGAATAGCACTCAAGATAGCAGTAAAAAGTCATAAAACCTAGAAAAGAATTAATATACAAGAAAAATTAATTAGAAGTGGGTAAAATTGTTAAATTGAAATTCACATTCTATGACAATACATAAACCCTTAGAAACTATAATCAAAATAGTGACAATTCAATGAGAATTTTAGGCAGGTGACTGCCACAGAGCTCTCCACCCAGAGCACAGCAGGAATCTTTAAAGGAATGTAAATCCAGCTATAGTGGTAAACACTTGTGAGTCTAATATTGAGGGGGTTGGAGCTGAGGGATCCTGAATTGAAGTTCCAGGCCAGCCTGTGACACATGCTGAAACCCTGCCTCACACCTTCAGCTCCTGAAACAGATGGAAATGTTGTCCTAAAAAATGTTTCAAATTAAAAAGGGCCACACAGTACAAGTACAACAGTGTAAATTAAAAATAATCATTGATACCTCAACTGACCTTGAGAAAACAAAAACCTTGGTCAATCTAGGTTATGTGGCTTTAAACATCCAAAAGGAAAGTATAACCAGGAAAAAAGGTATCAGGATGGTGTAACTTAGCCTTTCTGGATGCTTAACAACCATACTTAATGACCATACCAATTTGGCGGAGGGTCTTAAAGGAAAAATTTGCTTCTTGCCTTCACAGGTTAAATTAAGTCCCAGGGGACTATGCATGGGGGCATCTCTTGAAATGTCCTGCAAATGTGAGTCACCAGTCTTCCTGTGCAGGGAGGTCTTAGAGATCCACTAATGGGACTTCAGCCAGTATCCAGCCTGTAAAGAGGAAAGTCTGCTCATGCTTTGAAAAGGAAAGCCTGGTCTAGCAAGACCTGATTTTGTCCTCGAGTGGATGGAACTGGTAAATGAAAAGTCAAAAGGAGCCAGGGACTCCCTCCGCTCCCCCCATAGCCTGAGTGACCCTTGAGGACCAGATCCTCAACTGACCTTGAGAAAATAAAAACCTTGGTTAATCTGGGCTGTGTGGCCTTAAACATCCAAAAGGAAAGTATAAGCAGAAATAAATAATTAGTAAGGCCTGAGAAATTGTACTTCAGGTATAAAACTTGAAATCTTAGAAAAAAGACAAAAAGTTTTTTTTAAAAAAAAGCACTGTTGTTTTGTCTGTCTTCAATTCTTACTGGCAAGTGCAGCTACCCTGTGGCTGCCACTGCTTTTGCCATCCTTCAAAGACATGAGACACAGATTTTCAACCTTCCAATATGGACTGAAGACTCATGTCTATAAAAATCCTCCTTCAGAGCCAAATGGGGGCTGCTGAGACATCCAGCTTGTGGACTGAGCAACTACTGGGGTTTCAGCCTCTTTAGAGTATTGATTGCCATTGTTGGACTACCCAGGCTCTATCATGGAGACCAGTACAGGAAGATCAAGACAGGACACAGTGCTTTCTGGACCTCATTTGGTGACCATGGGAAGGGAAGAACCCAGTGTGGAGCACAAGGGCAGGACTGAAGGTTGTTTGGGCTTGCTAAGCAAAAGCTTTCAAACAACTCCTTAATGAAAACATGACACCTTTCAGCCTAATAATAAACAATAATAATAATAAAAAAGAAATCATAAGCTGAAGATGCTAAACCTTGATATATGTCTGGCATGCATATATGCATTTTTTGAAGTGATGCAAATTGGAACAACAACAAAAAGATCATCAAAGAACTGACTGAAACGGTGATCTTCTGCCTGAAACAGTAAACTTCTGTATCCAAAATTTTGAAAGAGACTGAGAAAAAGATGAAAAATATGTTTGGCAGAATGCATGAGCTCTGGTGGGCTGAGTAGGGGTAAGAAAAGGGGGAATGGGTCTAGATTTTATTGGGAAATTTTTGTATGAAATGCACAAGCTTCAATAAAAAATTGGCTTTGAAAAAAATAATAATCATTGTTGTCAAGAGTGGTGGGGCACACCTTTAATCCCAGCACTTGGGAGTCAGAGGCAGGCAGATCTCTGTGAGTTCAAGGCCAGCCTGGTCTACGGAGTGAGTTCCAGGACAGCTGGGGCTACAGAGAGACCCTGTCTCAAAAACACCAATATAAATAAATGAATAAAAATAATCATTGAGGGGAAAATAGAAATTACCAAAATTTATTCAAGAATATGTGCAGATCATGGCAAAAACTGTATATCAGGAAGCAGACACCACTGACAGGATATGTAAATTGTAGACACCAATGACAGGGTATGTAAATTGTAGACACCAATGACAGGATATGTAAATTGTAGACACCAATGACAGGGTATGTAAATTGTAGACACCAATGACAGGATATGTAAATTGTAGACACCAATGACAGGATATGTAAATTGTAGACACCAATGACAGGATATGTAAATTGTAGACACCAATGACAGGATATGTAAATTGTAGACACCAATGACAGGATATGTAAATTGTAGACACCAATGACAGGATATGTAAATTGTAGACACCAATGACAGGATATGTAAATTGTAGACACCAATGACAGGATATGTAAATTGTAGACACCAATGACAGGATATGTAAATTGTAGACACCAATGACAGGATATGTAAATTGTAGACACCAATGACAGGATATGTAAATTGTAGACACCAATGACAGGATATGTAAATTGTAGACACCAATGACAGGATATGTAAATTGTAGACACCAATGACAGGATATGTAAATTGTAGACACCAATGACAGGATATGTAAATTGTAGACACCAATGACAGGATATGTAAATTGTAGACACCAATGACAGGATATGTAAATTGTAGACACCAATGACAGGATATGTAAATTGTAGACACCAATGACAGGATATGTAAATTGTAGACACCAATGACAGGATATGTAAATTGTAGACACCAATGACAGGATATGTAAATTGTAGACACCAATGACAGGATATGTAAATTGTAGACACCAATGACAGGATATGTAAATTGTAGACACCAATGACAGGATATGTAAATTGTAGACACCAATGACAGGATATGTAAATTGTAGACACCAATGACAGGATATGTAAATTGTAGACACCAATGACAGGATATGTAAATTGTAGACACCAATGACAGGATATGTAAATTGTAGACACCAATGACAGGATATGTAAATTGTAGACACCAATGACAGGATATGTAAATTGTAGACACCAATGACAGGATATGTAAATTGTAGACACCAATGACAGGATATGTAAATTGTAGACACCAATGACAGGATATGTAAATTGTAGACACCAATGACAGGATATGTAAATTGTAGACACCAATGACAGGATATGTAAATTGTAGACACCAATGACAGGATATGTAAATTGTAGACACCAATGACAGGATATGTAAATTGTAGACACCAATGACAGGATATGTAAATTGTAGACACCAATGACAGGATATGTAAATTGTAGACACCAATGACAGGATATGTAAATTGTAGACACCAATGACAGGATATGTAAATTGTAGACACCAATGACAGGATATGTAAATTGTAGACACCAATGACAGGATATGTAAATTGTAGACACCAATGACAGGATATGTAAATTGTAGACACCAATGACAGGATATGTAAATTGTAGACACCAATGACAGGATATGTAAATTGTAGACACCAATGACAGGATATGTAAATTGTAGACACCAATGACAGGATATGTAAATTGTAGACACCAATGACAGGATATGTAAATTGTAGACACCAATGACAGGATATGTAAATTGTAGACACCAATGACAGGATATGTAAATTGTAGACACCAATGACAGGATATGTAAATTGTAGACACCAATGACAGGATATGTAAATTGTAGACACCAATGACAGGATATGTAAATTGTAGACACCAATGACAGGATATGTAAATTGTAGACACCAATGACAGGATATGTAAATTGTAGACACCAATGACAGGATATGTAAATTGTAGACACCAATGACAGGATATGTAAATTGTAGACACCAATGACAGGATATGTAAATTGTAGACACCAATGACAGGATATGTAAATTGTAGACACCAATGACAGGATATGTAAATTGTAGACACCAATGACAGGATATGTAAATTGTAGACACCAATGACAGGATATGTAAATTGTAGACACCAATGACAGGATATGTAAATTGTAGACACCAATGACAGGATATGTAAATTGTAGACACCAATGACAGGATATGTAAATTGTAGACACCAATGACAGGATATGTAAATTGTAGACACCAATGACAGGATATGTAAATTGTAGACACCAATGACAGGATATGTAAATTGTAGACACCAATGACAGGATATGTAAATTGTAGACACCAATGACAGGATATGTAAATTGTAGACACCAATGACAGGATATGTAAATTGTAGACACCAATGACAGGATATGTAAATTGTAGACACCAATGACAGGATATGTAAATTGTAGACACCAATGACAGGATATGTAAATTGTAGACACCAATGACAGGATATGTAAATTGTAGACACCAATGACAGGATATGTAAATTGTAGACACCAATGACAGGATATGTAAATTGTAGACACCAATGACAGGGTATGTAAATTGTAGACACCAATGACAGGGTATGTAAATTGTAGACACCAATGACAGGGTATGTAAATTGTAGACACCAATGAGAGGGTATGTAAATTGTAGACACCAATGACAGGGTATGTAAATTGTAGACACCAATGACAGGATATGTAAAGTGTAGACACCAATGACAGGATATGTAAATCGTTAAAAACAAGAGAAAAATCTGAGAAAACTTTATTTGCACCCAGAATAAAGTCAATGCCAAAACTGTGGAAGGAAGATTAAAAAAAAAACTACAAACCAAAAGGGGTTTAAATATTTATTTATTATTTTTTAATTTTACATATGAGTGTATTGCCTGCATGTCATGCAATGCCAATGTAGGCCAGAAAAGAGCAACAGATACTCTGACCTTGAGTTACAGATATTTCTTAGCTGCCCTGTGGGTGTTGAGAACTGAACCCGGGTCCTCTGCAAGAGCAGCCAGTGCTCTTAACTGCTGAGCCATCTCTCCACCCCTTAAACATATTAACTAATGAATAAAGTCAAATCCAGTCTTGCATTAAAAGGATGTCACATTACAGTCTTATTTAAGTGTATTTCTAAATACTTGATTCCTTAATTGTAATTTATTACATTGAGTGATTTAAGGTAAGGAACTCTAGGATATACTTGATCTCAAAAATTTTAATAAACTTTAACACCATTTCTTATAAAAAAAAAACAATGACAATGAAACCTCTTGAGTTATGAGTGGAAACAAACATCTTCAGTTCAGTCTGTCATGTCTACCAGATACTGTGCTCTCGTCTAACTGTAGCCAAACATCAACATGGCTCATTCTCAAGTGTCAACCCAAGGTGATTATTTTCAGTCGTAGGCAGATCTTCCAAGTATGTAGAATGCTTTCATCCCCGGGAATCTCATCAGCTGTGTCCAGACCCCATGCAGAAAGGAAAAGTGCAGCTGAGTGGCCTGCGTAGCCCTACCACAAATGTCTCTTCATGCTGTGCTAGGCTGGGAAGCACTTGGTCACATAGCTCTACCTATCTGAAGGCAGCAGGAAGTGGGCTTTGTGTGTGCCAAGAGAGAACCAGAAGCCATTCAACTCTGGGTCACTTACTGCCATATATTAACACATATCCTTTTACACATCCTTGCCATCCCCAAAGAAGATGACCCCAAATCCCATGCAGTTGCTACTCTGATTTCAAAGTTTAAGGACACTGAATACTGCACAGCCCAATCATCCAAAGTGATTCTTTATGGATGGGGGCATATGACTGAAATGTGTAAACTGCTCTTCCCTACCATCCTCCCAAAACACATGAGTGGAACCGGGAAGGAAAACTAAAAAATAAAAAAAACACTAGGCAGGAGCTGGAGAGATGGCTCAGCAGTTAAGAGCATGGGCTGTTCTTGCAGAGGACCCAGGTTCAATTCTCAGCATCCATAAGCAGCTAGCAACCATTTGTAACTCCAGTTCAGGAGAATCTGACGCCCTCTCCTGACTTCCATGAGCATTGCCTAACATGGGTGCACTTGCATACACTCAAGCAATACACCCATACACATAAAATAAAATAAATAACAATACTTAAAAAAAATCTTAGTCAAACACTTCAGAAAAAAGTCATAGACCCTAGAAGAGAACTTACTACTGCCATTTTTAAGCAATATAATTTCTTTGGGGGGGGAAGAAGAGAAGGAGGAGGAGGAGGAGGAGAAAAGAAGAAGAAAGAAGAAGAAGAAGAAGAAGAAGAAGAAGAAGAAGAAGAAGAAGAAGAAGAAGAAGAAGAAGAAGGAGGAAGAAGAAGAAGGACTTAAGCAATATAATTTCCAACTGTATTTAAATACTTACCCTTATATCCACAGATAAGTGTAGCTCTCATTCCTCATAAAATAAGCTTATTTCTACAACATATGGAGATAATTACAGATATGCAAAACTGGTCAAAAATGCAGAGAGTAAGTTATCATGGAGTGCCCAGCGCCAACTGATACATCTACAATACAACCCCTGCACATGCGGCTCAGAAAATATCACAAAAGAGGGGGCAGAAAGATTGTAAGAAACCAGGGACCAATATGCCCGCTATAAGACCATGTCTTCCAGACATGACTAGGAAGCTGCACCTATGAAATCTCAAAAACATGCTTTCCTAAACAGGACCTGCATAAAGCCAACACAGTTGTTGAATGGTGGAAATTTCACAAGGCCCATGCCTAGATGAAGAACTACAAGCAATCGATGGCTGCTGAGAGAAGAATCAGTTTTCTCCAGGTATGAACTCCCTCATAGGGTACCCAACCCTGAGTGTTCAGCCCGAAACACATGTGCATACTAGCCACAGTAAATGGACTCAGTGGATAATATATACTTATGTATGTATATATCAGCATATATGTGTGTAACAATAATTAAAGAGGACGTCATGAAATTCAGGGGAGTAGGGGCATAGGAGGAGTTGGAGAGGGAGTAAAAGGGGTGAAAATGAAGTAAATACAGAACTTGTGTATGAAATTCTGAAAAAAATAAAATGTAAATTATGAAAGAAAGAAAATATTCTGTCCATCAACTTAAAAAATTTCATTGGGGGGCTGGAGAGATGGCTCAGTGGTTGAGAGCACCAACTGCTCTTGCAGAGGACCCGGGTTCAATTCCCAGCACCCACATGGTGGTTAAGAACCATCTTTAACTCCAGTTCCAGAGGAATCAGACTCCAACACCCTCTTCTGACCTCTGAGGCATTGCACAACACAGGTGTACCAACCTACATGCAGACAGTACATTCATACACATAAAAAAATTAAAAAATAAAAATAAAATTTCATTGGCAAAAAAAGGCTGAAAATACACTTGACTTTCCGATCACTGCAAGAAATCGGGGTCCTGAACAATCATTTAATATCAGAAGGCAGCATAGACTGGGTTATAGTGGTTGTTTGGTTAATTTGTGGTTGTTTTGGTGTCTTTGCTTTCGTTTTGCTTTTGTTGTGGAAATAGGGTTTTATTATGTAGCCCATGCTGATCTTAAACACATGATGAACCTATGTCAGTTTCCCCGATATTGGTATTACAGACATGGACTACCACACTAACCAAGAAACTGAATTTAATCATGGAATAGGAAGCCTCCTGAACATAACACATCATCCAGAAGTCATGGGATTAAAAAATTCCACAGATTTAGCTCATAAAAATATAAAACTCAGGGCTGGAGAGATGGTTCAGCAGTTAAGAGCACTGACTGGTCTTTCAGAGGACCCAGGTTCAGTTCCCAACACCCACAGGGTGGCTAACAGCCATCTGTAACTCCAGTTCCAGGGGATTTGATGTCTTCTTCTGACCTCCAAGGGCATTTTATGACATGTGTACACTTACATGCAGGCAATACAGTCATACACATAAAAAACAATAAATAAAATTATATATACATATATATACATGTATTATATATAAATATATATATATATATATGAGCATCTAAAGGTCACTGTTACAAAATTTAAAACCCCATGTAATAAATCTCAAATAAATAGCAGGTAATATTACTGATACCGAAAAGAAAAAGCCATGTAACCTGAATGAAAATCTTCAAGATGTGAAACAAAGTATACTCCCTCAGTCCATCCTTCCACTCTTAAGCTTTGGACTTTTTTTTTTTTTTTCATTTTAGCTATGTGAATACATAACTTGCTCTTAAAATTCAAAGGCATTTTTGGCTAATAGAAAATTATGGAAAATATTAAATATCTGAAAGTACCAAGGCTATGTTTAAAGAGGGTAATTGCTGCCTGGAATTTCTACTGCAGCCCTCTGGAGCTCACCATCACAGATCAGAGACCGTCAAGGCTGTGGCAAGCCTAGCAGGAGAGTAAGGAGGTAGAAGCCACTTCGATGAGGGGGAAATGAATGTTGCCCTGGCTGCTTGTGTCACATGCACCCCTCATTTCCAAAACTTGCTTCAGTATAAAAGACTGTAAAATGGTGATGCAAAATTACTACAGCATTTTGGTCATCAGTTCCACTTGAAGTATATACCACCAGCTGACTTATTCTGGCCTCAGGAAAATGTAGTGGCTGTTAACTACAGTAGCTTTTTATTATTGTTGTTGATGATGATGTTTCAATAACAGGGGACTTAATAACCTAAATATGCTGCATAGGCCATGGAGGTTGGTTTAATAAATATTGCACATATAAAAGTACCTATATTTGTAATAAGTTCAGAAATTATCATCATTTTTAACTATTAGCTTGGACAAAAAAGAATGAGATTGGGCTGGGCGTGGTGCTGCATGCCTTTAATCCTAGCACTTGGGAGGCAGAGGCAGGTGGATCTTTGTGAGTTCAAGGCCAGCCTGGTCTACAGAGTGAGTTCCAGGACAGCTGGGGCTACAGGGAGACCCTGTCTTGAAAAGACCAAAAAAAAAAAAAAAGAATGAGATTAAGACCTTACAGTGACAGTGATTCAGACCTATAGAAGTATCTTAAATGGATCAAGGGTGGTGTGTGTGTATAAGTGTCTGTGTGTGTGTCTCTGTGCGTCTGTGTGTGTGTGTGCATCTGTGTCTGTGTCTGTGTATGTTATTAGTGAGAGAGAAAGTTGCTACAGCTTCTTTGGATGGAAGGTGACATCATATCTGCCATCACTTTTTAGCCATGTGACACTCAGCTTTATTTCCTCCTGGCGAACAGGAAATAATGAATGCCCCTAGCCACGTTCTAATAATCAAATGAGGCCTGGTGCCATAGCAAGATACCATAAACTAATGGCTTAAAAAAACTCAGAAGCTGAGCTGGAGAGATGGCCTAGCGGTTAAGAGCGCCGACTGCTTTTGCAGAGGACCTGTGTTCAATCCCCAGCATCCACATGACGGCTGAGAACCATCCGTAACTCCAATTCCAGGAGAACTCCAGTTCCAGGGGAATCCGACGCCCTCTTCTGACATCCGAGGCATTGCATGACACGGGTGCACAAACCTACATGCAGACAGTACATTCATACACATTAAATAAATAAATAAATAAATAAATAAATAAATAAATCTCAGAAGCTAACTTCTCACAGGCTGGAAGTCCATGGTCAAGGTATCAGCAAGGAGGGCTTTATTCCAAGCTCTCTTGTCTTGGCTTTAGGTAGTTTCTGTCTTCCTCTGTGCTTAAAACGTCTCTGTATGTGCAGAGAGAGAGTGATCCTCACCTTCAGAACATTATCTAACCATAAATCACCTCCTAACAGCCCCATCAGCAAATACCAACTCATTGGAGGTCAAGGTTTCAACACACAAAGGGGGATCTTGATAAACACTCCATCCAGAATGCCTCTATGAAAAGAGAAACTGCCCACCCAGACTTGTTCTCCACTGAACAGATGTAAAGGAGTCACTTCTTGGAATTCATGTAAGCTGAAACTTCAGTTTTACATTCTGGGGTTTTCTCTTTCCAAGCCCTGAGGAGGAGCGAGGCCATCCCATCAAGTGCATAGCACATTTACTATCCCCATCAGATCTCTGGAAAGATATTTTCTCATTGATACATTTCAAAGATGATAGAGTTCAAGAAGGGACTGAGTCTGCTAGGGCACAAAATCAAATGTGCTTTGGATATTAGAATAATCCACACAATGCTTAATTAAAATCTTTCCTAGGCTTTCTTGGCAAACTCGCTAAAAGGTAGAAACACACGAAGGACATTTTCCACATCTGCCTTCATTCTAGTCTGATTCCAGTTGCCTCAGTAATAATGAAATTTGCTTTAAGAAGACTTTAGAGAATTTTCTACTCTTTTAAAATAGAATCCTTTATATTAAGAGGACTTTGGAGAATGTTTATTAGAGAGTTTCTACTTTAAACACTTATTTTAATTCCCAAATTCCAAAATAGTTTTCCAATTATTTCAAACTTTAGCACTCTCCTAAAACCTTCCCCTCAAATCATTTATACCCCAATATCACAGAAAAATCAAAGTCATCAAGGATTCCCTCCAGCAGATGTTGGCTTTCTTTCAACAGCTTTAAAGTATATTCCAGCCCATGTACTCATTGATAGCTGGTCCTTGGCTCCTTTCCCTAGCTAAGGAAAGCCAAGGTAAGCTGTAAGTTTTCTCAAAACCAGTGGATCAACTTCACCCTACTCCTTTCTGATTCCTTTGAAACTTTATCATCCATCTTTTTTCTAAGATCACACTCATTTTTCTACTGTTCCTTCTCTTCAGCCTATAAATACCCACTCATCAAGCTTGTTTTAATAAAGTCTGGGGGCTGGAGAAATGAACCAGTGGTTAAAGTCACTGCCTACTCTTACAGAGGACCCAGGTTTGGTTCCCAGTACCCACATCATGGCTAACAACTTTCCCTACCTCCAGTTTCAGGGATCTAATACCCTCTTCTAGCCCATTCAGGCATTGCACACATGTGTTGCACTCACATAGATACAGGTGAAACACTCATAGACATAAAATAAAAATGATGAAAAAAATAAAGATAAAAATAGAGAGATAGATGGTTAATAGATTTAGATAAATAGAAAGATAAATAGGTAGATGATAGGTAGGTAGGTAGGTAGATAGATAGATAGATAGATAGATAGATAGACTAAAAAAATCCTCTTTCTGATTGAGAAAGAGATGAAAAGCATGTTTGGCAGAATGCATGAGCCCTGGTGGGGTGGGGGGATTGGGGGGGGACACAGGTCTAGATTTGATTAGTAATATAATCTTATACAAAATATATTTATATAACAAAAAATAAAATAAAATAAAAAATCCTCTTTCTGTAATGTGATTAATTCTAGATACTCTTTATCAAACCAGCAGTATAAAAATCTAATTGATAAATCTGGTATACATCTTAAATCTAATTTCTTTGATTACCCCTAAATTATAAGAAGTTTTTTTCAAAATCAATAAATGAGATCAATAAAAAAGGTCTGCAAAATGCTGTAAATAATATCAATACATACAAATTAATTTTACTCATTTAAGGTAGCAATTTACAATCACAAAAAATGAAACTAATAAAAGTTTCATTTGTAATACCACTGACACAAAATATTTAGAAATTCACTTAATAATAGAAGTGTAAACTGGGTGTGGTGGCTTTAATCCTAGCACTTGGGAAGCAGAGGCAGGCGGATCTCGGTGAGTTCAAGGCCAGCCTGGTCTACAGAGCAAGTTCCAGGCCAGCTAGGGATACAGGGAGACCCTGTCTCAAAAAGACAAACCAAAAAAAGGAAGTGTAACATTTGTATATTGAAATCTAAAAATATAATCCAAAAAAACATTTTTTTTTAAATACCATCCAAAGAAATTAGTGAAGTCAAGACTCAGAAGACTTATAGTATTAAAAGAGCCAGGTTCTTTAACTTCATCCATAGATTTGATCAAAACCATTTCAATATCTCCTCTGTTTTTTGAAACATACTGACATTTTATCTTAAAACTCATATGGAAATACAAAGGGATCAGAACAGCCAGTCTTGGAAAAGAATAATGGAATTGTGGCCGGGCGTGGTGGCGCACGCCTTTAATCCTAGCACTTGGGAGGCAGAGGCAGGCGGATCTTTGTGAGTTCAAGGCCAGCCTGGTCTACAGAGTGAGTTCCAGGACAGCTGGGACAACAGGGAGACCCTGTCTCGAAAAGACCAAAAAAAAGAAAAAAAAAAAAAAAAAGAATAATGGAATTGATGGGTTCATACTACTTCAAAACTTCCCAGAATCCCACTGTAATCAAGACAGTATAGTAGTGGCAGAAGAGTAGGTAGAGACTAATGGGATAGAATTGAGAGTCCAGAAATAAACACTCACCTTTATGGTTCAGTATTGTTTAGATACGAGTGTCAAATTTCAATGGAGAAAAAATATAGTCTTCTTAGCAAATGGTGCCAGTACAACTACATATCCAAATTCAAACAAACAGTAAAGATGAAACTCGAAGTTCCAGGTCCATATACTAAAAGTTTGAAAAATCAGCACTCCCAATCTTACACTAATAGAAAGATGAATAGTATTAAATCAATGACTTTTTTTTTAATTTTTATTTATTTTTGTATGTGTATGAGCGTACTGTCTGCATGCAGGTCTGTGCACCCGTGTCGTGCAATGCCACGGAGGTCAGAAGAGGGTGTCGGATTCCCCTGGAACTGGAGTTCTCCCGGAATTGGAGTTACAGATAGCTCTCAGCCGCCATGTGGGTGCTGGGGATCGAACCCGAGTCCTCTGCAAGAGCAGTCGGCGCTCCCAACCGCTAGGCCATCTCTCCAGCCTTTTAAAGGACACTTTAGGGAGGTAGGGTTTACAAACTTGAATCCAGAGCATCATGAGATGGACTTAACTGAAGCAGAAACCGCTGGCGACTGAAACTGACAGGAACATTTAAATAACAATTCCGATATATTGCTAGGGCTGAGTGTGCTCTAGCTTGACAGTGGACAAATGCTGGGATCTCAGCACATGGAGGAGGCTTTCACATTCATGAGCTTTGCCTCCAGAAACCTTAGGCATTTTTATAAGACCCAAGAAAAATCTCATGATTGTTACTGGTAGAGAAAAGCTCTCATTTTGAAATAAGTCTTGACCATACTCTATAACTAAAATCTACTTTCCTGGGATACTATTTACACAGTACTTTCTGTTGCTGTGATAAAATCACTGATCAAAAATAACATGGGAAGGAAAAGGTTTATTTTGCCTTCAGGTTACAGTTCATCACGGTAGGAAACCAAGGCAGAATCTCAAGGCAGGAACCCAAGTACAGACCACAGAGAGGTATTGCTTACTGGCTTGTTCCTCCACCCTGTGCCTTAAACTCCTGCCCAGGATCACCTGCCCAGGAGTAACAACACACACACACTGGGCTGCGCCCTTCCGAATCACTCATCAAGTTGACAACTGAAGCCATCCAGCACACCTCTGTAGGTCTTGCTTCTAATCTCACCTAAAGGTTGGGGATAGGGAAGAGCAAAGCTAAGAAACACCTGTGAAGAGCACATCCCAGGGACCCAGGGACACTGACGCACCCAGACCTAACCATAAGATGATAGAATTCATCCCTCTGTATTCTACTGCCATGCCAATAGGGCTCTACTATAAAGACACTTAGGACCCATGCAAGCTCAGCCAGACAAAAACCCAGCACAGAAATGCAGAAATGGGTAGTAGATCCCAAACGTGGTTTGAGAAATATTGGCAGCTGTTTGTGGTTGGGTGAGGAAGAACTGGCCTTCTTTAGGGAAAGGGGTCTGAATAAGCTAGCTAGAGCTCAGGGATGATCTTACACTGAGGAGTGGCAGGGACCCAAGCACAAAGGACAAAATGCACGAATTCTGCAGGTGGGGGAGGAGGCTGGGAAAAGTTGCGACTGGAGAAAATAAAGGTGATTAAGACTGATTGAAAAATTATATATGAAACACATAAAAATTCAATAAAAAGACACTTAGGAAGCAAATGGCAGGTGCCTATCACTCTTTAACATATTAACAGATGAAAACAATGTTTTAAAACTATTATAAAAGGGGCTGGAGAAGTGGCTAGCAGGTAACAACACTGGCTGTTCTTGGAGAAGACCCAGGTTCAAATCCCAGCACCCACTGGTAACTAATAACCATCTATAACTCTGGTTCCAGAGGATCTGACACCCTCTTCTGTCCTCCATGGCAAAGCACAACATGGGTGCACTAACATACATGCAGGCGTAATAGTCAAACACATAAATGAATCAAAATAAAAATAGAAAATAATATTGTAAAAGGAGCTAGAGAGATGGCTCAATGGTTAAGGGAAAACAAAAACTATTTTCATGTATCAATAATCCCCTTAACCTACCACAAAATATCTTTGAACTAATAAATTATTATAGCAATAAATAAAAACCAATTTCATATATATATCTACAATGAATAAGAAATTCTACTTTGAGCCAGGCGTGGTGGCACACACCCTTAATCTCAGCACTTGGGAGGCAGAGGCAGGTGGATCTCTGTGAGTTCAAAGCCAGCCTGGTGTACAAAGTAAGTTCCAGGCCAGCTGGGGCTACAGGGAGACCCTGTTGAAAGAAAGAAAGAAAGAAAGAAAGAAAGAAAGAAAGAAAGAAAGAAAGAAAGGAAGGAAGGAAGGAAGGAAGGAAGGAAGGAAGGAAGGAAGGAAGGAAGGAAGGAAGGAAGGAAGGAAGGCTACTTCGAATAGCTCACCAAAATTAAATGTCTAACAAAATGTACACAGGAGCTATATGGAGAAAACTATAAAATTATCTTAGAAGAAATCAAAACTCTAAGTAAAGAGACATTACATGTGATGGATTAAAAGACTCAGTATCATTAAGAAATCACTTCTTCACAATTCCATGAGTAGACACAATGTATGCAAATTAAAATTACCTGAAGGCATTTTAGCATATCAACAACCAATTTTAAACTGTATATGGAAAACCAAAAGACCTAAAACACTCCACACAATGCTGAGGATAAAAACTGTCAGAGCATTGAAATTACCTAGTTTCAAGATTTTTAATGATGCTACAATAATTAAGACTGCATGGTATTGAAGAATTAGAAACATCAGTCATTAACATGATAAATGGAGTCCAGGGAAAAACCCACACAACTAGTCAACTGATCTTTCATGAAAAAGCAAAGGCAGTTCAGTTGAGAAAGGATTGTTTTTTCAACAAATAATACCGGAATAATTGGACCTTTATACATAAACATTTAAAATAACTCAAATGAATAATAGAAAAATCATATAAAATAAAAATCAATAAGACTTCAGGAGATAATAGCAACTTGCATCTTATTAAAATTAAATTTTTCTACCCTAAAAAAGACATTGTTTATATAATGAAAGAAAAATTCATGGGCTAGTATAAAATATTTATAAAATATCTTGAAAACAGAGCAAAAATCTATTAAAAATAGGTTTCCAAAATATACAAAGAACTCTTAAGATTTAATATTGAGGCAACAACACAATTTTAAATGGGCAAAATATCTAAACAGATGCTGCACCAAGGGAGAGAGACAAAAAAAGACAAATTAGCCCAAGAAAAGACACCAATCATTATACATAATTAAAGAACTGCAAATCAAAACAACATTAATGTACTGTTGCACCTATTAGTATGCCCCAAAGACTGACAAGCCAATTACTAATGGGGATGCAAAGAAAATTTTCATTCAGTGCTGGGAGAAATAAATGCTAAATGATTTTGCTGTTTGGAGCATTTAAGAGCTTATACACATACAGTCTAGCAACTGCACTCTTAGACACTTAACTGATTGTTTCGAAAATGTGTGTCCAATCAAAAGTCTGCATGCAAATATTTACAGGAGTAATTTAATTCATAATTGCCAATAACTAAAAGCAACTGCTATTTCTGCCAAAGTGACATATCTAAGATAAACTGCAATATAACTTTACAACAGAGTACTACTCAGCAATAGAAATAGAAATAACATAAATGGATCTTACATATAGACATGTACATATATTCATAAATATAAGAAACCAACTACAAAGGATGCCATGCATGTGGAATTATCTAATTTTAATTATATGGCATTCTAGAAGATGGATAGTTATACAGTTGATTAAAATACCAGGGTTTGTTAGGAATCTAGAGAGAAACAAGGATGATTAGAACAAGTAAAAAGCAGGAGACTGTTACAGGAGGATGAAACTATTCTGAATATTATCATTGCACATACATGATACTGTGTGTTTGTCCAAATCTCATGAATTTTACAGCACAAAGAGAAAAATATTTCTGTACAAAAATATTTTAAAATTCGTTAGGAGGTCAGGGGAACCCCAGAATTCATGAATAAAAGCTGTTTTAAACATATTCAACAATATTACCAAAAGAAGGCGGGGAAATAATATACCTTTAAGTAACCTTAGGAATGAGTATAGTCCATAAAAGTAAGAACTAAACAAAAAACCTGTACATGAGCATTATACTCTGGTATATTTTTTCCATTAGGGGTATAAATGAGCAATTCTGATATCAGTGTCTTCTAGAACTGAATAGTAACATCAATAGAGGAGGACAGGGGGAGCCAGGGTTTTCATTATTGGAGAGAAAAGTGTTTTTTTTTAAGCAAGGGTTAAACAGTAGAATGATTTGCCCTGTAGCCATGAGGGTTGAAGACATAGAGCAACTCATATTTAACTTACTATAGCTGTAGATGGAACATATATATATATATATACAGATATATAAATTTCTGTAGCTGTGTGTACACATGTGGGTTCATATGCTCACATATATGAATATCTATAGCTGTGTGTACACATGTGGGTTCATATGCTCACATATATAAATTTCTGTAGCTGTGTGTACACATGTGGGTTCATATGCTCACATATATAAATATAGCTGTGTGTACACATGTGGGTTCATATACTCACATATATGAATATCTGTAGCTGTGTGTACACATGTGGGTTCATATGCTCACATATATAAATATCTGTAGCTGTGTGTACACATGTGGGTTCATATGCTCACATATATGAATATCTGTAGCTGTGTGTACATATATGGGCTCATATACTCACATATGTTCTTGCTCCATCAGGGGAGGATTAGACATAATTATACACAAGTAGCAGCAAGTATATCTCACATCCAAATTTTATTTCCAAATACCATTCTCCAATAACAGGAACCCAGGGATTCCTGGAGAAATGGTTGATTCTGGGAATGGGTCAGGAAGTAAATACACACACACTGATGGGGGTGTGTCAAAGGGCATACTGGACAGAGCAGAAAAAACTCCCCAATGGCCAAAGGTAGAATAAATTGAGCAACCAAAAGAAGTATGAAATTTGTCCTGCTTTTGTCTTTGTTACTGGGCAAACCACTAGTGGAGAAAAGACTTATTTTAGGTCATGATTCCCGGGTACAGTTGATGCCAGCGGGGGCTCATAGCAGGAGGAGCTTGGGACAGATGGTCACAGCACTTCCACAGCCAAGAGCAGAGAGAGAGTGACTGCATCAGGCTCACTTGCTTCCTTGTGATCCGCTCAATGTCTACATTCATACAGCTCTGCACTCCTGTCTAAGGAATGGTACCACCCGCCATGGGCTGGGTCTTCCCATGTCAGTTAACGAGGCAATTCCCCAAACCCACAGGTCAACTTGTTGCAGATAGTTCCTTCTTTTGACTCTCTTCCCAAGTGATTCTAGGTTGTGTCAAGTTAACAGTTAAAACTAACCACCACAGAGTTATTACTACAAAGTATAAGATAAACATTTATGAATGAGCACTGATGGAAATAAATGACAGATTAGATAAGCAAATAAATTAATGAAGGAAAAGTGACAAATATCTCATACAGAAATTTCCAAATAATTATGCAGGCTTTCCATCCTCAAGCAGCTGGACCACCACACTCCATTCCACAATGGTGGAAGACATGAAGAGATGTCTTTCTAAAGTACAACATAGAAAGGGAAAAAGGATACCTTTACAATGGGAAAACCCAGCAAACATGACCTCAGCCAGGTGACCAAGATCAAGATTTACTGTTAGATTGATAATATAGAGTTGTGGCATTATGTGATGAAAAGGTCATTTCTCTTCTTTGGTCATCCTTTAAACAACTCAAGACTCTAGTCTAAGGACCTTTATTCCTAGTTGAACCATGAGGAGAACGTAAGTTTATAGCCCTAAAGAAGGACACAGTTCAATGTACCTGACTATTATTACTCAAAGTTGTCAATGTCATGAAGAAAGGGCTTTGAAACTGTCACTGCCAGAAGAAGACAAGATACTGTAACAGTGCCCTGGATGGAACCCTGGAACAGAAAAAGGATAGCATGTCATGTAAAATTTAAGGAAATCTGAATAAATGATGGACTTCAGTTAATACACTTATGTTTACTCATTGTAACAAATATACCATACTAATGGGAGAAACTGGACTCTGTACTATCTTCTTAAATTTTTTTTATAAATCTAAACTGAATTTTAGGATTTGAAATTGCACCCTCTTTCACACACCATACAACAAAATTGACTCATAATGAATAACAAACCAACTAAAACTATAGAGCACTTAGGGAAAAAATACAGGATTAAATTTTTGAGACCCTGGTCTCATTATTTTTATTTTTCCTTTTTTAAAGTTAATTATTTTTCATTATTTTTTAAGTCATCATACAAAGTAATGGGTCTCATTAGGCTATTTTCTTATGTGTGTTCTAATACGATTCTAGTTGTCATACACTGTTTCTAATATACTGCTATCCTTCCAATGCCCTCTCCCAAACCCACTGCCCCTCTGGTTTGTTCCCTTCCTTCCCTTTCTGTTTGCATGTTGCAGCTTTTGTTTCTTAGTCCTTTCTTAGAAATGACAACACAATCACAAATGAGATAAGAAAAATAAGCCCAACTTTATTTCATAGAACCTTAAAAACCACCCATTCAAAAGATACTTTATAGTAAAAAAGCAAACCAAAGAGTGGGAGAAAATACCTGTTTGCAAATCACATGGAAACGCTTTACATCCACAGTTGTGCCTTTGATAAGTTATAATGAAAAGATAAATAACTTTAGCAATGAAGAATAACCAACCCCATTTAAAATAGACAAAAGAAGTAAACAGACTCTCCAGGAATGATATATAAATGACTTGTTGGCACAGAAAAGATAGTCAACATTATTAACTATTAGATAATCATAAACTGAAGCCACAGTAACATACAGTTCACATCCACTATGATGACTCTAATTAAAAGGACAGATATGTGGGTGTGGCTGCCCTAGTTCCCACATTCTTTGTTGGTGGGGATCTAAAATGGTATAACTGGACAGTGACTATAGGACCAATCTCCTCCTCTACATTTCTAGTCCCACTTCTGGGTCTGCCTGGAGTACGGCAACACCTGTCTTCCTGTAGTATGATCCCATAGTGTGCTTGGGACTGATTCTGACACAAGAGGCATGGGGGGCAGATCTCAAGCCTCTCAACTTGTCTCTCCAAATCAGACAAATGCAGTTCTTCATTGTGAGGACTGGCTTGTCCTTTCCCCAAGGACGAAGTAGGAATTCATATGAGATGATAATTTTTAAAACAGACCTTTCTAGTTTTCAGCTGCCATGTACAGATTTAGACTGGGCAAGCTCTTGTCTTTTGGTTTCATTTAGTTTGAGTCAAAATTTCTTCTGCTTTCTATACAGAGCTGCATTTTTTTCTTTTGTGTTAATTAAATTTTTGTAGATTAGTACAATAAATATTGATCATATTTAGGCCCCT
Source organism: Rhizomys pruinosus (assembly GCA_009823505.1). NCBI lineage: Eukaryota > Metazoa > Chordata > Mammalia > Rodentia > Spalacidae > Rhizomys > Rhizomys pruinosus. The sequence continues at coordinate 1,953,192 of VZQC01010439.1, forward strand.
CCCCTAGCTGCACCCCTCTTATAGCCTGTGTGATGGATCCATGTACTCTGAAGCATATATTAAGACCTACTGAGTCAAATTTTTGTCCCTAAATGTCTTTTGATGTGTGTTTATCCACTGGAGCCTGGTCAAACCTATCTAGTGTCACACCATTAAAGAAAACCAACTCTTCCTCTCCCAGTAATTACCTGCTGCCAATAATTCCTAGGCTAAGATTGGGGTGCATTTTTTTTACATGTATGTGTATGTGTCTGCATATATATGTTTAAATTTGGAAAGCAATTCTTCATGAAAGAGAAAGGCAGGAGTGAATTTTTAGTTCTTTTACCTATTTGTATTTCAATGCCTATATCTAATGTTACTCTCTGAAGACATTGCATATCCTTCCAGTTTATTTATATGTAAATACACATATTATATATGTATATAATCTCCAAAGTTTTCCACACATCTTTTTTTCTTATTTGGCTTTATTAATTTTAGTCATTCATAAACTTACTAGCTTATCATAGTCTTTTCCTGGGAATTGGGTCCATAGCAGATGCCTATGCTCTCAAAAGGTTTTTACCATGCATAAATAATTGTATTATTCTATTATCTATCTCTCTATATATGTTCTTCAGTTGCTACTGAAGTCCTTTAATAATTTGACTTTCTGAGTGTGGCCTGTATCAGTCAGTGCTGAGTACACGAATCAGATTAAGATGGTCCCTATGGTGACAGGGGAGCCTCAAGAAGGGCACTTCAGTCCTAGGTGTCTTCATTTACTGATCCCATCTTCTCGGTCCTGGTTGCCCTCCTCTAGGAAAGAAGTGTGGAAGAGTGGAGAGTGACCTAGAGTCAGGAAGCTTGGGTTTTGGTCTTGGATCTGACACTGGGTATCTTTGTGGCCTTGAATAATTTATCTGTGCCTCAATTTCCTATCTGTATTATCAGAGTTCTTTTCAGTTCCAACAATATGATTCCAAAATCACTAATCTTCATTACAATAAAGAAACCAGCTACCAAAATAAATTTTGCATATAGAAAATGTATGTCATTTTACATCCTAGTAATTTTTAGTATTTCCCTGAATGCCTGCTGTCTGTGGGCACTGTTTTAAGGGTCTCACATGTATTAACTTATTTTCTCCTATTAAACAATTTGATTCTATTTTCACATAGGAAGCAAAGAAAGGTTATATAACTTACATACCTGGTGGCAGAGCCAACTCAGATCCAAGCAGTATGGCTCTAGAAGCTGAGTCTTGATTCCACTGCTTCTCCGGAGCACCTGAGTAGACAGAGCTTAGATTCAACTCTACTGCCATATGCTTCACTGAATGATTAAACTTGTTCCACCAGGAAGTGATAATTCAGAAAGCTTTGAGGATAGAACACAGTCTCCAGGAGAGCAAAGAGGTATTTGCTGATGACTTCATTCGGGCCAAGAGCTTCAGTTTATTTAACTTTGCAAAAGCAAGATTGTGAAACCAAAGTATCGAGACTCTGACCTGACTTTGGAAAAGAATTCAACTCTGTTCCCAAAACCTTATCATGAAAGTTGAACACTACCATTGCGACACCCTCTGTTTTCCACCTACCCAGAGGTTTTTCCACGGGCTCCATGTCAGGGAAGGCTTCCTCTGTCTATCCTGTCTTCCCAACCAACTGGCTTAGGAATCCACAGCACTGCTTATCCCTGTCCTTAACTCAGCTCAGAAATACATCAGCCACAAGAAACATACTGAGGTGGTTACGCAAGCCTTATAAAACAGGGTCAGGAAGAACAAGCAAACAAGGGGACTTCCATCATAGGAAACACGTACAGGTACCTCGAATTCAGCAAAGTCTGCAGAGCAAGATCTAAGATAAGGTTGATTCTAGAGCTAACAAAGATTGTGCCAATCTGCAGAATAGTTGGCCTTCTTCTCGCTGTTTCGTTACACATTTTCTTGCTGTTTTTATGTTCTCTTCCCTTATCCTTTCTAGCTTCAACTCTTCTCTCCAGTTGTCCTTTCTTTCCTAAATACTGACAGAACTATCTTTTTGTCCTCACTCTCCATCTTCATCATCTAGAAAAGCAGCCCCACAAAATGGTGGCACACACCTTTAATTCCAACATTCGGGAGGCAGAGGCAGGTGGATCTCTGTGAGTTCAAGGCCAGACTGGTCTACATAGTGAGTTCCAGGACAGCTGGGGCTACAGGGAGACCCTGTCTCAAAAAGACCAAAAACAATCTCAAGAACAAAGTATAATGACATACATATGAAAATGTCATAATGAAGCCCATTACTTTGCTAATTTAAGATAATTTTCATCTTTTTTTTCTATACCTGCATAGAATGCCTGTTCTGATTTTTACCCATATACTCAATTGTTATTTGTTACACTGATTATTCAGTAACTTTTCAATGCCAAGACTTAGCAGCACAGGCCCTACTTCCTCAAACATAATGCATATATCTCAGAGCAAGTGGAATTTTGTATTCAGCTGGGAATGCTGGATTCGACTGGTAAAACAGCTCACAATAGCTGATGTTGAATCATATGTTTCCTCAGTATTCACTGATCATAGAGTCTAGTAAAAACTAGGTCTACAAACTGAAGCCTTAAGAAAACTAAATATTTGTGCAAACGAGCAGAAAAAAATCTTCCTCTTTAGTGTTTCTATTGGTCTTTCTGAAATTCTACGATTGAGCTCTAGGAAAAGCTTAATGATAGAAACCAAATGGTGTATACTGAAGAATTCTCTAAGCACTTGGAAAACCTTTCCAGTGGCTCATCAACAGATCCGCCATACAATAGAGAACAATAGGATGATATATTATACAACGTTTAGACAGAAATATGTCCCCAGCACTGTGTCAAAACTAGGACATGACTCAAGCCAGGGGGCAGGGGGAGGGTCTGATTCCATTCTGTTCATCACCTATTCATCAATCATTTTCTTGACACTGAGAGTGGCATAAGCTGCACTTCCAGCTCTTCCACTGCTTCCACTCAATTGAACAGGCTAGACAGGCAAACATCAAATGCCAGATGCAATTTCATTAAGAAAACATAGTTGTAAGCTTGGAATCTAGAGACTAATTATGACTCTATTGATACTGGTTAGCTTTAAGTCCTGATAAAACTCGGTTCAGAACTTTTATAATGATTCACTTAAAATATTATATAAATTAATAAATAGGAGGCACTCTTATGGTGTTAGAAATGAATGAAAACAGAGTGGAAGTTTTTATAAGGTATAATGCAATCCCATTGGGACAAAGCCACGGCTTTCCAAACAAGTAACCACCTATTTCATGTGTTGTGGAATCAACCTAATGGGGAACGTTCAACTTTGTTTTAATGAAATTGAACATAAGAGAAAATAGAGGGCATCACTAAAGAAAGAATTAGAATAATACACTGGAAGACAGAAAGAGAATGAGAAAAACAACAACACTATTGTTATATTTCTGTTTATCTGAAAGCAACTATGTTGTTATAATGTAAATCTCTTATCGGGCTCTAGAATTAATGCACCACTTACTTTCAGACTCTGTAATTAATGTATATTAATGAGTGGAAAGTATGTATTCATATTTTAGAGTAATAGAAAATTAAAGGAGGAAAATGTGAATTCCTAAACATAAACAAAGACTGAGAGAAAGATGCAGGACAATTATGGCAGAATGTATGATCTGGGGTGGGGTGGGGGAAAGGCAAAGGGGAATATGTCTAAACTGAACTGAGAAATGATGTCTGAAATACACAAAACATCAATAAAAGCATTATAAAAAATTTTAAAAGAAGAGAGGAGAAAATATGGCTGGGTAAGTATGTTAAATTAAATTTTATATTTGTATGAAATTGTCCTTCATTTAGATAGATAGATGATAGATAGATAGATAGATAGATAGATAGATAGATAGATGATAGATAGATAGGCCAGTGCTGATGGGATATATATATATAATATATATATATATATATATATGTGTGTGTGTGTGTGTGTGTGCGTGTGTGTGCATGTATGTGTGTGTCTGTGTGTGTGTGTGGCTTCAGAAAAAGAAAGAACATACAGAAATGCAGTGTATTGTGTATAGTATAGGCAAGCGTTGCTTCAGGCAAATTTTGTCTCCAGTTTATGCTTTTGTGTATATGTATTGAATTGTGATGAGTAAAGGATTTTTTTAGTATTAGTCAATTTCTAAAAGCTTTAAAACTACTAAAAAGAGTAATAAAATTATTTGGATTCTGCCTCACTGCCTCTTTTATGGCTTAGTCGTTGGATTATTAACAGTCCAGCATTTCTTGATTGCCATAATAGCTCTGCCTCACTGGATGGTGCTGTAGATGTCTTGCTCTCAAGGATCTACTCCTGGCAGACAGATGACCAGAAACAACTGGAGAATACTGCGAATATTTAACTACCACACCAGGCAGTAATCAGTCACTCTTCTGCAGCAGCAGGTCATAGAAGGGGAGGTGGAGCTGAGTCATTAGCATTTTCAGGACTGCCAATCAGTGCAATCCCTGGAGAAAGGTTAGGGTTGACTCATGGAGAAACAAAATGCAAGGAAAGAATGTGAAGGACAGAGCGTGAGCCAAGGTAAGATAGTGTGGTCTGTCTGAGCAGTCTCCCTGAGCCACTGAGGGAGTTACTGGGGTGGAGCTTGGAAAGGAAGCGACCTAGGAGTAGAGAGGTCTCTTGCCAATCTTTTTCTTCTGTGAAGTTCTGCTTCTTGATTCACTCCAAATATAAGCACCCATGAGTATAGCCTGGGTCATCTCTTTGTCTCTCTAATTACCTTCTCATATTCCTGACCCTGGCCAGTCACTATACACATGTGCAAATCAGTTAAGGGTAAGAGACAGAAAGCAGAACAATTGTAAAAAGTCCTGTCATCCAAATCTGCCATATTGGTGTTCTTTCTTGACACAGTGTACTTGTAGAAGACCTTTGCCCCCAACCCCAGGCATTCTCACAGAAAAGTGCTATCTGCACTGAGTTATCAGTGACACAGCCTACCTGCGTGACTGGTGTGGAGCACTGTTAATAATACGTTTTTCATGTTAGTCTCTGAGACAATGCTAAAGGCCTGAACCAAGAGCAAAAGTCACAGGACAGTGTAGGAAAGCATGTCTGAAAACCTCTTTCTTAACACAGAGCTCTTTTTATGCCCTCCCTTAACAAAGAGAGAGAGAAGGAGAGAGAAGCATAGGGGGAGAAAAACACAAACTAATCTTTGATTCTAAAGCGGGAATGTGGACAAATTTGAAGTTACTTCCTGCATTTATTCCACAATGCAAATAAATTCCCTGACAAGATAATTCATCTGAATCTGGAACTTAGCATGCTGCTTCTGCTCCTCATTCCAGGGATTAATTGCTAACATTCTACTCTCGTGGACAGAAGAAGCCAAAGCACAGTCATCCTGACAGCAGTGACCTCACTCGTGACTTGTTCGGTATGATTAGGTTGGAGGTCTCCCTTGCCTGGTATGAGACAGAAGAAGATCTGGTCCAGCCCTCCCAGGGTTCTGTGGTCTCCTGAACACAGACAAGAGACCATGACAGGAGGGCTTCAGAGCTCCGTAGATGGCAGACTCTAGGGAAATGGAGGCCTGGAAGGTTTCTCACCAGCGCTATGGAGAGACATCTCTACAGATGAGAACTGTCCACACCCTGTTCTTTCTACAGACCTGTCACTGTTGTAGGAAGGTTAGAGATACGTAAAGTATGCACTCGATACTGTAGTCACCACAGTAAACATCTCAACTAAGGAGTTGTGGGGGTCCACATGTGGTGTTCACAGGCTTTACAGCCTCTTGAAGTTTTTTGCAAAGTTCCTGGGCATTTGCCAATTTTATAGCATGTAGACTCTAGCTCATATCACATTATCAAAGGGCTATGTAGTGAAAACATTGTGTGATTAGTTTCCTAATTTTTATATATTTTCCTGGTTAGTGTTTAGAGTGACAGAAGCTATCTTCTATCATGTCCATCCCAACATCTACCATTTTAAATTAGTCACACAGCAGCTTCTTGTGATCACATTATCTCCACTTTACTCAAGACATACATTCTCTAGAACATCAATTAGCTGCTTTGACCTAAACTAAGAGTCAGCCCTGATTTTCTGAGCAGTTCTGTCATCTGTCATTATTTACAACATTCACGGAGCCACTCCAGTCCCCATCCTACTGTGGCAGCATGTTCAAAGCCAAGTGGCCGAAAGGCACAATGTGTTGTGAAAAGTAGGTAGTTCCACATTCCTTGTCATCAGGGTGAGGCATGTAAGAATATATCCATGGTGGCTCCTGGCACTGATGTTAAGAATGTGGAAAGAAGGGCTGGAGAGTTGGCTCAATGGTTAGGAGCACTCACTGGTCTTCCAGAGCACCTGGGTTTGGTTCCCAGCACCCACATGGTGGCTAACACCCATCCTTAACTCCAGTTCAAGATGCTCTAACACCCTTTTCTGGCCTCTGAGGTATGCATGTGATGTGCTGACATACATGCAAGCAAAACACCCATACGCAAACAATAAAAATAAAATCTGTTCTTTAAATATGGAAAGAAATGACCACATGGTTCTCATGCATAGGTCTGTCATAGTGTTTATTTTTTAGTTGGCTTACTACTCTTCAAAAGCCCATCTTGACTAATTGTTCATGTGATCCTAGCAAATATATACAACTTGATTTTTAAAAATATGGATCTAGACAAATCTAAAGTTTATTCTTGGCTTATTATCTCATGATGGTAAAGACAAGTTCTTTCCTAACGTCAGAATAGCCCTATGGTTGACGGAATGAGAGAAAAAGAGTTCGCCTGTGAGACGTGTCCTCTAAATTGCCAAAGAGATTTTAAATAATTATGTAATCTAAACCCACGTCTTTTATCAACAGACTAACTATACCAGTTTTCCCTCTCTCAGAAACCATTGATTGCCTATAGTTTTTCACCTAGAGGTGGAACTTTATGAACACCCCCACCCGCGACATTGGCATGTCAACTGGTGTTGTCACTATTTGGGCACGTTTAGGAAACCGTACTGTTGAGATTACATGCGTGCAGCTCCCCTATCATATCCTAAGTGTTCAGCCCTAAATATATGTACGTATGAGCACCACTAAATGGACTCAATAAGTTATATGTGTGTCTGTGTTTGTACACTGTGTATGTATACGCACATATATATGTAAAAATAATATTAATGAGATCATGAAATTCAGAGGGGCTGTTAGGAAGAGTTGAAGGTGGGAAAGTGAGGGAAGAAATAATGTAAATACAGTACTTATGTATGAAATCCTCAAAAATGTTTCAAATTTTAAATGTTTTTCAAAGATTAATTCTAGTCTAATTTCACAGCTGTAGCTTTCCCAAATTCAAACAAGGTCACTTGCATATCTAAAGCAAAGATTTTGTATTTTCTTTGTATGCTAATACTTCATCTGAGAAGCAAAGCCACATAAATAATTGAACTTGTTGTGATCCTGGTTAAGATATAAGTTTCTTGAAGGTGATTTATATCAGCAAAAGTGATTTACTCATTAGAAGTTGTGATCTGATGAGTGAAACCTTAGATTTTAGAAAAGTAAGCTGTCCTCCATTCTGTATCAATATTTTAAGTCAATAAATATCTTTAAAATAACTAGGTTATTAGTCACAGAATAATAAAGGATAAAGTTAATAGTTGCCAATATCATGTGTCTTTAATTATGTAATACTGATTTGGGATAGTTGTATAAGATTTGTTCAGAATAAGCTCTGAGTGGCTGTTAGGGTAATTGATAATAATATCAGTTTTGAGATCAGTAACTACGACCTGATAATTTAAAATCATACCAATAACACATGATGGTATAGCTCAAATGATAAAGAGAAAGATGATTAAAGTTATCCCAGTTACATTTTCCAGATAGCTGAGAAATATATTTTAGCCTTCACAGCTGTAGGTTTCATTGTTACTGATAGTTTCTTTTGTTAAGTGAACTAGTGGTCTATGTAGCAATTTGTATTTCTAATTCTAAACTACTTTCCTCTTTTTGAAATTTTAATTTTAATTTTTTTTTAATTTTAATAAAGAATTTGCTAAAGTAAAACTTGTATCTCATTACAGAATAATAAAAAGAATTAGAAAGTAAATTGTGAGTGTTTTTCCCCTCACAATGCTTATTGTTAATTTGTGTGTGTGTGTGTGTGTGTATGTGTGTGTGTGTGTGTGTGTGTGTGTGTGAGAGAGAGAGAGAGAGAGAGAGAGAGAGAGAGAGAGAGAACTGCCTGCATATGTGTAACTGCAGCTGTCTCCTGCAGTGCCTGTAGAGAGCAGAAGAGGGCATTGGATCCCCTTGAACAGGAATCAGGGGCAGTTGTCAGCCACCATGAGGCTGTAAGGAATAGAACCCGGGTCCTCTGCAAGAGCAGTCAGTGTTCTTAACTGCTGAGTTATCTCTCCAGCCCCTCACAATGTTTTTTAAACTGTAGCACTATAAGGAATTTCATGTGACCCAAATGAAAAGTGTTCTATACATCTAACCAGACAACAGAAATCGCACCACCAAAAAAAAAAACCAAAAAAAAAAAAAACTATATATTATGCTAAGATATGTGAGAATTTTTCTTAAATATTCACTAAACATTGTATTGGACCAGATTAGTCTGGATTGCAGTAAGAACATAAGCTCTACTCGCAAAACAAATTTTCAAATGTTTTAGTGCATATTGTAGACTGTGGATAGAGCATATATCTCACACCCACTCATCATGTGTGATGGAAACTTTAGCCTGTTGATTAGCAAACTCCCCATTTTCCCATACCCAAAAACTTGAAAATAACCATTCCATTCTGTCTCTGAATCTGACTATTCTAAATAACTCATTCTAAAAGAAATTACATGGTATTTATCTTTCTGTGACTGGCTCATTTCATTTAGCAAAATGTCCTTAAGATTTACCCACATTGTTGCATACTGCAGAATTTTCTTTCTTTTTAATTCACAACAAAAATCCATTGTTAACAAATGTCACGTTGTCACATTTTCTTTATCATTTCATGTGTGGAAAGATACGTGGATTGTTTCCTACCTTGCTTATTGTGCATAAGACTGCAATGAACAAAGGTGTGCACAATTCTGAGACCCTGATATCAAATCTTCTGAATAAATGCCCCAAAGTGAGATTACTAGATCATATCAGAGCTCACTGTTTTGAGGTTCATCAAGCAAATCTGTACATGTGTAACTTTATTTTTTATTACACTCCATACACATACCAAATTTACAAAGTCTGAAAATAAACTATGGGTTCATTTCAAAACACATTTAAGCTGTTGATCTCTTCTTGGTAAAGCTTTATTGAGTCCCATGATTTCATCCATTTCTTTTAGGTTTTCAAACTTAAAATAGTATAGATTTTTAAAGTATACCAATAAAGTGTTTGGGATCTTTTTTTTATCTGTTGTAATGTTTCCCCTTTCATCTCTAATTTTGTTGGAGTTGCTCTTTCTTTCTTTTGGTTAACCGGGCTAAGGGTCTATCTTGCTTATCCTTTCAAAGCACCAGCTCTTGGACTCCTTCATTCTTTGTTTTATTTTCTTTGTTTCTATTTCATTCATCTCTGCTCTGATTTTTGTTATTTCTTCTTGTCCTACTGGGTTTGAGATTCATTTGTTGTTGTCTTTCAAGTGTCATGAGTTACAATGTTAAGTCATTTATTTGTGCACTTTCTGTTTTTGAAATGTAGGCACTTAGAACTATAAAATTTCCTCTTGGGACTTCTTTAAAAGAGTTCCAGAAGTTTTGTTGTAATGTCCTTTTCATTTAAATCCAGAAATACTTTTATTTCTTTCATAATTTCTCCTTTGCCCCATTTATTATTCAGGAGTGTGTTGTTTAATCTCCATGAGTTCACGTAGTTACTAGAGCTTCTTCTGGTGTTGATATTGAGATTTATTGCATGTGGTCTGATAGAATGCATGGAATTATTTCAATTTTTTGTATTTGTTGAGGTTTGTTCTGTGCTGCAGTCTGTGATAAACTTGGGAGAGGGCTCCATGGGGTGCTGAATAGAAAGTATATTTTTTGGTGTTTGGGTGGAATATTTGGTAGAAGTCTGTTAGGTCCATTTGGTGTATTATATTGTTCAGTTCAAGTGTTTCTCTGTTTATTATTTGTCTGGTTGACCTGTCTAATGGACACAGTGGGGTATTGAAGTCCCTATTACTAGTGTATTGAGATTAATCTGTGCCTTAAAGTCCTGTAGAATTGTGTTTATGAAGTTCAATGCACCAGAGTTTGGTGTGTATAAATTCATGATTATGATATCTTCTTGTTTAATTGTTCCTTTGATAAGAATCACGTGACCCTCTTCATCTCTTCCGATTAGTTTTAGTTTGAAGCCCATTTTGTCTGATATTAGAATAGCAACTCCTGCTTGCTTCTTAGTGCCATTTTCTTGGAATATTTTTTCCACCCCTTTCACCTTAAGATAGTGTTTGTCCTTGAAGGTGAGACAGGTTTCATGCAGAAAACAAAAATATGGATTCTGTTTCTTAATTCATTCTACTAGTCTATGCCTCTTGATTGGGGAGTTCAGTCCATTGATATTTAAAGTTATTATTGAGAGATGTATTTTGCTTCCCATAATTTTGGTTTTTGGTGCATTCTTGTTCTAGGTGTGTATCATACCTTCATTAAGTATTTTCTGTTGCTGCTTGAGTTATAGTCATTCCTTCTGTCTGCTCTTTGTATTGCTTCAAGTATTCTCTGAAGGGCTTGCTTTATGGACATGAATTCTTTCAGCCTATTTATGTCATGTAAGATTTTCCTTTCTCCTTCAACTATAATAGACATTTTTTCTGGGTAAAGTATTCTGGATTGGCACCATGATCTTCAGATTCTTCTCCTTCCTCTACGTCTATGATGCATAGGTTCAGTCTTTTCATGGTGCCCCACAATTCCTGATTAATCCATTCCTGTGTTTTTTTTAATTTTTTATAATCTTTGCTTGAGCAGTCCAGTTCTTCCATGTTGTCTTCCAGTCTTGATATTCTATTTTCTATTTCATTCATTTTGTTACTAAGGCTTTCTCCTGTCCTTTCCATATAGCTTATTGAGTGTTCCACTTTCTTTTTCATTTCAGTCTGAGTTTTCTTCAGTATTTCTATACCTTTTGTGAATTCATTCTGAAATTTATTATCTTCTTTTAGTTTATCCCTATCTTAGTTTAGCTCTTTGATTAGTTTTTGTGTTCTTTAAATCCCTTGACTTCTTTGATCATGTTTATGATAGTTCTCTTAAGAGCTGTGTCCTGGGTTACATCTAGGGGGTGCTCATTGTAGGAGTCTTTTACAAGACTGGTAGTATTTAGTGGAGGCTTATTATTTGGGTTTTTCATGTTTTTTTTTTTTCATTGTGATTTTGGAATGTGGATTTCTTTTGTTATTTGTGATTCTGCTATGAAACTCAAGTGTCTCTTATTGAATTGAAAACTGACTTTGTTTGTATTCTTCAGTGCCTTCATTGTCTTCTTACTAGATATGGAAGGTTGGTTGGTCTAGGCTTCAAGTTCTCATTTCTGACATTGTACCAGAAGGATCAGCTACTTCTCATTGATTGATAATGTCTGTATCTGGGTCCAAGGGCAGGGAAGCCTAGCATGGAGCCAAGGGAGGGGTTTCAGGTGTTCCCTAGCTAGTGGATCAGGATTCTGAAATGTCACCTGCTACTGCATTCTGCACAGGTCACCTGCTGCTGCTGCTGCTGCTGCTGTCACCTTCCACAGGCGTAACTTTAAAAAGAAATTTAAAATGATTCAATTATTTTTATTTTTGTTAATATTTTATTTTTAAGTACATGTCATAAAAAGGAAACTACATTCTTAAAAGAAAACAGTGTATCCAGAAAGCATCCTTATTAATACTGGGGCTTAATTCAAATAACAATAATAGAAACTACCTCAGGCCAGGCATGGTGGCGCACGCGTTTAATCCTAGCACTTGGGAGGCAGAGCTAGGTGGATCTTTGTGAGTTCAAGGCCAGCCTGGTCTACAGAGTGAATTCCAGGACAGCCGGATCTATAGGGAGACCCTGTCTTGAAAAGACCAAAAAAAAAAAAAAAACTACCTCAGATGGAAAAAAAAATGTTTGTCATTTTCATAGGCAATGAGGATGGAAAAGGGAGTAAATTCTAAATGACAAATAAGAACTGATCACTAAGATATGGTTAAATATCAAATATTTATCATTAAAGATGGTGAAAGTAGTTCCTCTCACATTCACAATATGGAAGATAGACAGTATTTCTTCAACAAATTCATTCATTCATCCAACATGTCAAATTTGAAATACTTGTGGGACAATGTGCCAACCACCAGTGTTCTGTTGTGCCTGGTACACAGATGACAAAAATGAAAGTATGCAGCAACCACTCCAAATGTTCATAGCAAGGGAGGGATGAGTGGCCAGGTAAACAATTACAATGAACAACTGTAGTAAAATCAAATATCTCTATAATGAAAATATATAAAAATCACATGACCGCCTTAGAAATATCACTTAAATTTGCAGAGACATCTGAAAAGGCTACAGAGAGGAATTTGAGTTTGTGTCTCAAATGGATGGGAAGAAAACATTCCAGGCAGAGAGATAGGCATCTTCCAGGACTCAGAGTCATGGGACAGCTTGAACTAACAAGAAACAAAAGACTGATTTTGTAGCTGCAGCCAGAGTGCAGGGAATCTGTTGTGGGAGAGAAGGAAACATATTTAGATCAGTAGCAACAGAGAGGGGCCAGAGGAACGTGCGGAGATGATTCTTAGAAAGCTAACTTTCTAAATATCATGACTGATAGGTTGGTTGTGAGAGCGAGAGGGAATTGCAGCCGCCGCTGAGTTTCTGGCTGAGGCAGCAGTATCATTTACTAAATTAGAGAAGATACAAGGGATTTATTTAGCATCAAATTTGTATTAGATGGTATTTTCCATTTTGAGAATCTATGTGGGATGCCTTTAGGACATGTTTGGTTGGCCATTATATTCAGTACATGAGGAGGCCAGAGGCAAAAGCTGAAAATATAAGTATGGAACCATATACATAAGTTTAAATAGAGTAGCTAAGTTAAGGAGCTACAAGGACAGAGCCTAAGAGAAAGGTGACACAGAAAGAACCATAGCTACAAAGCCGGCTGCCAACACCCTAATACAAGATAGGAGGAGGACCAGAGGGACGTGATGACACAAAATCCACAAGAGTGGGGCTTCCAGATCATGCAGAGCCCACTGGTGTCAAGAGTGATAGTGCTCTTTGCTTGTTTTCTTGTTTTTGAGAACTCTCTATACTGCTTTCTATAGTAACAACTAACCTACATTCCCACCTACAGGGTACAAAGTTCTTTTTTCTCACCAGCATGTCTCAATTTGTTGATAGCCATTCTGACAAGAATAAGATATTATCTCAATATGGTAGTCTCTCTCTCTCTCTCTCTCTCTCTCTCTCTCTCTCTCTCTCTCTCTCATTATGTGTATTGTGAGTGTGGGTATTTGCCATGGTACATATGTGAAGGTCAGAGGTAACTTCATGAGGTCACTTCTCTCCTTCTCCTCTTCTCTCATTCCTGTTGCTGTGCAGTGCACTCCGGACTCTCCTGTCTCTCCTTCCCATCTCACTACAGCAGTGCTAGGTTTACCCATGTATGTCACCACATCCAGCTTTTACACGGTTCCCAAGATGGAATGCAGATCATCAGGCTTGTGTGGCAAGCACTTGTATCCGCTCAGCCATCTCCCAGGTCCTCAATGTGGTTTTGATTTGCATTTCCCTGATGGCTGGTGATGTTAAACATTTTCTTCATGTTATACATCTTTCAATTAAACAAAACAGCTGTTGTTAGGTTAAGCAGAGAAATAATAGAGATGCTGCCACTAGATTTGCTAAATAAGCTTTGGCAACATTAACAAGGCAGTTTTTATGGTTTTGAGTAGTAAAGAGGGGCTGTACTAGATTGCACTGAACTAAGAGTGAATAGAAGTGAGGCGATGGAGATGATGTGTGTTATGTACGCAGTGTGAAGTTTCTGTGGAAGTCAAGGTAATGGTAGCTACTGATCAATGTCAAAAGTGTATTTAAAGATAGTAGATACTTGACAAATTTCATATGAAAATACCGTAACATGTTTTATACCCAATGTTCTAGTCTTTTATATATTTTCCCAGTTAGTCATCAAAATCATTCTGAGATAATATTTAAAATCGATTGAATACCCAAACCTAATTTGTTCTGTGTGCTTAACATTTGTTACCTCATTTGATCTTGACAATTCTTCTTGAGGCAAATGTGAGGTATTACCACATCCATTTCTCAGGTGAGAAACCAGTCCCAGAGAAGTAAGCATATCTCAAGGGCATATGTCTGGTCTCATCGAAGTCTGGTCTCAAAGTCCAGGCAGAATGAAGATAATTATTATTGACCTTTTTGAAGATGGAAAATATGATTCTAAGAAGTTAAACAATTTGCCTACTCTACCACCAATGAATGTTGTAACAGGCTGAATACCTAAACCTAATTTGAAAGCTTGGAACATGCATGTGGATGAGGGAGCAGAATCTAGAGATAGGAGAGATGAAGCATGACAGGTGGGACAAGAACCTAGACAGGTGGAGCAATTAGCTTGTTGTCTGAAACATGTCAACAGACTCAGGAATTTACAAATCACAGGATTAGAAATAAAACCTGTAGAGGCCACCTGCTGGCTTCTTAGCAAACCATAAGTGAAACCAGATAGGAAAAAAAATGTATCTGCCTACTCAGGGAAATTCAGAGACCAGGGGGTGGTGGGAAGAATTATGGACATAAGCCATGTGACATTAACAATTCTGTGTGTGTGTGTGTGTGTGTGTGTGTGTGTGTGTGTGTGTGTGTGCTATCAGCACGTGTAACTGTCAATCAAGAGTTCCCCATCCAAGCAGAGGGTCTTCCTGAGTCTTCATGTAGAGACACTCCTCTCCAGGCTCTCGGAACACTAGAGAAATGTGTACCCAAGCATTTTCCCTACCAAAAAGACAGGGTTAGGCTATACAAGATTTGATGTCTCCAGCGGAGCTGCCTCTAGCAGATGGCATCTCATCTTGACTTTACTCCTGGGAAACCCAGAGAGTTAAGCAAAGCACTGGCCCTCCATTCACTTGGACTGTCAGATTCTACCACTTGGCTGTTTTCCAAATGACTGGGGAATAAAACAAGCCTCCGAATTCTGAATTAGGAGGAAGGAAAAGGCAGGAGCCTGACGTCTTCTTCTACTTACTCTATGAGTTTCTACTTAACTTGCTTCTGCCTTCTGAAATTTTTAGGAGAGTAACAATAGTGTCATATATACCTTTCCCATGTGGACAGTATCATACAAAGTACTCAACTGGGTGCAGGACAGAACTAAGAGGAAGAACAACAGCCATAAGGAAAGAGAACATCAAGCATGCAAGGCAAGGCGATCTTGCCTTTTGTAACTGGTCTCCCAAAGAAGCTTTAACTTCAAACCAGAAACTGGCTTGGAAAACAAGTGGCTGAAATGAGAAAATAGGAGTGTGATCCTCTCCAGGGATTGGTTAGGACCCAATCCCTCCCACTAGAGGGGTCATCCTTCAACCTCTAGAAAGTCTGTCATGTGACAACTCACAGTACTTATGATTGTAATTTTCATATAAGACAGAATTCATATCTTTTCATGTTTAAGAACTATGTCCCTTGCTCTGAATTGTCTGTCTCCATGGTCTTCCCATGCTTCTGTTAATTTGGAAGAGTAGCCTTGTGTGATTATCACTGTTGCCTACCTGAGAAGTAATTCCAAGATACAAAAATATTTTAATTATGAATGACAAATTGACAACTACTGTCACTTGCAAATCATCATCAGTTTTTTAAGGTTAGGAACCCTCATGAGGTAGATAAATAAAAACAAAGGTACCCGGTGGCTATATATGTCCTATATTATAACTATACCCCAATATGAGGATCAAATACCAGCTGAGCTATTCCATGTTGGGGTGGTTTTTCTTCCCACTTAGGACTCTCATATGTACTCTTTAGCTATAAAATATCTTGTCCTATTTATGCTCATTCTTCTTATTCCACAAGCCAGTAAAGGGGATGATGATCTAAAAAGACGAACAGCAGGACTTGGAGAGCTGACAGAGCTCTAGGGCTGGTTCTCCAAAAGCTATATTAAGGTCATAATTTACACTGTTAACAGGAAATTGTCTAGGGTATAGATTTTATTCAAGAGCATTACAAATTTTAAATTGAACTATAGAAGAAATTCAACATTCAGTAATTTGTGCACTATAAAAATGGCACTAACCTAATTAACCCAAACTAATAGGTAGACAAATACTGGTGTTTCCAGGGAACCACTGTCCCATTTGAAGAAGTGGGCAGCAGAAATGGAGCTAGCGAGAGTTAAGCAGTACATCAGCTGAGCAAACCCCAGTGAGTGGACATAGAGGATAAAACATGGCTTGGTGCCCATGGCAGTACCAACATACATGGCCAATATTTGTATCATGTCTTGCCTTCTATTATCAGATTCCATTAACCTAGGTTAACTCATTTTGTCCTCATAATAAGGACCACCTAAAGGCAGGGATGTGGTTTTCACCAGCTTTACATGAGGAAACTAAGGCCAAAAGGGATCAAGTAACTCTCTGGAGAATGACCTCCAGAGGACTTGGGCTCAGAGACTAGAAATGAGCCCCTGTGCTCATCCTTCCCTGGGTAGGGGGCTGGCAGGCAGGATGGGTATCCTCCCTGCATGTGTTTCTTGTTCCTCTGACCTCTCTCTATTCTCTCTTCCTTTTCTCCAGTCTGTACTTTAAACAGATGATATTGTTTCTTCCGTATTCATCTCTCTATATAGAATCTCACTAAAACCTTTTGTTTATAGGGAATACAGACCCCTGTTATGATATATAAGAGCCTTGACAATTTATATGTTCTCAATATGTTTGTGTGCTCTCAATATATACTGAGAATGTATATATTGATTGAAACTAGATCTTGTAAAAAGCACTTTTAAATAAGATACAGAAGCAAAGAAAGCATGAATATGCAGCTCTGTACAATGGTGATAATTGTCTACCTGGAATTTCCTTGGTCTTCAAGACTGAATAATCTGCTAGACCATCCAACATACTGAAGTCATCCCTTCCTTCCAGCTGCTCCACATTGCTACCTGGAACAAGGTATGAGTAACAAGACAAATAAACCAAACACAGACAAAAATCTTTAGAGAAGGAGGTTACAAATATTTAAGCATGTCCTCACGAACGTATGCATATCTATTCCATACATGACTTAAGTGCCTAGTTTTCTTAACTAAGCCCTTATCTCCTTTTTCTTTCAGTATCTAGTAGAGAGCCAGTGATTCTGAAAGTCGTTAATAAATATATTTTACTGGTCCACTAACTGGTTGGCACTAAGCTTTACTGTTTTTGTTTTTGAGACCCACTTCATTTGTAGTTAGGAACCTCAACATCCTACTCAGTGATTCCCAAGACCAGAGACCAAATCAGCAAGGATATAATCAGACCAACAACAATATCAACTAGCAGTATTTAATTGGTGTTGGTAGAAAACTGAAAAAAAGACTGAGTGTAACACACATTTTTTTCAACTGCATGTGAAACACTCACCAATGGAAATCATGATTTAGGCCACAAACAAACCTCAACTAACTTAAAAGAATTGAAACCACAGAGTAAATTCTCTGACCATAATGGAATCAAACTATTGCTGTATTCAGTCACAGTGTTTGGCCAAGTCATATATTTGTCTTATTTTGATATCATTTTACCAAATATTTTATGAATACACATTTTTATAGGTTGGCTGATATCCACAGAGTCACTTTAAAGATGTCATATATAAAGAGCCGAAAATATTTTTCTAACAGTTCTTTAAAGAAGTCTGCTCTCTCATATAAATGAACTTTTTCTAATTTTATATTTTTGTTCTGTTTCCTTGTAAACTATTATTTTTATGTTTGTTTTGCAGCCAATCCATTCACAGCACTGGAGCATTCATTAATCTCCCTTCTTTATTGGCGACTTTGCTGTCTCTTCTTTGATTATTTTTCAATTAGTATGCAAAATAATAGGTTTCTTTAAGAGAGGGACTCCAGATAGGCTAACTAGAGCTCAGAGGATGAACTGGAACTGAGGAATGGCTGGAGAGAGTGATTTGGCACAGTAGACCCTATCACAAGCGACAGAATATATGAACTCCAAAATAAAGAATGAGTTTCATTATTGCATCGTCCATGCCTATTATTAGAATTGTGATGTCTCAGGAGCTTAGGGAACTGCTTGTTGGAAGACACGGGGGAGTCCACAGCTCTCTGGAAGGTTACTTTGTAAACCCTCTACAGGGCAAAGTCAACAAGAGTTATCTTGCTTCTTCCTGGTTATATTGCTGCTGTGAACAGGATGTCTCAGTGTCCCAGGTAGTTGTTTTTCTGGGTTTGTCCTCCCCCAAGAATGAATGCCACACAGGGTATGTGGACACTAGAGAAAAGGAGTCATTCTGTCCAGAGGGATGCTCTCTGTGTTCCTCTACGTCCTACTCCCCCTGGCTAAAGCCTACCTTGTCCATGGGGGAGGTCACACTTTGGGAGGCAATCTCAAAATCGTTTAGAACACAATGCCTTGTCACCTAGAAAGCTTGCAAGGTCTTTGAGAAAGCCCCTCTCAGGAGGCACAGGAAGTATAGGTCTCGTGTATGCCATCTCCCTCTGTAAGAAGCTCTGCTTCTGTTTGTGAAGTCCATTCTCAAGTCATTTTAGACTCAGTTGTGTTCTCTGCACAAACAGAAACCTACACTCCAGAGCAAGGTAGAGGTGTGCCTTTGCCCCCCAAGGTTTAAAGGAGGTTATGATCATGATGGAATGAATGTCCTTTTATGACAAGACACTGGAGAGCTCTGTTCCTCTTTGTCTTCTCTGTGTGGAAAGAGAAGGAGGCATCTACAAGCAAGTAAGGGAGCTTTCATCCTACTCTCATTCTGCCAACATCCAAAAGAGAAAATACGCCGTTTAAGCCACTATGTGTTCCAAGTGGACTAAGGCATTTGTGAAAGCTGGAGACACCAGTACCTCAAAAATGTCTATATTTGGAAGTAGGTACGGTCTTTAAAGAGGTAATAGAGCAAAGAGAGGTCACTAGGGTGGGCCCTAATCCAGTAGGACTGCTGTGTCTTTAAAGGAGAAGATGCCATCTGCAAGATGGGAGAAAAGATTCAAAAGAAGCCAACTCCTTCACCTCAGACTTCCAGGATCCAGAGATCTAAGAAAACAAAGTTCTGTTGCTTGAGCCTCCTAGTCTGTGGCTCATTCTTTTGGCAGCTCAAGCTGACTAATATACAGGCTGTGTGAAGAGTCATTGTGAGGCATTCTACACGTGCCATAAAACAACTCATGAAACAAATAACTTAGAAACCATGAGGTGGCTCATGCTAGAGATGAGAAGACACTGTAGGTAGAAGAATAGTACAGATCATTGTCATATAGGGTAGATATGACAGTCGAGTTGTAGCAACTGGGGCAAAATGTCCTTAGGATTTGTAAGAAGACACATGAGAGAAGACGATGGGAAAAGGAAAAACTCACACCCAGGAAGGTTTCCGCTCCCTCCATAGAAGAACATCAGAGATGTATCAGGACCTAGAGAGTAGCTACTGGTCTGTCCAAACGATGGGCACAGGTTGTCAGTGGGGTGGGCGTGGAAGCTGCCAAAGCTTCTGACTCTCCCACCTGTCTCTGACCCCCTCCTTTCCAAGAAGCTTCCAGTTTCTGTGATAAGTAAAGGAGTAAATAGCTCATTGGCCTATTTACAAAAGGTGACGCCATGATGTTATTAATGAGAGGAGTATAAAGTACCTTTCTGGGTAATTCAGAGTATGCAACTAAGTACCCAAGCAGAAAGTGAGAGTTGAACAGAATAAGTGGGTTTAAATTCATTGCTCCAATTTGCCATTTGGTAACGGATGTGTCCAAATTCAGTGACACCTGGCCTTCAGCTTTGCCTAAAGGTCAGCCAGTGATAGAGAGTGCTGACAGCCACTCCTCATGGAGTCTGGTTCAGATGAGAAGACACACACCTCACTTCAAACTGATTCATTCTCAGGGGTATTTTCTATGCATGATGCAGTGTCTCACACTTCCGATTGCTAATCCTATGTAACGAGTAGAATTGAACAAGTGTTGGATCACTGCAGGGAAGGAATTGAGGGGCCACATGAGCTTGTTTACCTGCTTGGGATTAGCAATGAAAGCATTAAGGAAAGGAAAATTGGAATAAACAGAATTTACATTAAAATCCCAACCAAAGTGCAGCAGCCACAGGTGTTGGGGGTCATTCATGCTTCTCCCCAAAGCAGTTGCATCGGAAAGCTGCATATTATCAAAGGCATACCCGGGGAAATACCCCTTAAACCCTATTGCCTTTGTCAGCAGTGGAACACCACAAGATCTTCATATTAGCTCCCTAACTGTCCTCCCTAAGAACCAGCTAAGACTCAAACCTTCCTGTTCTTTTCCTGGCAACCGTCAAGGAATCTTGAATTTCCTCATCCTCTTATTGAGATCAGGATGGCAGAGCACAAACTTCATGGCATATAATATCAGAACAGCTGAAGCTGAGTTCCAGCTTATCTGTTTATATGCCAGCTGATCCTGAAATGTCATTTCACTTCAGGGAGCTCTGAGTCCCTCACCTGTGAGGTGTAGTGCAGTTATTTGGATTAGAAGGAGTAATGGACAGCAAAGCTCTTTACAAGCAATAAAGAATTGTGCAGTGGCAGCGCCTGTTAATAAGGCACTAGCTCATTTCCTTAGGAAGAGGGCAACCTGCACGTAAGTGCCACCAGCATGGAGACGCTCTTGTTGCTCATTTGAATTCATGTATATTTGTAGTTACTCCTTCTAGGTGCCTAGACTTAGAAATGAAGCCAGTGGAATTTGGCTTCATATAGAGTATTTAGCCTTGACTTTCTCATTTGTAAATATGATTGTTTAAACATCTATCTTGTAGTTTTTTAATATTTTGTATTTTACATGTATGAGTGTTTTGGTTACATATATGTTAAGTGCACCTGTGTTGTGCAATACCCAGGGAGGTCAGAAGAGGGCATCAGATTCCCCTGGCACCGGAGTTACAGGTGGTTGTTAGTCACCATGTGGATGCTGGGAATCTAACCCTGGTCCTCCACAAGAGCAGCTAGTGCTCTTAACCACCGAGCCATGTCTCCACCCCCAATCTTATAGTTTTTAATCATTTGATTATTAAATGACATCAGTTATGTCCATCAACAAATAAATGCAACAAGAAAATGTGGCATATACACACAAGGAAATTTTACTCAGCCATAAAGAAGAACAGAACAATTAATGAGATAATGTCATTTCCAGGATATGGATAGAACCAAAGATCCTCGTGTTAAATGAGACAAAGCAGACTGACAAAAATAAATACCACATTTTCCTCTCCTATGCAGAATTTAGACTTAAATGCATATTTATTTACACATGCTTATAGGACGTGAAAAGTAGAACAGAGAAGAGGCACAAAGATGGAGAGAGGAACGTGGAAAGTGATGGGGCAGAGAAAGGCGAATATGACATGTTTTCCTTCATATGCAGAATGTAAACTTAAATGCACACACTCAGAAAAGAATAGGACGGACTATTTGGTAGAAGGAAGGAGACCAAAAAAAAAGAGCAGAGAAGGGTGGGGGAGGGAGGTAAGTCAGAACAAGGTATAATGATGGATATAAATGAAAAATTGCACAATGAAACATTGCTTTGTACAGTAACTAGAAACTAAGAAAACACAAATAAATGACACCAATTTTGAAATTTAACTATCACAACTGCTGCTTTTTGTACTTGTTAAATATTATGCTCTTAACGGTATTTACAATGCTATTGCTGTTTTCTGCTCTGCTCAGGAGCAGAAAAATGGACACTTATGCTTTCCAGACTCCTTGACGAAGGACAGTCCCATCTGTGGTTTGTTGTTTCCCATTTCACTTTCTAACTGTACTCCAAGACCCACTCTTCCCCATCACCATTCTAAGGAGTGTTTTGACTTTTGGTTTAATATCTGTTAGTAATTTTGTTGGATTCCTGTAAAACATGTTGATTTGATTTGGATGCCTTATTTCTCTAACCACACAAAGTATCTAAGCAAAAAGAGAAAGTGCTTCTCAAGGTTTGGGGACTGGAAGAGGAGCTTGAGATTTCAGTTTCAGGATCAAAAGCATCTCTTCATTTCCCTTTTGAACAGACAAAGTCCTTGGGGTTTGTCAGCCTAGGCACTATGTCTCAGACCCAGCTGGCTGGGTTTTTCCACTTTGGAAAACACCAGGGAGCTGCAGAGCTTGATAAGGAGTATCCCTCATTAGGAAACAGCGCTGATGACGTCCTCCTGGGGACTAGGTCATGCCCTACAAGCAAAGAGGCAGAAGAGGCAACTCAGACCCTCTTGCCAGCTCACAGAACCTAGAAATTTCTAAAGGCAAGGCTAAGAAGCAATACTGTGTACACAAGAATTAGCTTGAAATGGATGGGTTATCTACCAATATGACAAGCCTAAAATGATCAGTTCACTGGAAGGAAACCCAGGAACAAATTTTCTTGACCATTTTCTAAGCACTGGTTTATTAGATATGACACCAAAAGGACAAGGAATACATGAAAAGAATAAAATGGGCTTCCCTAAAATTTAAAACTGGAGCTGGAGAGATGGCTCAGTGGTTAAGAGGGCATACTGTTCTTCCAGAGGATGTGAGTTCATTTTCCAGGACACAGGCCAAGTAGCTCACATCTGCCTGTCACTCGAGCTCTAGGGGATCTGATGTCCTCTTCTGGCCTCTGTAGACACCTGCACACACACACACACACACACACACACACACACACACACAGTTGCATAATTTAAAAAATAAAGCTAAAAAATTTTAAATGTTGTGTAAGTGAAAAGACAACTCAGATTGAAAGAAAATATTTATAACTCTTACAATTGATAATGGATTCCATAGAGAATATATAAACTCTTATCACTAAATAAATCAAAGCTCAAGCAACCTAATTAAAAGCTTCAAACCCAGAGGCTAAGGAAGAAGGATTTCAACTTGGAAGACACCTGAGTCACATATTGAGAACCTGTCCCAGGAAAAAAATAAGGGGTGGGGGGGTGTTGAATAGACACTTCTCCAAAGAAGGTATATAATTGCCAATAAACACATTAAAATGTTCAGTTAATGCTTTAAAATGCTTAGTTTGGGACTGGAGACATGACTCAATGACTGAAAGAACTTGGTGCTCTTCCAGAGGACCCAAACTTTGTTCCCAGCACCCATGTCCAGCAGCTCATAACAACCAGTAACTCCAACTCCAGGGGCTTCAACACCCTCTTCTGGCCTCTGTGGCACTCCACACAGATACACACATACATTCACACACAGACATTCACACACAGACATTCAAATTGATTGATTGATTGATTGATTGATTGATTAAAAATGATTAGCTCTGGAGTTTGGAGAAATGGCTCTGCAGTAAAGAGTACTGGCTGCTCTTACAGAGAACCCAGGTTTGATTCACGATTCGCGGAACCCACATGGTAGCTAACAACTATCAGTAACTCCAGTACCCAGGGAGCCAACACCCTTTTCTGAACTCTGTGGGCACTGCACAACATGGGTACACTTACAAACACGCAGACAATACATTCATAAACATAAGGTGAAAATAATAAATAAAATATATTTTAATTTCTGAGCTCTGGACATAGAATGTTAGAATGTTTATCTAGTGTACATGAAGCCCTTAGGTTTGATTTCCAGAGATGCATAAGAAAAGCCTTGTGTTCCTCACCTGTAATTCTGGAACTTGGGAAATAGCAGCAGGAGTGCCAAAAATTCAAGGTTATTCTGGGCTATGTGGTGAGTTCTAGGAAAGCCTGGAATGCATGAGATCCTGCTTAAAAGAAAAGCTTAACGTCATTAGCCATAATGGAAATGCAAATCAATACCGCAATGAGATAACACTTCATAACCACAAAAATAGCTATAACATAACAGCAATAGCAATAAAGTAGGCAAGCCTTAAGATAGGCAAATCCATATACTGATGGTAGGAATAAAAAATGCACAAGTCTAAGCATAATATATCACCATTTGAGTGAATGGGTTTAATTTTTCCTTCAGAATATAAGAAAACATAGTATCAGAGAAGCTTCTAGCTCAATACAGATTTAGCTACCAGCTTTGCCTATAATGAATAGCCTATAACCCAGATGGAAGACAGAAATAGCAGACAGTGAGGTATGACGACAAAGCATTGATACATATATACATATGTGTCTGTATATGAATATTTATATGTTGAGAAAGGGGGGATCCATCTGGCCATATGTATACAGATAGGCTTGGGAGGTTTTCCCTTTTAGGGATTCTTATTTTCTAGCTGACTAGAAAATTATTTAATTTCATCAAATTCCATCAGCTAGGCAGTCTGTTACTGATATATTCACAGGTAGGTAAGGCATGAATGAAGAAAGAAGAGTTATTCACTGACTGAGCCCTTTAAGACCCTGAACATTCATATTTTCATATGATAAACTCCATAGAAATATTTATTCTGAATGCAAACCTACAAAAAAATCAATTACAGTGTTTCACTTCCACTAAGCACTAAATTGTAAGGAGCTATACTGATATATATTAGTCATCTTTTAAAGCAATCTCTAAACAAATTTTATGAAGTCAGTATAGACTTAGTTCAATTACAGGAAAATGCTTATTCTAGATTATATACTAGGAGAGCCCACTCCAGTTATTGTCATGAAAAATATTTTGAAACAATAAATAAAACCTTAATTGTCTAGATCTCAGTTTTTCTGTTTCGAAAATGAGACTATTTGTCTTGGGTTGATGCCTAAGGTCAACTCCACATCTAGGACTCTGGGAATTCCTGTTCTTATATCTCCTTTCAGAACTCTTGACATGGGGACTCCAGCCCAGTGCTCCTGGCCTTCTACACAACCTGGTTTAATGCCATAGGCACCACATTCAGTGCCAAGTATACTATGTGCCTTTATAGTAATCCCCAGTTAAAGACTGTAATTAGCCTGGCCACAGCTTCTCCATGAACTCCAGTTGGCTGGCTCCACCCAGGCCATCAGAACTTTCAAACACAATCTTGCTTCTTGACACTTCTTTCAGTGGCACCACTCATCCAGAGACCTAAATCCTGCCCAGCATCCAAGACCCAGCTCCTTCTCACCCCTCTAGGACCTGAGGGACCACACTGGTCCTCTGCAGTCCAGTCGTGTTGACTCGGCACTGTGCAGTTTGTCAACACTCATGACTATGGCTTTCTCATAACCTGTGAGCTCTCCGAGGACCATGCTCACGGGGTTCCCGAGTCCTGACAGGGACACAAGGAGCACAGGAATCACTCTTGTTTATCTCTCCAGCTGTCTAGCCCTAGCATGAGTCTTACTCAGAAACTTTGTCAAAGAGCTAATAAAGACAGAGCTAGAGAGATGGCTCAGTGAGTCAAAGCACTTGCACACCACCGAGCTCTTAACCCTAGAATATATGTAAAACAACTGGAAAAAAAATTAAAAAGAAAAAAGAAAAAAAGAAAAAAAAAACTGGACAACGGTGGTACATATCTGTAATTCTACCACTCATGGTGGTGAGATGGGTGCTCAAGGCAGAAGAATTCCCCAGAAGCTCGGGGATCACTTACCCAGAGTATATATAACACAACAGCAAACAAACCAGACCCTGCCACAAACAAGGTAAGGACTGGCATGTGAGATTTTCCTCTAACCTCCACACACATGCCCTCATACACAAACAGTAAACACATACACACATTATACACACACACACATATTATGAACACATAAACAAAAATATGTAAATTTATTTTAAGATCATAAAAAGCAATTAAAAACACCAAGTTGAATGAGGTCAAGGCAAAGATAAAGCCTAAAACTAGACTTGAGTATGAACTTCCAAACTGTCATGATTCGATGTGCCTTGCCCCTCGGAAAGCCTGTATTCTCATCTGGGAATCTGTTAAGTTCTATTTTCTGAATAGCGTAAGTACAGTCTTTGCAGAAGTAGGAGGCCTCTCAGAGACCTATTCTGCTTGGTAATCCTGAATCCTTAGTCCTAGCTCCTGGCCATGATGAAGCTGGAACGAATGGAATTCATTTCTTTATTTTTAATTCTCAAAGTTGCAGTGGGGTCACAATAATCAGAGCTATAATGGGCCTTGGGGTCACCTGGGTCTGTCCTCCCACCACAGGAAGAGGCTGACACCAGTCTCAGAGACTGCCCCATGACCCATATCTGCAATTCCTTCCTCCCTCACACATGGTGAGCTTTAAGTTCACCATGCACTGTAAATCCAGGTAAAAACACACACAACCATGCTGAAGAGCAGTCATGAGGCATATAGGAAAGACAGCTCTCTCCTTGGTAACCTGAGTGCTATTCCTTAGCTATGTTCTGCCTCATCTGGCATAAAAGTTTGGGAGGCATACAGAGGGAAATACAAAGAAATAAACTGTGTTCCTCCATCTCTAAGCTTATCTCCCTAAATAGTAAGGTAATAGGTGAGCAAGTGAAAAATTGAATGTTATAAGAGAAAAACATAATTAATCATTGTCAGAATTAGTCCCTATTTACCACATGGGTTATGAAGAAGATTCTTCATAATCCATGTACCACACTGAAACTGCCTGATAGGATAGCTGGGCCAGAAACCCTAGGGTAGTCCCAAGGAAAGGCTCCCTGCAGAAGCCAGGAGTGAGATGGTGGAAAGACGAGATCTGAAGTCAAGATAATTCATATACAGGGAAGCTCTCCATGCACTGAATCCTGTTGACCTCTGACTCCTATGACCAGTAGACTGGCCACACAGCATTCTGCCCTTATCTCCTGGATAATAGAATAACAGAAAAGTTTCTTTCTGCTTCCTCCTAGGAGATCAATAATCATTCACCCGTAATGTCTCCATTTGGCTGACACTGGTCTGCTTTACCACCTTCCACCTGAACCATTCACCAAATGCACCATTTTCATCTTGGCATTGTCTTTGTGTGAGAGAGGGATAGAGCAGCATGTACTTGGTTACTGGCATGTTCAGATATGCTGGGCATGGTTCCATCTGCAATCTCTTTAATTCTGGAAATTTTAAAATATACTTTCTAGCTTCTAGGCATCATTTGCAATTATAATGCTGTCATAGGCGGAAGAAAAGGAGATAGCCTAATTAATCATTTTCTATATCAGTCCCTATTTTCCACATGAGGTTGCTATTGTTATTGTTGTCCTCATCATTGTTTTAATAGACTGGCTAGGAGTAATTTGTACCATATTGTATTTCCTCACTTTATAGCACTGAAAACATCTACTTAGCATCTTGGTCACTGTATATAAATATCCTGGAAGCAATGAGGTATCACTAAATGGCATAGATTTATTTGTTATATTCAGCAAATTATATACTGAGCACCTACTTCAGCATGTGAGCCACACTGCACTCAGCACATTAGACTGCTGGAGGCCTTAATATCCTCTTTGGCTCCATGAACTTAGTCAAGACCCCCCTGGTTACCAGGCAGAATGAACAGAGACTACAACTGGCACACTTTGAATGATCTAGTTCCTTGGAATTCCGCTGATCAGGAGGCTTTCTAATGGGAACTCAGAGCCTTGAGATTACTCAAATTGATTGTAAAACCAACAGGACTTTGCATTCATGAGCCAGTAAATCACAGTGACTAGGCGAGATTACCAGTGTGACAGGAGAATGACAGTTACTGGCTGGCTTGCTTCAGCACTTAGCTCCTCCATTTGCCTCCAAAAGAAGAGTGATTTTTCAGCACCCAGAAATTTGAGGAGACAGATGGATGCTCAGTCAGGGCTCACCTTGCATTCACAAATGTCACCCACTCTCATCTTTCATTGGCCTTAATTGGCCACCTATATTCTATTAACCTCTGTCTATCTGTAGGTTGTGATTACCTAGCTCAGGTGGTACCCAAGAGACACACTTCCATTGTAACCCATAGGTAAGAAGTGGTAACAGCTATCCTTTATCAAATGTCTTTTGTTTACTGGACATCTTGCTAGATAGTTTCTGTTTCATTATAAGCACTGTACTTAGTTCTTACTAAAATTCCCAGGAGGTAGATATCATTATTCCTGAGACTTCACAGAGAACTAGGAGGGTGACGTCGCTTGCTCAAAGGTATACATCTCATATGAACCCAGCTAGGATTCAATCCCAGCTCTTGCCAAGCCTCATGCCCACATTGCTCTCCTGTCCAGCAGCAGACCTCTAGGGACCAGGATTTTTCCTGCTGAAGGTTCTTATAACTAAGAACCTCCCGATCCTTCATTCAATTTGAAGTCTCTCTGTAAACTGGCCTTTGAAACTTTGAACTTATTTGGTGCAATGAACTGAGAAAAGTTTTGTTTAAAGGAAAAAGAATGAAGGGGAGCAGCTGTTGTGACAAATATTTTTTAATAGCCTTCTGCAGAGAACCTAGGTCAATCTTATCATTAAGAGAAGTATACATATGAACCTATCAGACTTCTGAGTGTCCTCAGACATGGTTGTGTGGTGCCTTTGCACAAGCCCTGTCAGAGGCTGAGCATCAGGCCACCAAGTAAAGAAAGTACCACTGACCCCAGCATTTCAGGGGCTCACATGGTGGCAGCCACTTCTGGACATTCAAACATTTCATTTCTCCCTACATACAAGCTATCAGTTCTGAGCTTGCTTCCCAACTCATAAAAATGATGTTTCTTATTGATGTTGACTACCAGACATGGGCATCCCCTGTCTTCAGGAGAGAAAACTGGAGTTTGCTTATAAGCTGTTACCTATCTCTTTCTAGTTTATCTCTGCCTAAATGTTCTTACCCACTCTCCCTGAAGTGAACATATGTAAGCAAAGTGGAACCAGTTCCTCAAACACTGACAGCATGAGTCTTCTGGGAAATCAAACTACAAGAAATAATGCAAATAAAATAAATGTGCAGAGACTTAAGTTTTTAGAATAATGACTTTAGCAGTCTCTTTCTGTATAAACTAGTGTAGGTTGAGACCACTGTACTATCCACCTTCAGCAATATGGACATGCACAGTCCAAATAAGCTAATCACTAAAGGGAGGTTAGCTGCCCACAGGGAGTTTGTGATTGCAGACAATATCCAAATGAGGAGATGGGCAGAGGGCCAGGTACTGGGGAGACACAATGGTTTATTTCCTCTGAGAGAACAAGAGTCTTTACATACATAATTACAGTTTTCATAACTGACCCTCTAGAACCATCTGTCATATCCACCAGAATATTTAAACAATTTCATAAGAAGCTTCTAACATCGGGCTATATCATAAATCAAACAAAACAGACATACTGTGGGTTCCAGAGATGGGTCAGTCATAAAGTGCTTGCTGTGTAAGCAAGAGCACCTAAGTTCAGATCCTCAGCACTTGGAAAAAAAAAAAAAAAGACCAGAAGGCCCACCCCTGCACTCTCAGCTCTGAGGAGTCAGAGGTGGGAGGACCCTTGGGGCTGTCAGGCCTGCCTAACCAAACCAGCCAGTGAATTCCAGGTTCAGCATCCCGTCTCAAAAACTAAGGAAAACTGATATTTGGAAAACACTCAAAATTGATCTCTGCACACATGTACAAACATGTCCATGAACACATACATACATGAGCATGAACACATAGACTCATATACATACACAAAGAAAGGAACCCTGACAGTAGCAGTAAATAGAGGCTTTTCTGACTGTTCGTCCAGGATCCTATTCCCCTTTAGGTCCACTTCATTCTTTCCTGGCAACCGTCATCCTGGTCTTTCCTGAGCGCTACTCCAGCAACACAACCTACCCACAGTGTTCAGAGATCTCTCCATCTACCTCGATTGCTCACGGGCAGCCTTGTGTCTATGTACCTTATTTCCTCAACCACATTGAGATATCCTTCAGCCACAGCCCAGCTCAGATATCCATGCATCATATATCAATCAATATCTTTTTATAACTGATCCTGGGTCAGTAAAGTCAAGACTGTTGAAATGTCTATGTGAAGCCTGAATTCTTACAGCAGGGCAAGAAATTGTCAAGTTTCCTGTGGTACCTAGAAGACTGGAAATCTTCCTGAGAAGGTTCTGAGCTACTCCTGGGGAGTATGCTACACCTGCCCCTTTCTCCTACCCTCTTACCTACCACCTCCCCCCTCGCCCCACTTCTTCACTCTGCAGTAAACTGAATGCTGTATCTGAAATCTCCCTCTCCCATTTCCCAGGAAGACTCTACCAACAATGGAGGCCAAGGCTTCATTGGATTTATGGGAGCCTTAAACACCAAACTCACACTGTGACTGGCCTATTGTCCTTCCTACAAGCACTGTGCAGGGTCACTCAGCAGACTTCCTAGGTTCTGTCCTCTCTCTCTTCCCTGCCCACAGCCACCAGCATGTCTCAAGACTGACCAGAGCTCCACCATCCATACAAACCCAAAGTCCACCAATATGGGAAAGAACTTAGGGAAATGCCTCCCACAACATCGAGGGCAGTGGTCTAAAGGGCTTCACAGAGCCTTCAGGAGGAGGGAGGGCTGTCCCTGTGCTGGGTCATCTGGTGAAGACACTAAGTCGGGGCAGGCTATGAGCCCACCATGCATTGTCTGAGACCCCCGAAGAAGAGATCAGCCCAGGAGAAAGCCCCCGATGTCTGTGGCTGGGCCTACAATGAGACTTCTGCTGCACTCAGCCACAGACAGCCAGGGAAGAGTCTGTGCGGGAAAGCAAACAGGCCCCCGGCAGTGCCCTTTGGACCTTTGGCAATTCTCTCTAAGCCCGGGCCTCCTATAAATAAGCATTCCCGCCAGTGCCTGCTAAAAAGCCAGCACCTGCCTCACTGATCGTGGAAGAGCCTGCGGAGCCTGCAGTAGCCAGGCCTGGGGAGCCGCCCACCCTCCGGTCAGCCATGGGCCCGCGGCGGCCCCCGCTGCCGCTGCTGCCGCTGCTGCTCCTACTGCTCCTGGACAAAAGCGTCTGGGCTCGTGAGTGTCGGTGGGGGCGAGGGCGGGGCCCGTGGGGGCCAGGGTTGAGGGCCAGAGTGGGGGTCAAGTACGCAGCCAGGGTGATAGCCCAGTGCTGGGTCATAGCTTGGGACTGCCAGTTACACCAGAGGGTGGGAGCCGGTGGCAGAGCAATCGCGAGGGTAACTTGGTCCATGTTCAAGTGAAGGCAGCCCCTGGGGCCCTAGGGTCGGGGTTGATGCAGACCAGGGGTATAGGTGGCTCCTCCAAACTCAAGGCGAGGGCAGTGAATGGAGGGATTAGAACCTGGGTTCTGGAGAAGCCTAAAATAATTAAAACCTCTGCGGCCCCTGGAACCCAGTGGAAAGACATAGAAAGGTCAAGGCTTCCTTTTTCCTTTTCTTACAGAAGACGAAGTGCTGGAAAATGTCAGCTGGAACTGTGCAAGTAAGGCATTCCTCCACAGCGCGTGGAGGGGCACCGCAGCCTGTCCTCTGTTCCCGGCAGCCCTGCTCTGTCCACAGATGCCACATGGCCCCCACCTACTCAGATTAGTAGGCTCTGCTCTGACCCCAGGAAGCTAGTGTTTTGAGTCTCTGCCCACCCAGTCCCCTCTCCCAAAAGAAGCCAATCCTTTCTACTTTTCCTTTCTCTTCTGTCCCAGTGCTTGGGCCAGGGCTAGGGTAGGGAAGGGACTGTCATAAGCACTTTGAAGGGACATTATTGTCCTGCTTAGATTCAGAGTGTAGGGATGACGACTAATCATTGATTCAGAGTGTATGAGGATGAGGAAATGTTGACTTTTAACCTTTGTGCAGAACTTCAGACCCTCCGCCCTTTAGTATTTACCTGACCCTTACAGGTCAGAAGATTTGGCCTTACAGCAGTACCCAGTGTTCTGGGGAGAACGCCAACGCTGAGCGCTCCTTTGATGGGGCAACACCGCCATCTGGTGGTTATATTCGAGTACTGCATCTGGACTCCACTTTTTTTTTTTTCAAGCACAGTGAAATCCTCCAGAAATTTCTTTGGGGAAAATACTGAAAGTCAATCAGGCATCCCTAACATTTAATTAACTTGGGTTCAGGTATTTCATTTCGTCAAAAGAGTCACGTGGTGATAGCATTTTCAAGCTAAGAAAATAATGGAACTAGCACTATTCCTTTGAAAACTCTTAATTTCCGGAAGCTTCTTTTCTATAGATTTTTGGAGCCCCATTATTTGGCGCTTGGCATTCTACTCTATGTACCTTCAATGATATATTCGAGGAATCCAAAATAATTTAAATATCAGTCTCAGCAAAAACAATGGAGATGTTAAATCTATAAAGGAAAATTAAATATAATGCAAAGTCAATTACAAATAACTTCAGTTCAATTACCAATTCTATTAGATATGCTGCTACCCCTCTACCCAGAGATAACTGCTTTTGAGAGAGTTATTTTAGCTGTGTAACTGATTTAGTTCTCTTCACTTCAGAAGATGCAACTCGATTCAAGCACCTCCGGAAGTACGTGTACGACTATGTGGCTGAAAGTTCTAGTGGAGTTCACGGCACTGCAGATTCCAGAAGCGCCACCAAGATCGACTGTACGGTATGAAGGATGAGGCTTGGGGGGACCTGCAGCTGTGGCCCACAGCTTGTC
Source organism: Rhizomys pruinosus (assembly GCA_009823505.1). Taxonomy (NCBI): domain Eukaryota; kingdom Metazoa; phylum Chordata; class Mammalia; order Rodentia; family Spalacidae; genus Rhizomys; species Rhizomys pruinosus. Next base: position 1,985,937 of record VZQC01010439.1, read on the forward strand.
CCCAACCCTGCCTTCCCACATTCCCACATAGAACTTTCCAGGAGGTCAGAGCACCTGTGAGGATTGTTGTAACCTCAAACTACTGAAACTGTTCCTCAGTCTGTGAGTCAGCCACCTGAATGAGAAACTGTCTGCCACAGGGGAAAAAAATGAGACAAATTATTCTCCTGTAAGCTTGCAAAATATAATTGGAGGACATAATCTAGATGACCAGCAGGCTAGGACACGAGAGAGGGCCAGGGAGTGGGCATAGGAAGGTAGGCATCTCAGGAATGTGCTGGGGGTACAGAATCTGGAGAAATACTTGAACGCTCCATCTGTCAAAATAAAATGTTCTTTGTTGTAGGACTGATTATATTCCTACCTGTACACAGAGCACATCCAAGGGCTACTGCTGAGGTTTATATAGGGAAAAGCAGACAGGACAGGCATTTCAATTGAATAAAATTCCAGAGTCAGTTGTAATTCCTTTATTGACCATGTTTTTGCTGCCCAATAGCTGCCCGTGGTGCTTGCTGCCACATTAGACAGCAAATACAGAATATCTCCATCATTCCAGAATGTTCTTTGAACAGTTCCAGACAACAGCCAGGCATCAGTTTCAACTCTCCCCTTCTGTGAAACTCTCAGTAGGCACTCACAGATACAGTTTCAAGGGTGACATTTGCTTTTGATGCCAATGACAGCATTTCCCCGCTTTCTGTTTTCCTTCTCAACTCTTGCTCCACTACACATTTTTCCTACCTAATCACACAAAATTCTTTACAGCAAAAGTGAGTAAATTTAAAGCCAATGCAAGGACATTCACTTCCCTAAACATAGCAGTAAACCTAAAAGATGTGAAACTTAGGAAGAAGAACAGGTTAAAAATATATAAAATAAAGCCTCTAAACATAGAAAGCCAGGCCAAGGGCTTAGCATATACTCTGGGGAACTCGACTGCCATATTCCCAACAGCCTTTCCCCTGTTGTCATTAGAGATTAAGCCACAGGGCTATCTCCCAATCTTGATGGAGAATCTCAATCTGTTGCTACCTTCCATTCTCAGGTCGAGCTAGAGGTTCCCCAACTCTGCAGCTTCATCCTGAGGACCAGCCAATGTACCCTTAAAGAGGTGTATGGCTTCAACCCTGAGGGTAAGGCCTTGATGAAGAAATCCAAGAACTCAGAAGAATTTGCAGCTGCCATGTCCAGGTAAGACAAAGGTTTTTGCCCTTAAATATTTGAATTTTGTGAATCCTGCCCATGTTGAACATAAACACATGCACTGCACGTATGCAAGTGTCCATGGAGGCATGAGTGTGAGTACGCTTGTGTCAGGCACACCTGTGATTACTGGTGCTAGTATTCAGTAGCACCATAGATCAGGAATCTGTGGAGTTTTCACATCTATCAAAAAGAAGGAAGTATTATTTACCCGTCCCTAGTTAAGTTCCCTTATCATTTAAATTGTGCTTCTCAAAGATTTCATGCTTTAGACGCTTATGAGACTATAAAGCTGAGATGGTTTGTTTAAACACAGATCCTGTTTGAAGAGTCAAACAAGCCTGGTACCTGGGGGTCTTCAGGGTAGGTCAGACAGCACTTGCTGTGACATCATAATTCCTGCATGTCCCCCGTATGTTGATGGGAGTACAGAGTCTGTTTATGCAGGGTAAGGGGCAGGCGAGACCTTCACAGCCCCCTATCAAGGGTGGCATGCAGCCACTGTCCACCAAAGACCAGTGCTACTGTTTACAGCTAGCATCTCTCCCATCACATCAGTGACAGTGTTGCACCAATCATTAAGTATTTTCAACACCATGCTTGACTTGCCCCTATTTATTGTTTAGGAAACCCTAAGTCTGGGGATGTTAACTTGGTAGCATGGGTGACTCCATAGTGTCCGTCTTTAGATTTGCTAAATGTTAGAACACAGTATTTTCTCTGAGAAAAAAGCATGGACATTTCTGCCTTCCATCAGAATACCTTACATTATCTGAGACTTATGGATGTGGTGGTAGGAGAAGGCAGCAGTTACTTTTTTGGTCCTTTCTCTTCTTTAAAAACAAGGGACCATGAGGACTTGCCAGGGCTCCATCGCTGTGTCCACAACGCTGTGAGGTGCAGAGATGTAGGAGATGTACCTAGTCCTCTTCCCACGTTTCTGACTTACCTAGAGTAGGTGCAGCCAGGCCCTTAGCAATCCAAAAATTCCCCAACAGGAAGTCCCTAAGACCAAAGTCAACCTAGACTTCAGTCATGGCCTGAGACCAAATAAAAAAGCAAATTCCAACAAATTCACGGAAAGAAGCTCAAATTCAATAGTATTCAGGAAATGCAGATTTGGCAGTATCTCTATTACCATGCATTCATCAAATGATGAAACTTTAAGGCACCTATGATGCCTGTTTCTTGCAGGCCAGGGAAGAAAAATGTATTGTCGTATAATAATGGTAGAAATGTGAGCTGTAGAGTAGTGTCTATTCCAACTGATAGTGTTTATAACTTTGACACAGCAGCTCCAGTCTCTGTAACTCTAGCCCATGGGGTTAAAAGCAGAATGTGTGAAAAAAAAGTGTATGGCTGTCTGCTTCAGTCTCACTCATGTGACCACAGAAGAAATTAAGAAAGTAAATTTCATCAAATGTGGCAGTGTTTAATAAAATATATATATATAATATATATATATATATATTGCCAAAGAATGGAATGTTATACAGCTTTTATTAAAGAATTTATTAGAGCTATACTGAATGATTCAGATTTTCAGAGTTTGAGAAAAGCAAGATGAAGGAAGTAGACATAAAACAATGTCATTTGTGTAGAACGGTGATAAAACCTTACATCCATGTTTGCCTCCACATATGTCTATAACGAACAGTATGGACATGAATCCCAATGGGATAGACAGGGAAGTGCCAAATAAAGAGCAAAGGAAGCAGAGATGGGCTGGCGGGGGGCAGGGCAGGGATGCGTGAGCCAAGCCGAAAAGAAGGCAAAGAAATAAAAGAAAGCCCAAACCCATACCCCTCTGTAGACTTTTTGGAAAACGTGTGGGGAAGGTGGATGTGTGTATAAAGGAATTGTGTCAAAAGAAGAACTGCGGAAGAAGGAGGCTTCCACACAGCTGGGCCCTCTGCAGGCTGGCGGCGCAGGAGGGGCCTTTCTGTGACCACACCCCCCTCTCTGAGACAGGTATGAACTCAAGATGGCCGTTCCTGAAGGGAAGCCAGTTATCCTTTACCCTGAGACCGATGAACCTAAGCACATCTTGAACATCAAGAGGGGCATCATATCTGCCCTTCTGGTGCCCCCGGAGACAGAAGAGGCCAACCAAGTGCTGTTCCTGGTGAGACTTTTAAAAGTTGATGACAGTAGCCTTTCAAACTCCTCCGTAGAGAGAATTCAATGTACTTCAGGCGTATGAAAGTTTTTGATCCCTTACTATGCTCTAACCTCTCTACTCCATGTTCTTGAAGATAAAGAGGGGTTTCCTGCCTCAGACTGTCCTGGGTACTATTCCTCGCTTGTCTGCTACCCCCAACACAAGTTGGCCAGGTGAAGCAATGCCATCCTCTGCCTGGGCACAAAGGAAGCCCCTTCCAGAACTGTATCCCTCCTGACTATGCTCGCAGACCTCCCTCTCAGCCTCTCTCAAGCACTTGATGGTGTCTTCCCATGGTGAATGTACCTGATCATATCTTCTGCTCCCCCAGGATACCGTGTATGGAAACTGCTCCACTCAGGTTACCGTGAAGACAAGGAAAGGGAGCGTGGCAACAGAAATGTCCACAGAGAGGAGCCTGCAGCAGTGTGATGGCTTCCAACCCATCGGCACCAGCGTCAGCCCCCTTGCCCTCATCAAAGGCCTGGTGAGTCTCATACTGCAATGTCATACTCACTGACCAGCAGCCTCTTTTGGAAATTCTGAAGGCTCTAGCTAGTAGGGGCCTCAGAGAAGAGCCTTCCCAGCTTGTCCTTTATACGTGAGACCCTGAGAACCAGACATGAGAAGGATTTCCAAGGCTGTAGGGCTGTTATTAATTGTCCCAGGACTATATCCGGACTCCCAGCCCAGAGCTTGGCCTTCCTGCTGTTATCCTATGGTACCAAGCCATCTGGGGTCCACCCCTGAGAAGACATAGCCACACACTTTTCTTTCCTGTACAAGAGCTGGGTGTCCTAAGTGAATGGTCTCTAAATAACTCGCCAGACCTGTGTATTCTCCTCTCCCTCAGAAAATGAAGTAACATGACCAATTGAGTCTTGGCTTCCTGTTCTTCCACCCCAAGTAGAACCTGACTAGAGCTAAGGCACCTGGCTCCTGCCCAGGCCACCATCTCAGTACTAACTTCCTCTGCCACTATATGGTGTGTACCTGAGTTTGTCCAGTTCCTGTAACATCTTCCAGGATATGAGTCATGAATTATCTCAGGAAACATGAACTACTGAACAATCCCGGCCATCCTAGCAATGCTCCCGGCCATTGTCCTTGAGGCTCAAAGTCTGATGACTGCGGCCCACAGTTAGACAGGGCCAATACACTGCCTTTGGTGTCTTTTCTGGGCATCGATTGCATTCTCATCCTTGCTATGGATTGCACTGAGAGAGAGAGAGGGAGGGAAAGAGTAAAGGAAGGAGTGAGAGAACCAAATGAACAGTCCCTCAAGAGGCTTCCAGATCAATGTGGCAACAAGGTTCACACCTGTAAGTAATGGACGATGTACACCATAGATGACAAAATAATCAGCTGAGAGGACAGAGAAGCGACCCTAGGCCTGACCAGGAAGGACAAAGTCCACCATTCACCTAGCTCATTGATCATAGAAGATGTGGAACAAACATGAGACATGCCTTACATTAAACGGAAGCTGTGAGGTGTGGATGGGGGGATATTATTGGATACAAGACATTCGTGTTGCGCAGGATGGACACCCCACTGGAGTGGAATGGAAAGTCTACAACATGGTGACATGTGTCCCTTTATCTAATGTCACGGATAGGGTCCTCCTCTTACTAAGGTTATCTAGTGATGCAGCGCTTCTGTCCCCTGCTTCCTCGAAGACAACCGCCCATGACAGAAGACTCGACTTCAAGCCCCAGGGACAGACCAAAATGCCTTCCTCTGATCCCACTCACAGGTCCGCCCCTTGGCAACTCTGATCAGCAGCAGCCAGTCCTGCCAGTACACCCTGGACTCTAAGAGGAAGCATGTGTCGGAAGCCGTGTGCAAGGAGGAGCACCTGTTTCTGCCTTTCTCATACAAGTAGGTCACCTGCTGTTCACCCGGCTCATCATCTAACAGGTTGCTGAGAGCTGAACACCTCTTGAGTGCCCCGCTGTAGACAAGGCTGGGCCAAGAGGAAGTGTGGAAGGTATAATACAAGATCTATCTATGTCCTAAAGCTAACAGGGAATTTGGCAGAAAGCTCTAAGCATGTGAAACAATCTGAGACCAAGGGCTTGTAGAACCCGAAAAGCCGGGGGCCGTTCATTGCGTGATGCCCTGGTTAGAAGGGGCTTTGTGAAGGATGCAGTATTCTCAATGGAGACTCATGTACCCAAATCTGTTTTGAAAACTATCATTAAATATATCTAATGGAGCATAAAGTACACTTGTTTTTCAGACAGATAACTAGTATGAGCAGGAGGAGGTGGGTACTATCCACTAGGAAGTCAAGATGGCTGGATTTCAACACGCTGTAAAAGATGAGCAGGATTTGGGAAGGATCAGAGATAAGGAACTTTCAACAAGAAAAGTTTAGTATGCTCTTGGAAGCAGATCAGACATGATGCAATGTGTTTCCTTTATTGCCAGGAATAAGTATGGGATCATGACACAGGTTACACAGACCCTGACTCTTAAAGACACACCTAAGATCAACAGCCGTGTCTTTAGTGAAGGTAAGATTTTTCTGTCCCATAGGTGCCAGGAAACCTGCCCAAGAAGTTCCAATCATGTCTCAGCTCTTGCTAAGCCCTGGCAAATACCTGCTGAGCAATATGTGAGGGAGATTCTAGTGTTCTGGTCACTGAGATACCATGAGTGAGAACTCTTTCCAGGATGTCACAGGGCAGTGGTACAAAAGGAGGGGAACTGTCTCCAAAGCTGCCCCAGGATTTTATAAGTAGGAACTGGAAGCCTAAGCTGAACATGGCTCCCCCTCCCCCCCCTCCCCCACCACCAGAACTCTGACAGCCTCACAGAACTATAAAACTCAGGACTGTCCTGGGAGAAGTGACACAAATGGGAACGGACTTTCAGAGTCAGGCCAAGTAATAATGCAAGGAATACATCTTTAGAGCTAAGAAGAACCTCAGCCAACTTTAGTGTAACCCCAAGTTAGCATTATTCTGTATTTGTATCTGTTAAGACTCTGTCTGGTATAGTATTCATTGTTTTCTTTATTGGTAGACCTTGAGAGGCCGTGTGGTAGAAGTGTACACATTTATGCTCATTCTACTAAGCAGAAAATGACAGTGATGCTTAGTGATATAATCTAGGTTACAGAATGAGTGTGCAGATGTCATCAAAGCCTGAGCTGTGCCCACTGCACACTTCCATGATGGCTGGTATCCTTCTCTCCAGCATAGACTAGTGGGGCTCCAAGAGGGTCTCCCCTCCCCATAAGCTGCTAAGAGATTTAATGGAAAAACTAATAGGTGAGGATCACTGAGCCTAGTCTCATGTTGCCATGGCAACAATAATGCCTCCTCGCCATTTTTTGCAGCACAGGGTAATCTGGTACTAGATTCACATCACTGGATTCAATTCCAGGTTGATTTCAAAAGTTTAGAGAGTTCATGGGTAAAAATTCCCAGCATAATGAAAAGTGGCCTCTGCTCTTCCAAAGGACTCAAGTTCAGTTCCTAGAACCCAGGTTAGGTGGCTCACAACTGCCTATAATTCCAATTTCAGAGGATCTGATGCCCCTTCTGGCCTCTGCAGGCACCAGAACTCATATACACAAAGTCACATACAAACACACACATATACACATAAATAAAAAAATAAAAATAAACCATTTTTAAAAGTTCTCTAAGTTACTCACTACTGGGTCTTGTTTTCTTTCCCTTCTCTTTAACTTGTGGGATAATCGTTCCCTTAAGGAGCCTGTGAAGAGACAGTGAGAACAATCACATCAAACACCCAGCTCAGAGCCTGACACCCAATATGAGTTGAGAATCAATCATTTTCTTCTACCTTCCCCTCTGCTAATGCCTACCCATGTTCCAATTCATTCAGTAAAGACATGCTTGAGCTGCAGAAATCAGAACTCTTTGTCATTTCCCTTCCTCCAGGTGCTGAGAAGGTGGGTCTGGCCTTTGAGAGCACTAAGTCCACATCAGTGCCAAAGCAGGCTGAGGCTGTTTTGAAGACCCTCCAGGAACTGAAAAAGCTGTCCATCTCAGATCAGAATGCTCAGAGGGCAAATCTCTTCAATAAACTGGTTACAGAGCTGAGAGGCCTCAGCGACGAGGCAATAACAACTCTCTTGCCACAGCTGATTGGAGTGTCCAGGTAGGTTTTTGATGGTTAGACCTCAAATTCTCAAATGACCTATAGAAGATACAGAACTTCCAGACTTTGCCCAAACTAAAAATCTTGAGGACCATTAATTATCAAACCACATAACTAATTAGTCAATCCATTAATGCTTGCTGTATGAAAAAACTGTCAACTAAAGTTCTTAGGGATTCATTAGCAAGACTAACACACATACACACACACACACACACACACACACACACATACCATCGAAGGTAGACATATATTTGTATACTAAAATAGGAGTAGTTCTTATATTTGACTGCTACTTCCTAATTCTTAGTTCTATTGTGAGTACCCTGAAATGTCTGAAGGAAAAAACCTGGGACTCTTGAACCTCAAGACTAGCGGAAAGAGAACTCAGACAAACAGAATATTGCCATTTCTTCATACTCCTGTCACTTGTTGGAAGCACTAGAAAGATCAAAGAAGAGACTGAGGCCAGGAATGGCCCATACCAGTGTTGCCCACGCATGTCCTATGTCCTGACGGACATCCTCTTTGGGCTTCATGTCTGAAAGTCCTTCTTCAGACTTCCCTCAGTGATGTTTCTCCAGTGGAAATATCCCCAGGAAAGACATTATGGATGAAGGTCTCATGGTTCCTGGGTTCTGAGTTACAGTGTAAAAGATGGTTAGATATTGGCAGTGAATAAGGGATGAGCTATAAGTGTTCTCCTGGCAGAAGGCACAACCCAGGCTGAGGGTATTGGGTCCATTTTGTATAACTCTCTCTGAACGTCTCTCCTCAGCCCCATCACTTTGCAAGCCTTGATTCAGTGCGGACAGCCTCAGTGTTACACCCATATCCTCCAGTGGCTGAAAAGCGAGAGAGCGCACCCACTTCTCATTGATGTTGTCACCTACCTGATAGCCCTGATCCCCAATCCCTCAGCACAGAGGCTGCGGGAGGTCTTTAACACCGCCAAGGAGCAGCAGAGCCGAGCCACCCTGTATGCCCTGAGCCGCGTGGCCAACAAGTGAGTTTCCACTTTGCCATGCCCCTTCTGGGAGTCAAAGAAATGCCACATCACTTCTTCACATGACACTCTCCTCCTCTTCAAATCCCAGTGCTTTCTCCTGTTTTCTATTGCTCATTTTGAGAAAGACAGCTCGAAATAAGAATCAGCAGACACAGGCACATGGCTGCCTCTGCTGCACAGTATTTCCAGGCAGGTGAAGTGTAGCTGGTGCTGATGGTGGAGTCTTGCTTGACTCAGGGAGACCCATATTTGCTTTATTGGTTTAGTGGCCTTTGGGAACACTCTCTGGCATTCCAGAGGCCATCTGTACCCTTGCATGTGCGGTCTCAATACATCCCTCCCATGTTAACGTCGGCAGCCGGGTCTTATCGCCTCTCCTCTCCTCAGCGTACCCAATTAGAGGGCAAGGAGCCTTACCTTTTGTGGGGCCTTGGATCCCCTGGCCAACATCCCCTTGGAGAACAATCATTGCTGATGTCAGAGATCCTGCATTAATATACTTTGTTTAAGTGCATAGCCCAAGGACTGTAGTATATATTTGGTTCTGAACAGAGTTATATCTTTCACAGTTCTTTGTCTATTAGTCAATTAAGAAGGCATTTTTACCAGTCTTATAAGAGATACTCTATAATATTTGTCTCCCATTTACAGTTGGAAAATGACATTATCATCGTCATATTTCTCCTTGTTCTATGGGGGGGAGGAGAAAGTTCATACAAACTTTGTGGCACTAGAAGGTATAAGTTTCAGAGACTCATTATAGATAGTTGTTAAAAGTAGGTTGGCTCCTCTTGGGAGGATAACCGATGCTGATGCCACAAACCAACACCCTACAGGTTGGGAGAGTCATAGCCAGCATAAGCCTGTTTTATTTATCAGGGGGTAAAAAATATAATTCATGAATTAAAATATCATTCCAACATGTTTGTCTATGCCAAAGTAACCTACAAACTATTAGTGCCTGCTAATACCTATATATCAATTGCTTTGTGCTTCATTAGTAGGAAATGAAAGGCTATTCCTGGACAAACTGTCAACCCATGAAAGAAACAGCCAGAATCAACCAGAGTCCAAGTCACAGCTCCAGAGAGAGGACAGTTTTTACTTCTCATCCACCTGTTGCCCCTTTTCTAAGCCTAGGGAATCAATCTGCGGAAAGAGGCGTCGGGGTAGAATGTAAAGCTGCGGATTGGGTGTGAACGGTGTTGTTGAAACTACGCCGGATGTAGTCTGGGACACTTCTTTGATCAACTTAATTGAAAACAAACAGACCTGTCAACCTCCACTGAAAGGTGGGACTGTGGCGGTTTGGGCACAACAGTCTATAGATTTGTTTTGCACGAAGGATGCCTTTACTCTAGGATTATCACTTATAGCTTAAAAAATGAAAAAAAAATAAAAATTTAAACCCTGAAAGATTTGCGAGGACAGTTATGGGAGAATGCATGATCTGGTGGGGGGGGTGGGAAGGGAAAAGGGAAATATGCCTGATCTGAAAAAAAAAAAAAAAAAAAAAAAAAAAAAAAAAAAAAAAAAAAAAAAAAAAAAAAAAAAAAAAAAAAAAAAAAAAAAAAAAAAAAGAATCAGCAGACACAAGTTTGGAAGAAGCTTAACTATGCTTGCTCATTCATAATTCTCTTTTTCTCTTCTGTAGCTATCATGAAGTGAACCATGACAGAAGCCCAGATCTGCAGGACATTGCTAATTACCTGTTGGAGCAGATTAGCAATGAATGCACTGGAAATGAAGACCACACCTACTTGATTTTGAGAGTACATTCAAGTCTTTTGTATCGTATGCATTATTTCAGAAATGCCTTTCCTGAACACTCTTTACTTGTACACCATGATGAGTTCTTATTTCATTTCTTCAATGTAGGTCATTGGAAATATGGGCAGTACCATGGAACAAGTAATGCCAGCTCTCAAGTTTTCAGTCTTGAATTGTGTCAAAAGTACAAAACCATCATTGCTGATTCAGAAAGCTGCTATCCAGGCCCTGAGGAAGATGGAACTCGAAGACGAGGTAAAGTACACAGGGGAGCCCTAAAAGGGAAAGTGGTGCTGATCCTCAAGGTTAGGAGATTATAAAGGGAATCAGATTATAAATCTCAACATCCTACTGCCTTGCTTATAAATTAGCTAATTATGGATTTCAGTCAGCCCATCAACTTTACCTAGCAGTACTTGGACAGGAAAGACATACCCTCAACCCTGTAGCTAATCTACATCAAGCAGAATGCAGGATTTCTACTACATGCTATCCTACTACAAGATTAACCATCATTCCAATTTGGGAAAACATTGATACTACCCAGTCTTACTGAACTAAAGTCATGAATTTGGTCTTACATTAGGAGGCAAAAACTCTGGCGCATTGGAAACTACCTTATTTATAAGCTCCAAAGTCACTATCATTTCTTTCTAATAATTTACATTAAAACAATTTTATCTTTACTAAGAGGCAGGTCTACAAACAAGTCATAAACTGGTCATACTTTGTGGGCTTTAATGCAGTTGAGTCAACATGCATTTGATGGACATCTTCTGAGAACCATATCTTGAACTGAAGTCCTAGGGTACACTGGAATCATTGGTATCAGCTTTTGTAGCCAAATTAGGAAGAAATTAGACTTCCACATAAGAACAAGCTAGCTGATCATGCCAGGGTTGGCCAGGTATATTCTGTGTCTTAACAGAAGGATAGTGACCACCATCTCCTCTTTTGGTTGTAGGTCCGAAGAATACTTCTTGAGACTTTTGTGGATGGTACCTCCCCAGGGGAGAATCGACTGGCTGCCTACCTCTTGCTGATGAGGGAACCTTCCCTATCGGATATTAACAAAATTGTCCAACTTCTCCCAGGAGAACAAAATGAACAAGTGAAGAATTTTGTGGCATCTCACATCGCCAACATCTTGAACTCAGAAGAACTGTATGTTGAAGAGTAAGTAAGAGTAACTTTCCCATGTCTGCCCTGAGGGCCCTAGTTGGAATAGCAAACCCCCACTCTGGTAGAGGCACACTTACCCTGGGGGTGTATCTTTGCTTCTAGAGCAAACACTTAAGTGAATGTGTACAGACACTGGCTGAAAGCCTTGGACAAATAAAGCTCATACGTGTTAGTTGCAATTAGAAATTCTTATCCACTTGATATAGGAGAGACAATAAACAAGCACCACAGGATTTGGGGTTGAAGGATATTCTTTCTTTTCATCTAGTCTGAAAACATTACTGAAAGAAGCTCTGAAGGAATCGCAACTTCCAACCATCATGGACTTCAGAAAATTTTCCCGGAACTATCAACTTTCCAAATCTGTTTCTTTTCCATCATTTGGCCCAGTCTCAGCCCAAATCGAAGGGAATCTTCTATTTGATCCAAACAACTATCTTCCCAAGGAAAGCATGCTGAAAACAACCCTCACTGTCTCTGGATTTGCTTTACCTGACCTCTTCGAGGTGTGTGTGAGGCTAAAAGGGTCTCAATTTCTCTAGCTCATTCAGTGCAATGCCATCTGTCTCCACTAGAGGTCATCTGAAGCATGACTCCTTAGAATAATGGAACCAACAATATTGCCTCTCAGTGATGCCTCTCAGGCCCAAACCCAAGAAAAGTGCACGAACTTATCCACTGAGCTAAACACATGCATCATGCCTGCTTCAAACTTCAAATCCACTCCCAGCTCTGAATCCTCAGTTTAACTATTTAACCGCTCTGATTCTTAGCTGCCTCCCCTAGAAAAGGGCAGGTGAATGCCACCTTTCAAGATTCTAGTGAAATTTAAATAGTTAACTTCCACGGAGTGATGAGCTCAGCCCCTTTCCTGAAATGTTCATCGGATGCTTGTTTGATTACTTGGGCATAAAAGTGGGGGATGGGATCTAGTGTATAACCAAAACCCTAATGTCATATTTTGCCTGATTTTCTTTCTCAGGTTGGTTTAGAAGGAAAGGGTTTTGAGCCAACACTGGAGGCTCTTTTTGGGAAGCAAGGATTTTTCCCAGACAGTGTCAGCAAGGCTTTGTATTGGGTAGATGGTCAAGTTCCTGATCGTGTCTCCAAGGTCTTAGTAGACCACTTTGGCTATACCAAAGACGACAAACATGAACAGGTACGTATTTGTTAAGTATCCTTTCAAGGCAAGGTTCAGTCTCAGTGCAAAGCAATCATATCTTTGCCTAGAAGCCATGGAGTTTCTACCTAACTGAAATTATCACTGTGGGTATGCATTAGATTGGCCAGCCTTGTGGTCTAAAAGCCAGTGTCCTCTACAAGGGCCCCAGGAAAATTCAGTGTACCTGGAAAACAAGATTTAGTAGAGCTACACTACCAGTATGATTAACTGTGATGGTTCAGACATGGATTTGGACTCTAATCTCAATGTCTCCAAGTTGTGAACCCCTGAGAAAGTTGCTTGATTTTAGTTATATCTGTTCCTATAACAACAGAACACTAATAATAACCCATATCTCACACCATTACTTAAAGACTAAATCAAATAAGATATATTCAATACTAAGCACAGCACCTGACATTAGTATTGATTGTTCGGCAAACAGATACTTATAATTTTAAATTAATATTTTCATATTATTAAGCCCTTTTCTTTGGCTGTCACATTAATGCACTCGCTGTTAGGGAAAACTTGGCTTTGAAGCTGGCAATGAGCCACTCTTTAAAGAGGAGAAACTGTGTTGTTTAAGCTGGAATTTCCTGTCTTTTTTTTCTACTCAGAATGTAGTCTTATGACTGGCACTATAAGAAAACTTGTTAGAAATGCTGGTTCTCAGGCCAGCCCAAGATCTAGTGAATCAGAGTCCATTCTAACAAGACTCAGGGGGACTCTAATGCACATTCAGGGTTACAGTACTTTGCTCCTAAATGCTAACTGATGGTGTCACCCTCCACCTTCTGATTTCTGACCTCTACTTGAAGCCGACCCATTTTGAGTCGGTCAGTCTTTCTTCGCAGTTACTAGACATTAGTCTATGGAGATTTTTTTCATCTCTAAGAATGGTCTATGGTTGTGTGTTTTTCAGACTTTTGTCTGATTTTTGTAGTAGCTCATTTTTCTCCAAAGATCCCTAGCACTCTTCCCCAGTCAAGAGAGAGACTAAGCAGAAGAGGGAGACAGAGAGCTTTCCAATCTTGAGGAACCTGTGAGATCCTGGCATCCCTTGCTATGCCATATTTTCTTCAAATTAAGCACTGCTTTGAAAGCACTCCTAATCCCTGAGAAGAGCTCATGACTTTTCATTTAAGAGGAATTATTCTTCAGTAAAAAGCTGGACCTGACCTGTATTCTGACCATTGTAGCCTGAGGGGTTGAGATTTGGCATATCACAGCTGTAACAGATAAATCAACCTCATGAATCTAAAAGTGTTGGACAGAGCTAGTATCTCACTAGGTAATTTGTTACTAAAATCCCAGGACATGGTGAATGGAATCATGCCCATTGTTGACAAGTTGATCAAAGATTTGAAGTCCAAAGAAGTCCCAGAAGCCAGAGCCTACCTTCGAATCTTGGAAGAAGAGCTTGGCTTTGTCAAGCTCCAAGACCTTCAGCTCCTGGGCAGGCTGCTGCTGAGCGGTGCTCGTACTCTGCAGGGAATCCCCCAGATGGTAAGTGGCGCATGCTCCACTGTAGCATTCACAGATTATCCAGGCTCCTCTTAGATCTCCTGGCCACACGAACCTGAGAAAGGATATATACTTCCTTCACAGATATAGGTTTGCCTCGAATTTCAGTGAAGGTGATTCTTGGGGGTGAGGAGATAGCTCAGTCAATAAAGTGCTTGATGTGCAAGTATAGAGACCTGAGTTCAGTCCTCCAAACCCACATTATAAAGCTGGCTATGGTGGCACATGCTTATAATGCCACACGGGGGAGGCAAGAGACAGGCAAGTACCCAGCAGCAAGCACAAGGTAAAACTGAGAGACCTTGTCTCAGAAAACAAGGTTAACAGTATCCTGAGAAATGACACCTAAGGTTGACTCAGCCTCCACATGCATGTATGTATGTGTGTGCACATATGCATACATATGAACATGCACAAACATACTCATTAAAGAGAAGATGAAAAGGCTGTGCAAATGGCTTAGATGGACCCTGTCTCAAAGAATAAAATAGAGAATGATAAAGTAAAACACCCAGCATCAACTCCTGACCCCAACACATGCAAGCATAGGTGAATGTACCTGCACACATTGGTGAATATACACACACGCCCCACACATACATACACAGAAAGTCTATAAATAGAGGATTCTTGATACACAGAACTATATCTTGATACTTCAGAAGTGAAGCCATTTATATTAGTTGTATCTATCAAGAACATTAACTTGATCTTCTAGAAAACAGCTCTAAGTATACCTTCTTCAACCTATGCTGAAAGCTCCTTTTAATACCAAAATCATATAAAAGAAAGTATATTTTTATTATTGTTAGTTTACCAAAAGGAGAAAATATACACACATATTGCCTACAGTTAGATCAATAGTAATATTGACTTTAAGAAGCATGCAGTCAAGAGCTGGGGGTGTAAGAGGTACTTAGCATATCAAAGACTGAGATTCATCCCTAGCACTGCAAAATGAAGAAAGAAAAAGCAGGCGTCAAGTTCTTTTAAGAAAATATATGTTAGCATGGACATAATTTTAGTAGCTCTCTGGTTTCACAAGTTTATTTTACTATAATGTAATATACTTCATGTAAATTTATTTGCAATCAGAATTTTTATAAACTAGTATTAATTCACACACGATGTCATACATGATACTTGAAGTTTATAAAGCTCTGAGGTCCACCTCTAAAACCAGTAATCATTAGCCTATCTTCATCAGACTATTCAGCTATCAAATGAGCTAGTTCCTGTCTTTCTGAATAAAGAGGAGTTGTGTGACATTTGGGAGGTCACACTTAACAAAACACACCCACATAAGGTATACTTTAAGGTGGTCTTCCCTGTTGGATTTACAGATTGCACAGGCCATCAGGGAAGGTTCGAAGAATGACCTGTTTCTTCACTACATCTTCATGGACAATGCCTTTGAACTCCCCACTGGTGCAGGGCTGCAGCTACACGTGTCCTCATCCGGAGTCTTCACCCCTGGGACCAAGGCTGGAGTGAAGCTGGAATTAGCCAATGTAAGATTCTGCATTGATCACAAACAAATCAATGGCTGTGTTACCTTTCCTCCGGGGTGTAATTCTTTTTTATAGAAAGATTTTAATAACATCACTCTCTTTAAGAAGTAACATGATTACATTGAAAGACTTTGTATACGTTGGAGAATTTTGAAAGAGAATGAATGGCAAACTCACATTATACTAACATTGACAAATTTCTCATTATTCTTAAAGCATGGTAGTATAGTTTTGCCAGTAGTCAATGTTCAGAAATTATAGTAGATGTAGAATTTCAAATTTAAGTTCTAAGATATAATTATATATAATTTTTTAATTTGAGGAGTATAACAGTTCAGGTTAGTTAATATACTTCTTTCTATTTCTTTTTGTTGTTGTTGCTCCTTTTAATTTTATATTACTCCAAAGTACACATATATACACTCCATATATATACCAAAATGACAGAGTCTGAAAATAAGCTATAGGTTAATTCCAAAACATGTTTGGGATTCACATTTTAACAGTAATTTTGCACACAGGCAGAAAAGAAATATAACTTTACATTCTCAGGTTACATAGCAAGTTGATATATGTTTTAATGTACTTTCAAAGAAGAGATTGAGTCTTTCTCATAAATCTTAGAACTTGGGAAAATAGAGACATAAACTTCAAGTTATATCTATAGTAACATCAGGCTTGACTTACATATAAGAATTGGGTGCTAAGATCCACAAATGAGGGACACCATATGTCGGTTGTCTTTCTGGGACTGTTACTTCATTTAGCACAACAGCTTCTAGTTCCATCCATTTACCCACAAAGTTCATGATGTTGTCTTTCTTTGCCACTGCATAGAACTCCATTGTGTAAATGTACCACATTTTCATTATCCACTCATCAGTTGAGGGGCACTTGGGTTGCTTCACTTTTGTGAAGCAAGAGCTGCAATAAACATCACTATGCTTGTATCTCTCCAATATGATGAATCTTCTGGGTATATACCCAGAAGTGGCATGACTGGGTCAGGTGGTAGGCTCATTTTCAGTTTCTTAAGAGTTCTCCACACTGTTTTTGCATGAGTTTGCATTCCCACCAGCAGTGGATGAGTGTTCTCCTTTCCCCACAACCTCTCCAACATTTGGTATCATTTGTTATCTTGATCATAGCCAGTCTTATAGGGGTAAGATGAAATCTTAAAGTGGTTTTAATTTGCGTTTCCTTAATGACTAGTGATGAACACTTTTTAAGATGTTTCTCAGCCATTTTTACTTCTTTGTGAAGTCTCCTTCAGCTCTTCATCTTTTGATCGGGTCATTTGTTTTCTTGCTCTTTTGCTTTTTGAGTAATTTATACAATCTGGGTGTTAGATCTCTGTCAGATGTGTCACTGGAGAAGGTTTCCTCCCACTCTGTGGGTTTTCTATTCACTTCTTTGATTGTTTAATGATGTCCCACTTATAGATTGTTGATCTTATTTCCTGTGAAACTGCTGTCTGATTTAGAAAGTCTTTTCCCACCCCTATATCTTGTAGATTACTGCCAATGTTTTCTTCTATAATTTTCAGAGTTTCAGGTTTCACATTAAGGTCTTTGATCCATTTGGAGTTGATTTTTGTACAGGGTGAAAGGTAGGGGTTTAGTTTTATTCTTCTGCAAGTGGTAACCCAGTTTTACCAGCACCATTTCCTGAAGATATACTGTCTTTCCTCCATTGAGTCTTCTTGGCCCCTTTGTCAAATATGAGGTGGCTGAAATTGCATGTGCTCAAGTTTGTTCCACTGCTCTATGGGTCTGTTTTTGGGCCAGTACCAGGCTGTTTTTATGACTATAGCTATGTAATATACTTTGAAGTCTAGTATAGTAATCTCCCCCTGCATTGCTCTTTATACTCGGGATTGTTTTGTCTATCCAGAGTCTTCTGTTTTTCCATATAAATTTTAGGATTTTTTTTTCTAATTCTGTGAAGAAAGTCATGGGGATTTTAATTGGGGTTGCATTGAATCTAAATATTGCTTTGGGGAGGGTGATCATTTTTTTTAAACTGATAATCTCTTTATTAGGGAATTTAGGATTTAACTTCTGTAGCTCTGGCATCAGAGAATTGGGTTCAAATCTAGCCACCACTGACAGTCTGTTAATTTCTTTTTTTTTTATTGATGCTTTGTGCATTTCATACATCGTTCATTTTTACTATATTAATTTTTTCAATCCATGAGCATGGTAGGGTCTTCCATCTTCTGATGTCTTTTCTCCTTCTTCAAGGATTTAAATTTTTCATTGTAGAGACCTTTAGTGTATTTTGTCAGCTTTGCTCCGAGATTTTTTTTAGGCTATTGTGAATGGGAAGGTCTCCCCTTATTCCTTCTCCAATTGCTTGTTTTTGGCATAAAGAAAGGCTACTGATTTTTCTAGATTAATTTTGTAACCTGCCACTTTACTGAAACTGCTAATCATTTCTAGGAGTTTTCTAGTGAAATTTTGGCATCCTTTAGGTATACTATCATGTCATCTGCAAAAAGGGATAGTTTGACCTCCTGTTTTCCAATTAATACTCCTTTGATTTCCTTTTCTTGTCTTATTGCTCTAGCAAGCATTTCCAGCACTATATTGAAAAGGAGTGGAGATAGTGGGCAGTCTTGCTGGGTTCCTGACTTTAAAGGGAATGTTTCTAGTTTGTCCCCATTTAGAATGATGTTGGCTGTGGGTTTGTTGTATATGGCTTTAATTATGTTGAGGAATGTTCCCTCCAGTCAAATTCCCTCTAGGACTTTAAGCATGAAGTCATGTTAGATTTTATCAAAGGCCTTTTCTACATCAATTGAGATGACTGTGGTTTTTGTCTTTCAGTCCATTTATGTCCTTTATGACATTTATTGATTTACATATGTTGAACCATCCCTGTGTCTCTGGTATAAATCCAACTTGGTCGTGGTGGATTTTTTGTTGTTTTTTTTTTGTTTGTTTGTTTGTTTTTGTTTTTTGACACATGCATCTTTGCTAGCTTTAATTATATTAATAATAATAAAAAGAAAAGTATATATGTATATATAATATATATCTTTATTTTGAGCACACACCCATCCTAAGCCTTGGCTGTCTTTTCTTTCTGGAAAAAAAATGGACTAGTGCTAGATATAGCATATGAATATACTTCCTTCCAGTACTGGGATTAGCTCTTTGTCCCCATTAGTATTTGTTTTCTTGGGTTTTTTTTTTTTTCTGAGACAAGTGTCTACCTCCCAAATGCTAGGATTAAAGGCATGCACCACCAAACAGAGCACCACCCCTTGGTATTTTGAAGCAAGATTTCATTATGTAACCTAAGCTAGCTTTCTTTTTATAGCCAAGCTGACTTTGAACTCACCAGGCTCCTGCATAACCTCCAGAATACTGGAAATACGTTTCCACTCCTGTCTGTGAATTCCTTTTTCCACTCCTCTTTGTGAATTCCTTTTTTTTATCTATCAAAATTTTTATTTGATTAAGAAGTACATAACAAGATACATTGTCCAGTCTCCCCTCTACTTCCCTAATTTTAAGTTAAAACTCTTAGTAAGGTCTAGGGATGCAGAAATAGTCATATCTAAACATAATAATAATATAGTTCTGAATTCCATAAAAATAGTACATCAGTGGACTGCTGAATCTGTACTAAGGAGCCAAAGCCTATGCAAACTAATGGAACTCATATGTCATGGATTATCTTTTTGCTGTGTGCCTGTATGTGGTTTGCAAGTATATTGTTGAGAATTTTTGTATCCATGTCCATTAAAGAAATGGGTCTATAGTTTTCTTTTCTGGTTGTATCTTTGCCTGATTTTGGTATTAGAGGGATGATGGCTTCATAGAAGGAATTTTGGAGATTTCCCTCTATTTCTATCCTTTTGAATAATTTGAGTAAGTGGTTGTAGGACCTCTTTAAATATCTTCTAGAATTCTGCCATAAATCTGACTTGGCCTGGGCTTTTTTTAGTTGGGAGGTTTTGTATTATTGTTTCAATTTCCTCATATGTTATGGGTCTGTTTAACCTGTCAATCTCTTGGTTAAGCTTTGGTGTTTTACATGATTTCAGATATTCATCCATTTCTCTTGGGTTTTCAATTTTAATAGAGTATAGGTTTTTAAAGTATTCTCATATGATTGCCTGGATCTTCTCATTATCTGTTGTAATGTCTCACTTTTCATCTCTAATTTTGTTGATTTTGAGTTCTTCTTTCATTCTTTTGGTTTAACTGGGCTAGATGTCTATCTATCTTGTTTATTCTTTCAAAGAACCAGATTTTGGATTCAATTGATTTTTTGTATTGTTTTCTTTGTTTCTGTTTCATTGATCTCTGCTCTGTTTTTTGTTATTTTTTCTTGTCTGTTGGGTTTGGGATTCATTTTTGTTATCTCTCAAGTGTTTTTAGTTGCAATGTTAGGTCGTTTATTTGTGATCTTTCTGTTTGTTTTTTTTTTTTTATGTAGGCATTTAGGGCTATAAATTTCCCTCTTGGGATTGCTTTTAGATTTCTCATAGGTTTTTTGTGTTCTTTTCATTTAATTCTAGGAATACTTTTAATCTTTTTTTTTATTTCTCCCAATCATTTAGGAGTGTGTCATTTAGTCTCCATGAGCTCTTATAAATAGCAGGGTTTATTGTGGTCTGATATAATGCATGGGATTATTTCCATTTTTTTTTTTGTATTTGTTGAGATTTGTTCTGTGTCCCAATGTGTGGTCAGTTTTGGAGAACTTTCCATGGGGTGCTGTATAAAAAGTATATTCTTTGGTGTTTGGGTGGAATATTTTGGTAGATGTCTGTTAGGTGCATTTGGTTTATCGTATTGTTCAGTTCAGATGTCTCTCTGCTTATTCTTTGTCCAGTTGACCTCTCTAATGAGCACAGTGGGGTATTGAAGTCCCCTACTATTAGTTTGTTGGGATGTATCTGTGCCTTAAAGTCCTGTAGTATTGTGTTTATGAAGTTCGATGCATCAATGTTTAGTGCATATATATTCATCATTGCAAAGTCTTGATGATTAATTTTTCCTTTGATGAGAATGTAGTGACCCTCTTCAGCTCTTCTGATTAGTTCTAATTTGAAGTCTATTTTGTCTGATATTAGAATAGCAACTCCTGCTTACTTCTTAGTACCATGTGCTTGGAATGTTTTCCATCCTTTTACCTTAAGATGGTGCCTGTCTGTGAAATTGAGATAGGTTTCTTGTAGACAACAAAAAGATGGATTCAATTTCTTAATCCATTCTCCTAGTCTGTGTCTCTTGATTGGAGAGTTCAGACCATTGATATTTAAAGACATTATTGAAAGATGTATATTGTTTCCCATCAGTTTAGCTTCTGTTTGCATTTTTGGTCTATGTTTGTATTTCTAGAGTTATAACTTTATTAATTCAGGGTGCAATTCTTGTACATACTTTTATAATACTTTTATTGATGTTTTGTGTATTTCCAACATCATTTCTCAGTTCGATTTAGACACATTCCCCCTTCCCTTCCCCTCACCCCACCCTAGATCATGCATTCTGCCATACATGTCCATCTTTCTCTCAGTATTTTTTAATTTAAAGTTTTTCTCTGTAAAGGACCATTGTTTGGGCCAGAATTTAACTATATCAGTCCATTCTTTGACCTAGTCCCCATGTGGTTGTGGTTCCCTCCCCATTGTATTGCTCCACTATTTTTATGACATTTTCCAGTTCAAGACAAAGAGCTTCATTGTTACAGTCACCTTGTTAATTTTTATGAGGAATTTTAGGATTCTACCAGTATGTATCTTCTCACCATTTCTCTCTACCTGAGATACAGCAATGAAAACAGAACTCGGCTGTTTTTTAACCCATCCAGTATGATTAAAGTTTGCTCAGGTCCATCCTAGTCCTGGGCAATGCAGGCTGGCTCCGGGGACTGAACACTTCAGCTTTTCATCCTCCAAATAAATGTTTTCTGAGGTGTGACTTAGCAGAGACGTTTCCCCAGAGATCAGAAAGGCAGATACAATAGGAGGCCAAGGTATTTAATGAAACTGAATAGGCTGTTTCTGACTTACAGATGCAAGCAGAACTGGTAGCAAAGCCTTCTATGACCCTGGAGTTTGTAACAAACATGGGCATTGTCATTCCCAACTTCGCTAAGAGTGGCGTCCAAATGAACACCAACTTCTTCCATGAGTCAGGCCTGGAGGCTCACTTGGCTCTGAAACCCAGGCAGCTGAAGATCATCATTCCTTCTCCAAAGAGGCCGGTCAAGTTACTCAGTGCCAGGTAACTCTGTCATCCAGGTCTGTCTGGCCTGTTTGAAAGAGAGAACCGAGGTATATCTGCAGGATTTGGTCAGGCTAGATAATGAATTAAAGTACTTTAGTCTCTGATGAAACAGGAGAGGGAGATTACCTGTTCTTCTATGTTCTACATTTTACTAAATTGCTCTCTGCTGTTCTGCACTGAGACTTCGTATCTGCTAATTAGTCAATAATTACTGGGTTGTAGGGGTTTGTTTATGTGTATATTCATTTTAAGAATGAAGAACCACTAGGGTTGGAGAGCCCCTCCTTGGGAACTGAACACTTTTCTCCAAGAAGAAACACCAAAGGTCACTTTGGTCCGTGGTAACTAACTCTGTGGATGAAGCATGCATGACACTCCTAATCACATAAATATGTGAACCAGCCTCAAACTAAGAGTTCCAGTGCCAATGATATCATTAACATGTTCATTTTCTCATTCAGAAATAGCATTTAATCGCCTAGTATGCACCAAGCTTGTCGAAGGAGACATACAAGGATTTCCCGGTGACAGGTCACAAAGCAGGAAACCTAGTGTGCACTGCACAAACTTTAGGGAGTTCAACAGGTGGGAGAGTGTACATTTCAGGAGGATGAATAAGTCTGAGCCTGTTCAAGGCAGTCCATTTAATCTCTGCTTCTTTCTTGAAGCTTTGCTGGTCTGATAGCATCTCTTACCATTCCTTGGGACTTAGAATAAGGGAGAGAAGGGTCTAGTGAACCTGGTCAGTTTCAGGGACTACCTGGAGCTACTGAATTGCTTGCTTTCTTTTAGAACATCCTATTGTTTTAAAGAGCTATCATCCAAGATGGAAGCTTTTTATCAAGGAGGAAATTGTTATATAAAAAAGCTGAAATGAGTAGAGTTAACAAAGTAAACTAGAGATAGCAGGGAACTATGCTGGGAAAGAGTAGTCCAGATGAGACGTGACTAGCCCTGTAACCCTTATAAAGACTTTGGAACTCTCTTGAAAGCAGAGGAGTTGAGAAAGAGAGTATGAATGCAATAAGCTGGTATTTAGGGGAAATACTCCGACTATAGAAAGGAAAAGTAAGAAAGAGAAAGCCTGACTGGAGGTCAGCTAAGAAGGAATCTGTTACAATCATACATGGGTGAGCAGAGACAGTGACCTGCGCTGGACAGACACCCAGGGGAAGAGAGGAGAAAGCAGGCTGTAAATTCTGAAGGAGGAAGAATCATAAATATTTGGGGATTGGCTGAATGGCTGAATATAGGGAAAGAAGGAAGGAAGGAAGGAAGGAAGGAAGGAAGGAAGGAAGGAAGGAAGGAAGGAAAAAGGGAGAAAAGGAAGGAAGGGAAGAAGAAACAAAAGGAGGAAGAAAGGGAGGGAGGAAGGGGAATGTCCTTCATTGAAATAGAGAGAGAGAAAGGGGGGAGAGAGAGAGAGAATGCTATTTTGGGGGAAGATGTTGTATGTGCTGTTCTTTAAAGTTTTTATTGAATTTTTATGAATTTCATATACTATATTTTGATCATATTTAGATTCCCTCCACTACCTGCATACCCCTTATAATATAAATATTATATATTAATATAATATAATATAATATAATATAATATAATATATATTAGTGTGTGTGACCAGAGTCACCACGCAAGAAAAAGAAGGAAGAGGCCCCAAAAGGTGAAACAAGCTTTACTGAGAATGCAAGAGAGGCTAGCTTCTAGCCAGGGAATAAATACATTAGCAATGAAATGGCTGGTAGTCCGTTTTTAAGTGGGCTATGATGGAAATAAATTAAGGGCTCACAATACAAAAAGAGGAGCCTGCGGGATTGCCTGCCATACAACTACAAGATTGTCTGCTGAAACTTCTTAGGTAAGGGAAAACTTTTTTCCCTTTTCTAACTGGCTCTGATGAGGAAGTCTTTCTTTCAGGGGTCTGAAGTAACTTTTTTATTCTCTGTCTGGTTTCTGACCCAGAGAATAGCTTTTAGCTCCAGTCAAGGGCATAGGCCCAGAATGAGGAAGTTCCTGCTTAAGTTTGTTGCAGAAGATATTTCTGCCTAGGGTCTGGGGTGGGGGTTGGATTCTGTGAGTCCTGACAATATATTGTAATGTGTGTGTGCGTGTGTGTGCGTGTGTGTGTGTGTGTGTGTGTGTGTGTGTAGAGAGAGAGAGAGAGAGAGAGAGAGAGAGAGAGAGAGAGAGTTAAATGTGTAGCCCCAAATGCCCTACAGTGTGGGTTTGTCCACTGGAATCTCAAATGAGACTGAATTTCCCTCCTTCCGGTGGCCATTAGTTCTCAATTCTTCCACACTTAGGGGTGGGGTTTCACTTCTCCACATCTAGGCTGGATTTTGTCTGGTTTGAGCTTATGTCCAACTTATGCATTCTGTCACCATTGCTGCAGTTCATATGAGTAACTGACCAGCAGTCTGGAAAATTCTTTCTCTTTGTGGCCATTCACCACTCTGGCTCTTAAAATCTATCCACCCCTTCTTCCACAATGATCCCTGAGACATGGGAGGCAGAAGTTTGATACAGATGTCCTATTCAGGACAAACACTCTGTGGCTTCTTGTTCTCTGCATGTTAGCTAGGTATGGGTTCTGTGTTAATTTTCATATCCTGAATAAAGAAGCTTCTCTGGTGAGAGTTTAGAGATGCATTAATCTATGGGTATAACAATAAGTCACGAGGAGTCAGTTTAATACCATATTTATTTAGCCAAATAATAATATTAGGCTCCCTCTTCTGTTCTATGACCTATCCAGTCTTGGGTTCCTAGGCCTGATATCAATATCAGATATGGCTTCATCTTATGTAGTAGACCTTATATCCAATTAGAAAATGGTTGCTCACTCCCATTATGCTCGTGCCACCATTGCACCCACGGACATATCTAGAAAGGCCAGTTGCTGTTTTAGCTTGTAGGATTCACAGCTGGCTAAGGCTGGTTGTTCATATTCTCCTCCAGTACCATGCATAGAACCTTCTAGCACTACGAAAGCTAGCCAATAGAGATGATGGCTTTGAAGTCAGGATCAGCTTGATTTCTCCTTGTTTGTTCTACAACTCGTGTGTAGTGTCTTCGGCAATAGGGTGTTATTGTAAAGTTCTGGCAGACAACCAAGAGCAGGAACAATGCCCAGTATTGCTGGAGCGTCTGTGAGCTTCAGAAGAGGGGATCCATTCATGGCACTGGGCTTTTGCTTTACTATGCTGGTGCACATGGGCAGTGTTCCCCTGTTATAAGGTAACTCATTTTACTCTCTTTTCATAATGTGTATGTTTATACTTTGAGAAACTTCTATTGTGGTAGGTCTCCATATGGCTTTTTCTAAAGGCCTTTAGTGTTAATTATCCCTCTCTATACCCCTTCTTCTGCCCTGCCATTCCATTCTCCACCCCATTAAATGATGCTATTCCCCTTCCTGCCTTTTATATCATAGCATTCTACCTCCCTTCCCAGGAAGCCTCCCCCACCCTCCCATGGTCGTTTATTAGTTTTCTGACCACTCTGGGTTTTCAAATTGGAACATGCATATCCAATATTTCAAAGCTTGGATAAGCCGTTTTTGAGGTCCTATGAAACAACTAGTTTGAGTTATGTAAATGGCAAATGGACCTGTGGATCTGGACCCAGTAAAGATAGAGGTCTGAGCTCCCATGTGGATTTGGGAGTTATTGGCATATAGAAGTTAGACCAAACAACAATCAATGAGAAACGAGAGCAAAACATGGAGAACATAAACATGTGAGTAGAGAGGGGAATAAATGAAATCAGTGACAAAAAGAGACCAAAGTGCACACCCTAGGCAAGCTGCTGTCAGCCCCAGGCTCCAGCATATCAGCAGAGCTTGATCGAGGACACCACCCAAAAAAGGAGATAGTACTGGAGAAAGGACTTATTCGAAGAAGAAACCAAGACACTGGTAGACTTTGTTTTACTTTCTATTTTCAAGATACATACATGAAAGGAAAGAGCTATGAATTTTATTACAGTTAGGACTCTAACATCTTTTGTTTGTTTGTTTGTTTTATTTTCCTTTTTGGTTTTACACTTTTTTTGGTATTTTTGAGACAGAGTCTCCCTTTTAGTACCAGATGTCCTGGAGCTCGCTCTGTCGACCAGGCCGTCCTTGAACCCACAGCATCTTAATCTGGACATCTTTACTGAATGCTTCTAAGCTATCAAGGAAGAAAAATCCTACATATGTTCATTAGATTGGGGATCAAGACAGGGATTGGAGATAGTAATGAATGTATTTTCAGGTCCATGGGGGAGGGTCAAATCATAGGTTAATATGAAATGTTTGGAGAGAAAACCATAAAAAAAATCCCTCTTCTTGATTGGGAGACAAAATAGGCTTAATAGGGAAACAAAGAGGTATTCATGTGGGTATGCAGTCAGGGGTTGGCATGGGGTGGGTGGATGGGGGACAAAACTTGGCCATCTCAGTGCTTGTGGAGAGAACCCCCAGGAGAGAATAAGCAATCTCAAAGAGGCAGAGTTCCCGCCTCTCCCCACTACATAAAGGAGAGCTAAGTTCAGCTCAGGTGATGAGTTAGTGAGCATCTCTAGGCTTCTATTTACACTGTAAAATGAGAATCCCAGGTCTACTATGGGAGGATTAAAGGCAACACATATAACGAATTCAGTGCAATGTCTGAAATATAGGAATCCCTATGATCATCATATTGATGTTCTTCCTACTATTATGTGCCCCTCAGTAAACCAAATAATGTGAGCTGGGTTTGAACAGAGAAGAGGTGAGGGGGCATGTGAGGTGTGAGAAGCAGTGATGTGCATTTCAGTTCACGACACAAAGATGACTCTGGATTTTCATTCTTCACCAGCAACACATTGCATTTGGTCTCTACCACCAAAGTGGAAGTGATCCCACCTCTGATTGAGAACAGGCAGACCTGGTCAGCTTGCAAGCCTTTCTTCACTGGCATGAGCTACTGCACCACAGGGGCTTATTCCAATGCCAGCTCCACAGAGTCTGCCTCCTACTACCCACTAACAGGGGACACCAGGTGAGAGTCACTGGGTGCCTACCCAGCATCTGCCTCCCTTGCACAGTATGGCCACCTGGCAGGAAAAAATAGAAAAGAATGTCATGTGTGGCAAGTATATGTTGGCAGCCTTGTGAACTTAAAGCCATGGTCCTCTGACCAACATTCTGGGTATCCACTTGGTCTTCTTCATGCACTAGGCAAGGAGATCATGGCACACTCTAATTCTTTTCTTGGGTATCTGAGTCTCCAGACTCATTGATATGAGTTTCACGGCACTGAGCAATGTGTTCGAGGCCTGCACCATACTCCGGGGCTCATAGTCATATCCCCCTCCCCCTTACCATTGTTTATTTTCAGCATAACTGGCACAATAAGATAATTCTCCAACTCATCCAAAAGCCATGGGCATCCTGGGAACATCCCTTGCCTGGGGCTCTTGGAAAGACACAACAGGATCATACAGATCATTACTAGCTAAGAGCTTAAAATAAGGAGATTATTTTTGTGGACATATTCCTTGGTCAATGTTATTACCATCTCTAAAAGTTCTAATAATATGCACCACCTGCGCTGACATCTTTAGGTATGAGCTGGAGCTGAAGCCTACAGGAGAGGTGGAACAGTATTCTGCCAGTGTGACGTATGAACTCCAGAGTGATGACAGGTCCTTGGTGGACACACTGACATTCCTAGTTCAAGCAGAAGGTAAGGATTCAAAAGAGGCTGCTCCATCTCTGCCTGTCTCAGATTGAGGATGCACGTTTATGATAATGTATTAACAAATATTTGCTGAGTTCCCAGTGGGTGTCAGGCCTATTCTTAGAGATGAGGCTAGAACGAAGGACATGAAGTCCTTACCTTCACAGAAGTTATAGTAAACAACCAAATAAATAAATATTCAGGATGCCAACCGGTGGCAGGCCTAAGGAATGCTATAAGCAGTGGCAAGAAGAGAGGGGTATAGAGATAGTATAAGGGAAATGATAAAGGAAATTTTGTCTGGTAACGTAAGAGAAAAGAGAGAAAGAGATATGGGGTGGGGAAGAGACAAGCCACGGGAAAGGGTCTAAGTTACTATCATTGCCAAGGCCCTGAGGTTGGAACGTGGAAAAAAGGTCGTCCTGAGACAAGAACAGAGAAACTAGCATGGAGGCGCTTTTAGCAATCCAGCCACGAAACGGAGGTGTTGCAGAGATGCGTCAAGGCGTGTGATGAGTGGTCGTAGGGGCGGGGAGGCAGAGAAACAGGGATGATAAGTGGCAGAGGAGGTGTAAGTAGTTATATTCTCCATGTAGTTTGGAGAACTAGTGCTTGTGTTCTCTGAACAGCTAAGCAACCCCCTCCACTGAGCCTTTGCTTGTCCAAACCTGTGATTGGCTGCTCCTCCCAGAGCTCCTCCTGGCTCCTCCCATCTCCTGCTGCAGCCCTCCCCCTCACACCCCTTTTGCACAGAGAATTTCCTGGCCATCATGTAGGAAATGGCCCCTCTTCCACCCCCTCCATCTTTTCTCTTCATATCCAGTTTTACTTGTCTTCATGACATTACTGACATCTGACACAAGTAACTAGCATTCCTTATTGCCTGAAGCCCCCACTAGAAGATAGATACCCCAATGCCAAGATCAGTGCCAAGCACAGAAAAAGCCATCAGTAAATACTTTCAAAGTAACTGAATGTCTGGTATCATAGAGTTAAACATGGAAGGGAAACCCCTAACCAATGTCTTCATTTAACCCAACGGAATAGTTTCATGGCCATTTCCTCTGCTTCTTTTTTTCTACACATAGCCTCTTGGCACACACTCCTTGACTCTCTCATACACTCTTTCAGGTGTGAAGCAGACCGAGGCCATGATGATGTTCAAATATAACCGGCGGAGCAGGACTTTATCCAGTGAAGTCCTAATTCCAGATTTTGACATTGACTTTGGGACAATCCTCAGAGTTAATGATGAATCAGCTAAGGACAAAAGGTCTTACAAACTCATCCTGGATATTCAGAACAAAAAAATCACTGAAGTTGCTCTTGTGGGCCATGTGAGGTAAGGAAGACTTAGGGTGACCCAGCCTGAGCTGGAGGCCCTGGGTGGCTCTTGCCTTCCTCTCCAAGCTTTAGATGTGGCCAAGTCAGGGGCACCCCTGCTCTATAGTCCACGTGGCAACCTCAACTCTCAACATTTTATCCTTTGACCTTTCTATCTTTTTTTTAATTTTATTTATTTATTTTATGTGTATGAATGTACTGCCTGCATGTAGGTTTGTGCACCCGTGTCGTGCAATGCTGCGGAGGTCAGAAGAGGGTGTCGGATTCCCCTGGAACTGGAGTTCTCCTGGAATTGGAGTTACAGACGGTTCTCAGCCGCCATGTGGGTGCTGGGGATCGAACCCAGGTCCTCTGCAAAAGCAGTCGGTGCCCTTAACTGCTAGGCCATCTCTCCAGCCCCAGACCTTTCTATCATTTATCATGCACTTTGCTATCCATTTAATCAAGTGCTGTGTGGAATGCACTAAAGATCATCTCAGTCCTGCTACTCTGCTTTATAGACAGAGCAGTGGTTGCTCAGAGTGATTTAAATGCTTGGTCAAGGCTGGAGAGAAGGATGAAAACAAAGCTTACCTGCTCACCTACACCTCCTCCATATTGAATATTGGCTTTATAAGTTAATGAGCTTGGTCTATGTGTGGTAAGATCTTGGATCCGTTCTTGTGTCTTGCTTGCATCATCAAACATGAAGTTTCTATCTATTGAATCTGTGCATCTTGTTGGAAAGGACAAAATCATTCGTGTCAACTGGTTTCTTTTTCAATAGTTATGACAAAAAAGGAGATGGCAAGATCAAAGGTGTTATCTCCATCCCCCGTTTCCAAGCAGAAGCCAGGAGTGAGATCCACAGTCACTGGTCCTCCACCAAACTGCTCTTCCAAATGGACTCCTCTGCTACAGCTTATGGCTCAACCATCTCCAAGAAAGTGGTGTGGCGTTATGGTATGTGCCCCTTCTCCATGTGAGCCCTTCCCAGAGCACTGTGTACTTGGACACATTGAGAGCCATAGCTACAGGCTGACCTAATACCACTGACAGTCATATCATATGTTTTTTTCAGATGATGATAAGATTGAATTTGACTGGAACACGGGCACCAATGTGGATACTAAAAAAGCAGCTTCCAACTTCCCTGTGGATCTCTCCATTTACCCCAGAACTTTGCATAAGTATGCCAATAGCCTCCTGGACTACAGACTCCCTCAAACAGACATGACTTTCCGGCACATGGGTTCCAAACTAATTGTTGTAAGTATAAGTCAGCAGAGTAAATACATGACTATGAATACTAATTTCCTCCTTTACTGAGATAGGTGCAGGAGATGGGGCATAAACAAAACGTGGATATCTGGTCACCAGTCACACGAAGCTATCTGGAGGTCTAACTATGTTATACATTCTTCTCCTAAAACAGAGAAAGAGAGCCGGGGGTGAGGGGTGGCTCAGTCAGTAAATACTTGTGACACAAGCATGAGGACCTGAGTTTGAGCTCCAGAACCCTTGTAAAACCCCAGCTGCAGTGACAGCATTTGCAAACCCAGTTCTGGGGAATCCAAGACAGCAGGCTCCGTGGAACTCATTAACCAGACGGTCTAGCCAAATGGATGAGCCCCAGGTCCCAGGGAGAGAGTCTGTCTCAGAAACAAGGTAGACAGACAGTATCTGAGGAAGAATGACTCTTGAGGTTGTCCTTTGGCCTCCACACACACATGCAAACACATGCATACCTATGCACATGGAAATATGTGTGTGTGCACACATACCACAAACACAAAATAAGTGAATAAAAATAAATATAGAAATCCAGGTTCATTTCTTGCTTTGAACAATCTCCTGCATTTTTTAGGCAACAAACTCATGGCTTCAGATGGCATCCAGGGGTCTTCCTTATGGCCATACTCTACAAGATCACCTCAATGGCCTCACAGAGTTAAACCTCCAAAGAATAGGATTTCCTGACTTTCACATCCCAGACAACCTCTTCTTAAAAAGGTAAGAGAGGAAACTAGAAGGTTCCTTTTGAATTAGGCAATGAAAAGAGAAAAATTTACCTAGCATAATTTAGAGATTTTTCAGTTGAAAATTTTAAGAGAGAGAATTTAGGTACTTTAGGACAATAAATGGCTTTAACATAAGCACTGATATTTCTATACAATTTAACATGAGGTCCTTAATATGAGCATCAATCCAATCAGGAAGAGCCTAAGAAAATAGTTGAAAGGTTCTGGAAATTCTCCCTTTTTGGTGTTGTATGTTCACTACAACCTGAGTTTGAGAGGCATTCGGCTTGTTGTTCCAAGCAAACACCCTTCTGTTCAGACCACAATATACTCATATTTTGTGAAGACTTCAGTGTGTATTTGAAGGAAGTATGGACCAAAAGTTTGCTGTTGAGCCCTGGAGGGTTGGAACAGCTACTGGGCATTAGATGTAGGCAACATTCCAAGAGCTATGTAGGGTAGCAATGCAACTTACTCCTGAGTAAAGTCAGATCCACAGTGCTTACTCCATTTCTATGTTTGCAAATGTATGCATAATACTTTAATTGCTTTATTTCATGGAAAAAACGTCAGAGCATGAACTGAAAAGACAATTTTTTCTAAGTTGATAGATCTCTTTATTATACTCTCAGTCCAAAAACTAAGTGGTCTGTATCATGTGTTCCCCTTCATAGCATAATTTAACAGGCCAGACTATGATGAGAAGATTGAAGTCTGTCCAATCCCCACATTACTAAAGATGAGAGAAAAGGGTAAATGCAGGAACTTTCCTTCACTATTAGAATTTTAACCTGTCAGAACTGAACAGGGCCTTAGTGTTTTTCATCAACCTGCTGAATGTGGGGGTCTGGACAGTCATCCAGCCCATTTTACAGCAGCACAATGAATAGTTTGTGCACATTTAAGAGTTTGGTGCCACCAACTTTACTACTTTGTTCCTTTATGCTATCAAAATAGTCCATTGAATGCAGACTAGTATTGAAAAGATTGCAAAGCAGCTTCTCACTTGAAATCCAAGGCCACTTCTGTGGGTCAGCAGAAAGGGACTATCATCTTCACTGCTCAGGTAATACTTCTCAGGCAAATTCTAAGATAACATTACCAGTTAGTGGAAGCTGAAACTGTCATCTGACTTTACTGACTCTAACATTTGTGTTCTTTTCACATATCAAGTTGATTCAGTAGCAATTACATATCAGTTGTACAAAATTCTTGAGTAGAAATATTAAGAAGACAGAACCTGGGTAAGGTATTGTTTCTTCTGCCAAGAACATACCAGGCAGACACCAACAAATGAACAAATAACTAACTGCATTAGCAGAATTAGGGCATGCTCTTTGAAAGATAGGCATAAGGGATGGTAACCACACAGAGGGCACCATCGAAGGGGTTTTGAAAGAGTTTGGGAGGTAGAAGAGAAAGGAATGAGTTCTAGGCCCAGGGAATAGTGTAATGAAAGGAACAGAGTGGACATGAGAAGGCGCAAGTGCAATATTGTCAGTGATGTCTGACTCTAGGGACATTGTCTTTGTTCATTTCAGTGATGGCCGGGTCAAATATACCTTGAACAAGAACAGTGTGAAAATTGACATTCCTTTGCCTTTTGGCGGCAAATCTTCTAAAGATCTAAAGCTGCTCGAAAGTATTAGGACACCAGCCCTCAACTTCAAGTCTGTGGGATTCCACCTGCCATCTCAAGAGTTCCAGGTCCCCACTTTTACAGTCCCCAAGACATATCAACTTCAAGTGCCTCTCTTGGGTATTCTAGACCTTTCCACAAATGTCTACAGCAACTTGTACAACTGGTCGGCCTCCTACTCTGGTGGCAACACCAGCAGAGACCACTTCAGCCTTCAGGCTCAGTACCACATGAAAGCCGATTCTGTGGTTGGACTGCTTTCCTACAGCGTACAAGGTAAAAAGACCTCATCAAGTTAAAGGGTGCTGAGAGCTAATTCACCACACTCTCTGCTGGTAGTCTCTAGGGAGAAAAAGACATAAGAACTCCTTGCTACTTGGATGTCTTTTCATTGATTCAATTAATGAAAATATCTACTAAGCATATAGTAAGTATTGAACATTTTGTTAGGCAGTAACAAAAATAGCAGTCAGGTAACCTAAGAATTATTATTCAGTTTGAGCAGTGCTAGGACATGGAGATAAGTATAAGCTGTAGTGGAAGCATTTGAGAAGGGAACCCAACAAGTTCTACAGTGACCAAGGAAGGCTTCCAGGAGGAATGTTTTTAATACTATATTTCATATCTGCATTATGAATTAGAAGTGTATTGTACAACTGATCCATATATATGAGGTTGTATTGTTGAAAATTTTCAACATAGATTATTCTAGAAATTTACTTCTTAATTTAACCAATGTTTTTCATTTTTCTGTTAGGATCTGGAGAAACAACATATGACCACAGGAATACATTCACATTGTCGTGTGATGCATCTCTACACCACAAATTGCTTGATTCAAAATTCAAAGTCAGTCATGTAGAAAAAGTTGGGAACAACCCAGTCTCAAAAGGTTTACTAGCATTTGAAGCATCTAGTGCCTTGGGACCACAGATGTCTGCTACAGTTCATGTAGACTCAAAAAAGAAACAACATCTATCTGTCAAAGAAGTCAAGGTCGACGGGAAGTTCAGAGCATCTTCACTTTATGCTCAAGGCAAATATGGGCTGTCTTATCAGAGGGATCTTACCACTGGCCAACTGAGTGGAGAGTCCAACCTGAGGTTTAACTCAACCTACTTCCAGGGCACTAACCAGATAGTGGGAATGTACCAGGATGGAACCCTCTCCCTCACCTCCACCTCTGATCTGCAAGATGGCATTTTCAAAAACATTGCTTCCTTGAAATATGAGAACTATGAACTGACTGTGAAATCTGACAGCAGTGGGCAGTATGAGAACTTCGCCACTTCTAACAAGGTAGATATGACCTTCTCAAAGCAGAGTGCATCACTACGTTCTGAATATCAGGCTGATTACAAGTCCTTGAGGCTCTTCACCGTGCTTTCCGGATCACTCACTTCTCAGGGTGTGGAATTCAATGCTGACATCATGGGCACTGACAGAATTAATACTGGTGCTCACAAGGCAACGCTAAGGATTGCGCGAGATGGACTGTCTACCAGTGCAACAACCAACTTGAAGTACAGCCCCTTGTTGCTGGAGAATGAGCTAAATGCAGAGCTCGGCCTCTCTGGGGCAACCATGAAATTATCAACCAATGGCCGCTTCAGGGAGCATCATGCCAAATTCAGTCTAGACGGAAAAGCTGCCCTCACTGAGGTTTCAGTGGGAAGCATGTACCAGGCCATGATTCTGGGTGTCGACAGCAAAAATATTTTCAACTTCAAAGTCAGCCAAGAAGGGCTTAAACTTTCCAACGACCTGTTGGGCTCCTACGCCGAAATGAAACTTGACCATAGCAACACTCTAAGCATTGCAGGTCTATCACTGGACTTCTCCTCCAAACTCGACAATATTTACAGTGCTGACAAGTTTTATAAGCAGAATTTTAACTTACAGCTCCAGCCCTATTCTCTTGTAACTATTTTAAGCAATGACCTGAAATACGATGCTCTGGACTGGACCAGTAGTGGGAAATTACGACTGGAGCCCTTGAAGCTGAATGTGGGTGGCAACCTAAAAGGAACCTACCAGAGTAATGAGATAAAGCACATCTACACTGTTTCCTATACTGACTTATTACTAGCCAGTTACAGAGCAGACACAGTTGCTAAGGTTCAGGGTGCAGAGTTTAGCCATCGGCTCAACGCAGATGTTGAAGGGTTGGCTTCCTCCATTGATATTATCACAAACTATAATTCAGAGCCACTGCATTTTAACAATGTTTTCCACTTTGTTTTGGCCCCGTTTCTGTTGGGCATTGACACACATACAAGTGGCGATGGGAAACTGACTATCTGGGGAGAACACACTGGACAGCTATACAGTAAATTCCTGTTAAAAGTAGAGCCTCTGGCTCTTACTTTCTCTCATGACTACAAAGGATCCACAAGTCACAATCTCCTGCCCGGGAACAGCATCACTACGGCTCTTGATCACAAAGTCAGTACCCTGCTCACTCCGGCTGAGCAGATGAGCACCTGGAAATTCAAGACCAGACTGAATGACAAGGAGTACAGCCAGGACGTTGAAGCCTACAACACTAAAGACAAAATCGGTGTAGAACTTAGTGGGCGAGCCTTGGCTGACCTCTCTGGACTCTACTTTCCAATTAAAGTACCATTTCTCTTTAGTGAGCCTGTTGATGTTCTTAATGCATTAGAGATGAATGATGCCACTGACAAGCCCCAAGAATTCACAATTGTTGCTTTTGTGAAGTATGATAAGAACCAGGATGTTCACACCATCAGCCTCCCATTCTTTAAGACCCTGCCAGACTATCTGGAGAGAAATCGAAGAGTAATTATAACTCTACTGGAAACCATACAGGGAGAATTGCAACACATCAATATTGATCAATTTGTGAGGAAATATAGAACAGCCCTGGGCAGACTCCCACAGCAAGTTAATGATTATCTGAATGCATTCAATTGGGAGAGACAGGTTGCCAGGGCCAAGGAAAAACTAGCTGCTTTCACAGGAGATTATAGAATTACAGAAAATGATGTACAAATTGCATTAGATAATGCCAAAATCAACTTCAATGAAAAACTCTCTCAACTTCAGACATATGTGATACAACTTGATCAGTATATTAAAAATAATTATGATCTGCATGATTTAAAAATAACTATTGCTAAGATTATTGATCAAATCATTGAAAAATTAAAAATTCTTGATGAACATTATCATATCCGTGTAAATCTAGCAAAATCAATCCATAATCTGTATTTATTGATTGAAAATATTGATCTTAACAAAATTAGAAGTAGTACAGCAACTTGGATTCAAAATGTGGATAGTAAATATCAAATCAGAGCCCAGCTACAAGAAAAATTGCAGCAGCTCAGGACACAGATTGAGAATGCAGACCTCCAACAGCTTGCTGCAGAGTTAAAACAACAGGTTAAAGCTACTGATGTCACAAAGCTTTTAGATCAATTGAAAACTACTATTCTATTCCAAAGAATAAATTACCTTTTTGAGTACCTCAAAGACTTCGTGATAAATCTTACTGAAGATTTTAGAATAGCTGAGAAAATCAATACTTTTAGAGCTATTCTCCATGAGTTAATTGAGAAATTTGAAGTAGACCAACAAATCCAGTTTTTAGTGGATAAGTCAGTAGAGTTGGCCCACAAATACAAACTGAAAGAGACTGTTCAGAAAGTAAGCAGTGTTCTACAACAAGTTGAGATAAAGGATTACTATGAAAAATTGGTTGGGTTCATTGATGATGCTGTCAAACAGCTTAAAGCATTGTCTTTTAAAAAATTCATTGAAGAACTAAATAGATTTCTTGACATGTTGGTGAAGAAATTAAAAGCATTTGATTATCACCAGTTTGTAGATGAAACCAACAACAAAATACGTGAGATGACTCAGAGAATCAATGGTGGAATTCAAGCTCTTGAACTACCACAAAAAGCTGAAGCACTAAAACTGTTGGTAGAGGATCTCACAGCCATGGTCTCCAACTACCTGGAAAGACTCAAGGATGCCAAAGTAACCGTGTTCATCGATTGGTTACAGGATGCTTTGGTTTACATAAAAGCCCACTTTCAAGACACTCTAGAAGATGTGCGAGACAGGATTTATCAAATGGACATTCAATGGGAACTTGAGCGATATCTGTCTCTGGCAAGCCAAGCTTACGGTACACTTGTCACCTATATTTCTGACTGGTGGACTCTTACTTCTAAGAGCCTGACTGACTTTGCAGAGCAATATTCTATCCAAAACTGGGCTGAAAGAGTGAAAGCTTTGGTAGAACAAGGATTCACTGTTCCTGAAATCCAGACCTTTCTTGGAACCTTGCCTGCCTTTGAGGTCAGTCTCCATGCTCTCCAAGAAGCTACCTTCCAGACTCCTGACTTTATAGTCCCCCTGACAGATTTGAGGATCCCATCAATTCAGATAAATTTCAAAATGTTGAAGTATGTAAAAATCCCATCCAGGTTTTCCACACCAGAGTTTACTATCCTTAACACCATCCATGTCCCTTCCTTTACAATTGACTTGGTAGAAATAAAAGCAAAAATTATCAGAACCATTGACCAAATGCTGAGCAGTGAGCTGCAGTGGCCTGTTCCAGAAGTATACCTGAGGGATCTGAACATGGGGGATATCTCTCTTACTAGACTCACTCTGCCAGACTTCCATGTACCAGAAATCACAGTTCCAGAATTCATAATCCCAAATATCAACCTTCAAGATTTTCAAGTTCCTGACCTTCACATACCAGAATTCCAGCTTCCCCGCATCTCAGACACAATTGAAATACCTGCTTTTGGCAAACTGCATAGTATTTTGAAAATCCAATCTCCCTTCTTCACTTTAGATGCAAATGCCAACATACAGAATGTAACTACTTCAGGGACCAAAGCAGAGATCACAGCTTCTGTTGCTGCCAAAGGAGAATCCAAACTAGAAGCTCTCAATTTTGATTTTCAAGCACAAGCACAACTTTTACAGCTACATATTAATCCACTAGTCCTGAAGGAATCCATGAACCTCTCCAGTAAGTATGTGAGAATGGAGCATGCAAGTGAAATCTTATTTTCTGGAAATGCCATTGAGGGAAAATCAGACACGGTTGCAAGTTTACACACGGAAAAAAATACAGTGGAGTTTAACAATGATGTGATTGTCAAGACAAACAATCAATTTACCCTGGACAGTCACACAAAGTACTTTCACAAGTTGAGTATACCCAGGCTGGACTTCTCCAGTAAGGCTTTCCTGAACAATGAAGTCAAAACACTATTAGAAGCTGGACACATGGCATGGATGTCTTCTGGAACAGGGTCATGGAGCTGGGCTTGTCCCAGCTTCTCAGACGAGGGAACCCATTCATCACAAATTAGCTTCACTGTGGAAGGGCCCATGGCTTCCTTTGGATTGTCTAATAATATCAATAGCAAACACCTAAGAGTCATTCAAAAGGTGGCTTATGAATCTGTCTTCCTCAACTATTCTAAGTTCGAGGTTGAGTCAAAAGTTGACTCTCAGCATGTGGGCTCCAGCATTCTCACTGCTAGGGGCGCAGCACTGCTCAGAGAATGGAAAGCAGAAATAACTGGTGAGCACAACGCTAACTTGAATGGAAAAGTCATTGGAACTTTGAAAAATTCTCTTTTCTTCTCAGCGCAGCCGTTTGAGCTCACTACATCCACAAATAATGAAGGGAATTTGAAAGTTAGTTTTCCATTAAAGTTGACAGGGAAGATCGACTTTCTGAATAACCATGCACTCTTTCTGAGCCCTCATGCCCAGCAGGCAAGCTGGCAAGCAAGTGCTAGATTCAATCAGTATAAGTACAATCAGAATTTCTCTGCTGTGAACAATGAGCACAGCATAGAAGCCTATGTGGGAATGAATGGAGATGCCAACCTGGATTTCTTAAACATTCCTTTAACAATACCTGAAATTAATCTGCCTTACACCTCACTCATCACTCCCTCATTGAAAGATTTCTCCATATGGGAAGAAACAGGCTTGAAGGAATTCTTGAAAACAACAAAGCAATCATTTGATTTAAGTGTAAAGGCTCAGTATAAAAAGAACAAAGATAAACATTCCATCGCAATTCCTTTGGGCATCTTTTATGAGCTCATCCACCACAATGTCAATTCCTTGGACAGAAGCTTTGAAAAAATCAGAGAAAGGACATTAGATTTTCTTACCACATCCTACAATGAGGCCAAAATTAAGTTCGACAAGTACAAAATTGAAAAGTCCCTCAACCAGCCCTCCGGGACCTTCCAGAGTTCAAATGTCATCATGCCTTCATATAGGACAGTTCTGCCATCCCTTGAGCTGCCCGTCCTTCATGTCCCTAGGAATCTACTCAAGTTTTCTCTTCCAGATTTTAAGGAATTAAACACCATTGACAAGATTTTTATTCCAGCCATGGGCAATTTTACCTATGATTTTTCTTTTAAATCGAGTGTCATCACACTGAATACAAATGCTGGACTTTATAACCAATCAGATATCGTTGCTCGTTTTCTTTCTTCTTCTTCATTTGTCATGGATGCACTGCAGTACAAATTAGAGGGTACATCACGGTTGACAAGGAAACGAGGCATGAAGCTAGCCACAGCTGTATCTCTGA
The DNA here is from genome assembly GCA_009823505.1 of Rhizomys pruinosus. Taxonomy (NCBI): domain Eukaryota; kingdom Metazoa; phylum Chordata; class Mammalia; order Rodentia; family Spalacidae; genus Rhizomys; species Rhizomys pruinosus. The sequence goes on from VZQC01010439.1 coordinate 2,025,157, forward strand.
ATAACAAATTTGTGGAAGGCTCTCATGACAGTACCATTAGCTTAACCAAGAAAAATATGGAAGCGTCAGTGAAAACAACAGCAAACCTTCATATTCCCATTCTAACAATGAGCTTCAAGCAGGAGCTTGTTGGAAATACCAAGTCAAAACCTACTGTCTCTTCATCCATTGAACTGAACTATGTTTTCAATTCCTCACAGCTCTACTCTACTGCTAAAGGGGAGGTTGACCACAAGTTCAGCTTAGAAAGCTTTACTTCCTACTTTTCCATTGAGTCATCAACCAAAGGAAACATCAAGGGTTTGATCCTTTCACAGAAATATTCAGGAAATATTGCAAGTGAGGCCAACACTTACTTGAATTCTAAGGGCACTCGTTCTTCAGTGAGGCTACGAGGAGCTTCCAAAGTTGATGGTATCTGGAACCTTGAAGTAGGAGAAATGTTAGCCGGAGAAGCCAGTCTCCAACGTATATATGTCATTTGGGAACATGATATGAAAAACAATTTACAGCTAGAGAGCTTCATTACAAAAGGAGACCAAACATGCAAAGCCATCCTGGAACTCTCCCCATGGACAGTGTCAGCCCTTGTAAAGGTTCATGCGAGCCAACCCAGTTCCCTCCTTGATATTCATCACCTTGGCCAGGAGGTGACCTTGAATGCTGATACTAATAACCAAGAAGTCAGCTGGAAAAGTGAGATCCAGGTTCATTCACAGGTTCTCCAGTACCGTGTAGCATTCACCAATTACCAAAAGGAGGCACACCTTCATATCGATGGATCCTTAGAAGGACAATCACGGTACCTTGAAAATATCATTATACCAGTGTATGACAAGAGCTTACTGAAACTCCTAAAGATGGATGGAAAGAAACAGTATCTTCGTGCTTCAGCTTCTCTGGTATACACCAAAAACCCCAATGGTTATTCCTTCCCACTCCCTGTTCAAGAATTGGCTGACAAATTCATTATCCCAGGGCTAAAACTTAGTGATCCAAATTCAGTTCTTGTCACACCTGCATTCCAAGTCCCATTTACAGATCTCCAGATTCCATCCTACCAACTCGACTTCAGTGGAATAAAAATCTATAAGGAATTCAGTACTTCACCATTTACCCTCAACCTACCAACACTTCCCAAAGTAAAATTCCCCAAGATTGACATGCTAACAAAATACTCTGCAGCAGAAGACTCCTCTGTTCCCTTTTTTGAGATCACTGTTCCTGAAGCTCAGTTAACTACATCCCAGTTCACTCTTCCAAAAAGTGTTCCAGTTGGCAGCACTGTATTGGGTCTTAATGAGATAGCCAACAAGATCGCAGACTTTGAATTGCCTACCATTACCGTGCCTGAGCAGACCATTGAAATCCCTTCCTTTAAGTTCTCTGTGCCTGCTGGTATTTTTATTCCTTTCTTTGGAGCACTTACTGCCCATTTGGGGGTGGCTTCTCCCCTGTATAATGTCACTTGGAATACCGGTTTGAGAAACAAGCAAGATCACGTTGAAACATTCTTGGATTCCACATGCAACTCAACCTTGCAGTTTCTGGAATACGATCTAAATGGTAAGGAAATACTCTGCCTTCCTCCTAGAGACTATGTTTCCAACTGAATTGTAAGTAAATAATTACATATTTAATTAAGATCAGAGGCACAATTGCTATCTGTAGCAAAATGTTAAAAAAAGTAATATATAAGCTTCAATAAGAATTGGCTTAAAAAATAAAAAAATTAATGATAAAAAAGTAATATATGTGTAATATATATATATATATGCTCCCATATATAAAAAGAAAAGATTGCATTCAAAGAAACTAGATTTTTCTGTAATAATTTAAAAATAAACGACTTCTGAAAAATATAGAGATCGAGGTATAGCTCAGTGGCATATAACACATTCCTAGGATCTATGAAACCCTGATTTGAATCTCAGAACCACAAAAAAATTAATTTAAAAAAATCAATAGACTGTACCTTGTATGTTTTAAACTTTTAAATTAGAGTTTGGATAAAATATAGCTTTAACAATAAAATATAAGTTTTCACAATAAAATATCTATATCCCAAAGTTATTCACCCAATGAAATACAAACTCTCTCCTGTACAGTTGTGGGAACACACAAAATTGAAGAAGAGATGTTTATCTACAAGATCAAAGGAACACTTGAACACCGTGACTTTGGTGTAGAATATAATGAAGACGGCAAATTTAAAGGACTTTGGTATGAAACTTTTTACTAAAACCTGGGCTTTTTCATTGTGTTTCTTTCCATTTCTAGATCGCTTTCCTTATAACTGGTTTTTGATTTTCAGGAGCTGGGAAGGAGATGCTCACCTTGACATCACCAGCTCAGCATTGACTGTGCTTGGCCTGCACTACCAGGAAGATGAGAGAAGTCTGTCCTCCTCAGCAACTTCCCCAGTCATAGGCACTGTGGGCCTGGATTCAAGAACAGATAACCGGAGTGTGAAGTTCAATGTCTACTTCTACCCTCATGTGAGTCCCATCTTCTCAGTAGCACATGCTCAGTAGCAAGCAGAGCACTGGGGAGGATGCATTTCATTCAAGACATTTCTCTTCAGAGCATTCTCAAACTAGATAAAAGATAGATGCTAAGCAACCCAAACTGCTTCTTTGAAGACCTGTTCTCCAAGAAGTATTACAACCAACCCTTGATTTAATTATTAGACACAGCCAGGATGCCTATAAGCACTATCCATCTTATGGCTTCTGGGGAAATCCATAAAGATAAGGGTTCTACCTCATCACCTAAATCACAGGCAAACTCAACCAGATGTAGAGTACATTTTTAAAATCATGGTTTCTGGGTTGTTTGAAGCTATATGATTCTTTCCCACAATAAAATCATGTGATGCGGCACATCAGATTCATGCCATGTCATTTATAAGCTCTTCCAAGGACAAATTGAAGATCCCATCACTACAGGAGGATACACAAGCCCAAAGTTTGTCATCGGTTTGACAAGCTAGTGCTAAAATCAGATCTCTAGATCTGGACCTTTTCATTTTCTTTTGTCCCCTATCTTTTCCTCTAGACTATGTCTTTTCCTATCTCTGTCCTCCTTCTTCCTTCTTCGCTTCCTCCTTCCCTTTCCATCCTGGAAAGATCTTAATGTTAAATACCATGGAGTAGATACATATTTTTATCTTCCCTGGAGCATGTGATAAAGAGAAATTAACAAGTGAACTTGTCTAATCATAAAACAAACACATGAACTGACATAGAAAAGATAAATCCTTTTCAGAATCTGAAAGATCCTCTGATCTTTACTTTTAATGGCTAATGAAGTTTTAGTGTCTTATATTATATAATTGGAGTAATTGAAAACATGTTCTTCTCATCTTTTTTTTTCCTTTCTGATTTTAGTCCTCCCCAGATAAAAAACTCAGCATATTCAAAACTGAGTGGAGATACCAGAAGCCTAATGATGAAATTCAGATCAAAATTAATTGGGAAGAAGAGGCAGCTTCCAGACTGCTAGACTCTCTGAAAGATAATGTGCCCAAGGCGACAGAGGCCTTTTATGATTATATCAACAAATACCACAAGGAGTATACAGGCCTTACCCTGGGAGATGCTTCTTCAAATCTAAGAAGAAGTCTACAGAACAACATTGATTGGGCCTATCAAGGGGCCAGGAGGCAAATCGACAAAATGGATGTGGAATTCCAGAGAGTAGCCAATGCCACCATAAGAAGCTACCAAGGGTGGAAAGACAAGGGCCAGAATCTGGAGGAACTGTGGGCACAGGAGGGCCAAAGCAGTTCTGAAAGACTCAAGGATAAACTGTTTGACAACCTATTACAAGTGACTCAGAGGTACCACATGGCTGTCAAGCATCTGATAGACTCATTCATTGATTACCTAAAGTCCACCAGATTCCAGCTCCAAGGAAAAACATACACTAGAGATGAACTCTGCACTATGGTCATCAGAGAGACAGGAAAGGCACTGTCTCAGCTATGGTCAAGTGTCCATAAAAGTGTAGAGAATTTACTTTCCTATGCCCAAGATCTAGTAGAGAAATCTAAGTTAATCAATGATATAACAATTACCTTGTCTTTTCATTCGAAGAGTGATAAACTGAGAGATCTTATTCTGAACTACAGGGAACAATTGGGCAGTTTATCAGAAATAGTCCAAGAGGCACTTAGTGGCCTCCAGTCTATCAAATTTACAAAGATACTAAGTGATCTTCAGCACAATTTGGACCGCATTTTAGAAGACATAGAAAAAAACATTAAGAACTTAAAGGAGCAAGGACTTCCCTGTTTCACCGATATTATCGAAAAACAGATGTTCATACTCCACCAGGTTTTTATATCTCTGAAAGAAGAGCTGAGTCGTAACTTCAGAGAGTTCAATGAATTTGCTCAAAGTATATTTCAAGAGGCTTCTTACAAGTTGCAGCAGGTCCATCTGTATGTAAATGCTCTTCGTGAAGAATATTTTGATCCCAGTATAGTTGGCTGGACAATAAAATACTATGAACTTGAAGAAAAGATAGCCAACCTGATCAAGACCCTTGTAGTTGTCCTTAGAGATCTCCATTCTGACTATGGTGCCAGGGCTCTTGGCTTTGCTTCCCAAATCCAAACTCAAGTTGAGCAATTTGTGTACAGGGATATCCAAGAATATCTTAGCATCCTTACTGATGCAAATGGAAGGGAGAAAAAGATTGCAGAGCTTTCTACTACCACAAAGGAAATAATTAAACACTGGGCCACTTCAATGAAGGAAATTATTTCTGATTACCAACAGCAGTTCAATTCCAAACTACAGGATTTTTCTGAACAACTCCATGATTACTATGAAAAATTCACCACTGAGTACAAAAGATTGATTGACCTGTCCATTCAAAGCTACCACATGTTTCTAAGATATATCACTGAGTTACTGAAAGAGCTTCAGGCAGCCACAGCCAATGATGTGAACCCCTATATAAAGCTTACTCCAGGAGAACTGATTATCACCTTCTGATTTTTTAAGCAATCTTCATTTATTAATCTATTCCAGTTAAACTTTCACATAGTCAGGGGAAGTGCTTTAACTACTTTTCCAAAAAACATCCATTGACCCAGCCGTGCAGCAGGCAGCAACTGCACAGGAGTTGTCACAGAAACTCTGAATCTGCCTGAACTCCAGATGACATACTTCTGCAAGTTAAAGAAAATCAAGACCTGGGTTATTTTGTCAAACTTGGGGTGGGGAGGGGAAGATGAATAAATGAATGCTTTATTGTATATCACACCATTTCATTTGGCTCATTTGTATTGAAAGGTATTGAGAGGAGGGTTTCAGTTCAAACACTCTGCCATTCCCAATGTAGGCAAGGACATCCACAGATAAAGAAGAAAGGGAGACACTATGGAGGGACATATTTTTCTACTAAGAAAATTGAGCAATTAATCTTAGAAACTGAATTTTCTAAGTAAGTGGAAAAAGATATTCATGAAGATTTTTATGTAAATTTTCCTGAGGAGCGTTGTATATGTTTTCAAGTACCGCACGATCTTCCTCATCAATCTGTCTGTGTTTCCCAGGCAAGACTCTGTTATGCTGAGATTAATGAACTGACTTTTTATTTAACTAAGCCTACTAGTAATACAGAGGGAATTACTAGGGAGTACTGAACTCGGGGTGTTTAAGGTAATAGAGACCTCCAAAGTTTCCCTATAGCTCAGCCAGGCCTACCAAGGCAAAAGAAATATGAATAGAAGAGGGAGGGATAGGCGAATGTTTGCCCGGTGTGGTGGCACATGCCTTTAATCCTAGCACTTGGGAGGCAGAGGCAGGCAGATCTTTGTGAGTTCAAGGCCAGCCTGGTCTACAGAGTGAGTTCCAGGACAGCTGGAGCTACAGGGAGACCCTGTCTCGAAAAAAAGACAAAGAAAAAAAGAAGAAGAGGGAAGGACATGGATTCCTCCCACTTCTGCAACCAAGCATGCATTTACATCCTGCTAAGAACCTACACAACACAACTTTCACTGAGAAAATTGGGAAGAATAGTTTCAAATGGCACATTCTTTTCAATGGTATTAGAAAACAAAGAAAGAGTATGACCTTCAGAAAATTATAAATTAATAGTTATTAGCCCCCCTCTAAGTCCTGCTTAAAATTTGTTTGGGAAAGAAAGACCCATTTTTATGCAAAAGTGGCTAAACCTCCACTATTTTCCCACTTATCTCATTTGATGAAGCACACTGTGAAAATTCACAAGCATCAGCCTATCAGTACCTAAGCATGATTCTTCTGTGTGGAACGGTGGAGCCAGAAAAAATATTGAGATGGAACACATGCTTGTATTTGAACATTGTACTTAAAGAAAGTTCATTGTAGGACAGATGGATGCATCCATGTGGGAATACAGGAATGGATGTATAGATAAAAGAAAGGAAACATAACAGCATCCATTCTGAGTATGAGAGAGGGTAGAAAATTAGACCCAAATCTAAGGCAATGCCTAGTTTGTGCCAAGCCCCCTTTTGCAAGTTTCCATAATGAGCTAAAGGCAGCAACAACTTACCGAGTCTTTAGACCAAAAGGAGACCTAGAATTACAGCTTCATTTAGAAGTTACAGGAAATCTAAGGAAGGGTCTGGGTACTCACGGGAAGATTTATACATCTGAAGCTGAAATGAGGAAAAGAGAGCCATAAACTCAAAATGATCATGTAATTACACAATCCCTCTAACTGTCATCCATCACGTGAGCGGCCCATAACTGGCTTAGAATGCCTTCACTGTGAACACACCTGGAAGGAACAGGCATCCTTGGGTGGGTTTGGGGTTTGTTTTCTCCCTTCTTTGGACTTTTTGTGTATATCAGGATAATTCTCTGGGCTCAATTAATGGCTGAAATCCTTTTTCTTGCACTCTAGACAAATTACCCCTATGAGGCTTGGTTCTCTTACCTATAAAACTGGGACAATGTTTTATGGCGATAATTCCTGCTCTTAGAGGCTGAGGCAGGAGGATCACAAGAAAAGGCCAACCTCAGCTATATAGCAAAATCGTGTCTTGGAAAAGATAGGGATAAAAGCTATATAAAACTGTTCATGAAAATCATAGGCATGAGAAAGCTTTATAACTTTTTTCTATTTTATTGAGTTTTTGTGCATTTCATACATCTTAATTATATTTAGACCCTTTCTTCCATCTGTAGTCCCATGTTATATATGAAGTGCTATTATTTTTTCATTTTATTTTATTATGTTTTATGTGTATGAATGTACTATCTGCATGTAGGTTTGTGCACCCGTGTTGTGCAATGCCCCGGAGGTCAGAAGAGGGTGTCGGATTCCCCTGGAACTGGAGTTAAAGAAAATTCTTAGCCACCATGTGGGTGCTGGGAATTGAACCCGGGTCCTCTGCAAGAGCAGCGGGAGCTCTTAACCGCTGAGCCATCTCTCCAGCCCCCTCAAAGTGCTATTATTATGTGAAATGGTTATTTAAAGTAAGCTTATGTCAAAGAAAAAGAGGTAGAGGGAACACTCGCTAAATGTTCCTCATGTTACACAAAGGCTCTATAGAAATAAGGAAGATCATTAAGATGAAGCCCATCTGTCTGATGAAAGTAAGAGGTATTGTCTTATGGTGAGAGAAATCAAATTACTATGAAGATTGCAAATAGAAAAAGTTATGATATATAAAGTTTTTTTAATATTTTTATTAATTTTATTTATTTCTGTATGTGTATGAATGTACTGTCTGCATGCAAGTCTGTGCACCCATGTCGTGCAACGCCGCGGAGGTCAGAAGAGGGCGTCAGATTCCCCTGGAACTGGAGTTCTCCTGGAATTGGAATTTCAGACGGTTCTCGGCCACCATGTGGGTGCTGGGGATCGAACCCGGGTCCTCTGCAAGAGCGGTCAGTGCTCTTAACCACTAGGCCATCTCTCCAGCCCTATATAAAGTTTTTATAGAAAAGGTTGGAATGGATCTTGGGACAGTTCAGGAAGAGGAGAAGCATGTGCAAAACAATATAAATGGATGTGTTTCAAGAACATTGGATTCTCTCATTTAGCCAGAGAGCAGGAAAAGTAAAAAGAAGATTGGATTAGAAAAGCCTGTTTGGTAGTATTTCAGTGAATTTGAATGTTTAGGTGAAAGGGTACACTCTTTGTGGAAGAAAGGCATGCAGTGAATATTTTTATATAATGTTTTCTGAGACTTTCATACATGAGTATGAAATTCCACTCATCCCAGTCCCCCTTCAAGTCCCCTCATGTCCCCTCCACTCCCTCACAATCTCTTGTCCTCTTTTTCAATTATTATTGTTACATATGCATACATACACTTAGATAGATAGATGATAGTTAGATGATAGATAGATAGATGATTAGATAGATAAATGATTAGATAGATAGATAGATAGATAGATAGATAGATAGATAGAACTAAGTCTGTTTAGTGCTACTTGCATATACAGGGCTGTCCATTTGGAATTAGATAGCTTACCAGGGATCTAGTTAGACCTTGGGGAAAACTGATTCTCCATCCCTCACCATCCATTAATTTTCTGCAGCTTTTCCTCTTGAGGAGGGAACCCGTGATATTTCCCATATCTATTTTTGCTTGTCATGTCAACTGGTTTTGCCATTGTGCAGGTCTTGGTAGGCTATCGCACTGTGATTACATGAGTACAGCTTCCCTAGCATGTCTCTACCAGCATATATCCTGTCCCTCTGGTTCTTAGAACCTTTCCATCCCTGCTCCATGATGTTCTCCGAGCCTTAGGTATAGAGGTTACATTGTAAATGTGTCAGTTAAGGCTGGGCACCTCACACCTTACTCTTTGCATTTGATCAGTTGTAGAACTTTGTAATAGTCTCCATCTATTGCAAAAAAACGAAGTTTCTTTGATGTGTAGTGTGGTGGTTTGAATGAGTGTCCCCCATAGGCTTTAAGTATTCCAACATTTTGTCTCCAGTTGGTGGCACTGTTCTTGGAGGTCTTAGAAGGTGTGGCCATGCTAGAGGAAGTATGTCACTGGGGACAGGCTTAGTGAGTTTAACAAGCCTTGCTGTCTCCAGTTGCTCTCTCTGCTTCCTGTGCTCATTGCGAGATGTGACCCTTGGCTTGCTGCTCCAGCCCCGGCCACCATGCCTCCCACCACAATGGACTCTAATTCCCTGGAACTGTCAATCGTAAGCTCAAATAAACTCTTCCTTTTATAAATTCCTTTGGTCATGGTGTTTTATCACAGCAACAGAATAGTGACTAATACAAGTAGTGAGAGCTACACTTGTCAGGCTGGTCCAGAGCATGAGAAGAGCTATTCATGCCTAGTCCTGGAGGTAGGGAAATGGTGACAGAGTAGGCCAGTGAAAGTTTTGGACTAGGCAGGTTATATGGGTTGTGTCTTAGGGAAACAAATATGATGAGGTAAACCTGAGATTTGAGGCTGTGTCTGGGTCCAAGTAAAAGACAGAACCATCTAGTCATGATGAGTGCCTCAGAAAAGTCATAGATCTTAGGAATGCTAAGAAGGGTACCAAATGAAAGTAGATACAAGCTGGGCATAGTGGCCCACGCCTTTAATCCCAGCACTTGGGAGGCAGAGGCAAGCGGATCTTTGTCAGTTCAAGGCTAGCCTGGTCTACATAGCAAGTTCCAGGACAGCCAGAGCTACAGGGAGACCCTGTCTCAAAAAGACAAAAATAAAGAAAGAAGATACAAATACAGAACAAGATCAAGTGACTCAACATTCAAAACACTAAGGATGAATACAAAAGCCATGAAATTAGGCTAAAATCACCAGAGCCAGAAGTTCAAGGAATTCCAAGGGAGGTAAGAACAGGAAGAAGATTGGATAATTTATAAAGAAAAGAAATTCATGTTCATGGTTCTGGAAGCTAGGAATATAAAAGCATAATACCAGTTTTGGTGAGGGCTTTCACGCTGTCATTAAATGACATAAGAGTAAGTGAACTCAAGGAGGGAGAGAGAGAGAGAGAGAGAGAGAGAGAGAGAGAGAGAGAGAAAGAGGGAGAGAGAGAAGGAGAGAGAGAGGGAGAGAAAGAGGGAAAGAAAGAGAGAGGGAGAGAGAGAAGGAGAGAGAGAGAGGGGGAGAGAGAGGGGGGGAGAGAGAGAGAATCCCTTGATAAAAAAGCTTCATCCATTCATAAGTCTTGTGTCTTCATCATCTGATCACCTCTTAAAGGACACAGCCCATATTACTATTGGTTGAGACCCAAGATGAGAACTTTTAGAGTTCTTAAAAACATAGAAATACATAAAGCAGACCTCAAAGTTATAATATTTTGAACCTGTGAAACCTAAAGAAATAAAAACAGGAGGAATGTGATGAGGGAGAGATTAACAGGTACAAGTTCTGGACCCAGAGACTGTCACAACCCAGATGGGATCACATGGTCAGTTTCAGTTTATACTGGTATGCCCAAGTAGAAAATATCTAGTAGGAAAAACGGAGATGTAGGCTAGAGAAACAATAGCCCAAAGAAATAGGACAGAAAAGGATGTTCAACAATTATTACACAAATTTTATGTATCTTGAGAAAAGTAGTGAGAAAACAAACACTCCTCCTCTTATATAATTAATTGGCTTATTGTCTAGCAAGTGAGTCACATGTGCATCTCCTACAAACATACTGTGAAGTGATGTGGAAAGTCTTCCTATAATCAGACTTTCCTCTTATAAAACAAACATCTGGGGCTGGAGAGATAGCCTAGCAGTTAAGAGCACCGACTGCTCTTGCAGAGGACCCGGGTTCATTCCCCAGCACCCACATGGCGGCTAAGAACCGTCTGTAACTCCAATTCCAGGAGAACTCCAGTTCCAGGGGAATCCAAGATCCTCTTCTGACCTCCATGGCATTGCATGACATGGGTGCACAAACCTACATGCAGACAGTACATTCATACACATACAAAAATAAATAAAATTAAAAAAAACAAATATCCAACATTTAAAACTAAAAAAAAAAAAGAAAAAGAAATCAAGTAATGGAGCTTTTTTCCAGGTCCCTGGGACTTTGTAAGCATGATCAAACTTTGTGCTTTGATTTGACTCCCAGCTCCCACCAAGATGGCACAGTCCCCGGCATAAACCTTATAAAGAATGGGTCCATTTGGACTGGGCCACACCAGGTACCTATGGCATAATTTCCATTTTGTTTGGCTTATCGCTCGAAGGCTGCCCATCTGAAGATCCCAACCCTCCCTTTCTTGATGGGATAAACAAAAGCCCCCCTGAATCTCCATTCTAGGTCTCCCTGCTGGCTCTGATTTATGACTTAGTCCCCATTCAGTCAGAGAGAGGGCCAAAACAGACTTAGAGTGGGGCCTACAACATGGGAGCCAGAGTGGACAGCAGATGTTCCCTCTAAAAGTGTCTAATAACCAGAGATAAATGTGCAGAAACAGACCCTTCCTCTTAGCTCATCTCCTTGAATGCTGTTTCCCATTAAGAGGTCACTACAACTCCCTTTGGGGTGCTCCATTTGTTGGTGGGATGGCTGGGTGGTCACCAACAAACAACATTCCAGGGCCTCATAAATTCTGGTGGGGCAGGTACATGTGTCTCTTTGAGACTAGAGACCTGTTCGTGTTATTTTCCAAACTGGCTCCTGCCTCCCTGGATCTGAGAAGTGCTGCAAATCAGTGGTACCCAGGGCAATAGGCACTAAGCTCTAGCCCTATGTCCATTTCCCCCTGGACTGATACTACTGAGGACAGTCAGAGTAGAGGGATTATTTGAGCTTTGGGGATGGCTGGGTCTGAGCTCCGGGGCTGGGTCCCCGCCTTTGCCCATAAGCTTTGGCTCAGGCTATTAGCTGTGCAGCAGGGACATCAAACCCTACTGATCAGAGGCTTCCAGAATCTAGACAGTGGTCTAAACAAACCGCAGCTCCATGAACAACCAAGTTCCGCCAATGTCCTCCAGCTCCCCCATGGTTCTCTTGGCCTCGAACCCTTCTCCTCCATAAAACTGGGCTCATTTAGGCAGGCACCAAGGTCTACATAGCATAATGGATCCTACCACAGCTTCAGGTCTATGACTCTTGAACTAGGACTGGACTAGGTTGATTGGAACTAGGTAATTAGGACATTCCCAAGATACATTGGAAGATCACAGAAAGATCAATAAGGGGGGGGGGGGGACATAGACATAGTGTTGTCCCATATCTCTGCTAAATATAGGTTAAGCAACACCAAAAAGATCTAAGTAATCAATAAAACCCTCCTTCCCAGAAAAAGGATCCAGTGCCAAATTCAAGCTGATTCATGAAGACAGAATAGGTTGGTTAAGAGTAGAAAGTAGTTCCCTCTTAGGTTTATTGCCAAGATTAGATAGTGTATATCCAGTTTGATACACAGGTCATGTCACATTAGCAAAAGTCAAAAGTATTGATGTGTAATTCCAATATCATACAACAACGCAGAGAAGTCTTACTAATATGATAGAAAATAAAATGCAAGTCCCAGAAAACTAAATAAAGTTTTTAAAAAATCAATTAAAACTAAAGAATTTGTTTTTCAGGAACACAGTTTTACAGCAAAAGAATGACAAACTCGAGATTCAGGATGGGTTAATCCAGGTGGGAAGAGCCTGTAGAAAGGATGGGTAATATCAACTCCCAAATAATATAAGACACAGAAGATAATCTGATTATATGACTTCTCATCTCCTAACACCCCACCCTACCCAAGGTGTACCCAGCTCCCTCAGGCTCCTCATGGGGGTCTTGAGTTCTGGAGAACCTCCTAGGTGCTCTTCTTCCTGACTTGGTGGAGTTGGCATTTGGAAAGACTTCTTCACCAGAGGCAGACATTCTATGTGTTGGTGCAAGAGGCTAGGTGACCTTGGGCAAGTCACCACCCCTTCTGAGGTCTCCATCCTGAGAGCCTGCCCAATACTGACAGCCTATGAATTGAACTGCACTATACTGTGCCCTACTTTAAGCAAATCCACACAGAGATAATTACAAGCCTAAAATGCTGTCTGTTTGAGTAGACCTGGTTATCTAGCCAGGTTGACTTTAGCATCTGACGTATCTCTTGAGCATCATCCCACTTACCCTCCCGAGGTTCCCTGGTCGTCCCTAATACATGGCTGTCCATGTGAGCCATCTGTTCCCAACTCTAGGGTACTTTCCTCTGCTCTCTTTCAACTTTGTCCAGGTCCCCAGATCCTGTCTTCCCCACCAAGCAGAGGAAGACTCCATTATTGGAGAATGATTTGAAATCCCCTGTAGCCAGAGCACTCTTATACCGGTTATACATGTGGAGTGGTGGCCATCACATTCTACAGTCCACAGGCCCAATACAGCAGTTACCTTTACAAAACCAAGCAGTCCTCAAACTAGAAAGCATTTCCCTTCTCTTTAAGTTGACAGGTTCTAACCACAGAAAGGTTTAAAACCATTCTCCCTCTTTGGGGCTGGAGAGATGGCTTAGTGGTTAATAGCCCTGGCTATTCTTGCAGAGGACCCAGGTTCAATTCCCAGCACCCATATGGTGGCTAACAACTGTCTGTAACTCCAGTTCCAAGAGAACCAATACCCTCTTCTGGCCTCTGCAGACATCATACGGCATGAGTACACTTACGTACATGCAGGTGATACACTCGTACATGTAAAATAAAACATAAAAATTCTCCCTCTTTTTACAAATAGACTAGAGGTGAATGATTTATCCTACCATGATTTTTATAGACAATTTATCAAATTTTTCAAGTTATTTTACTGGGACAAGGTGGATGGGTAAATACAGACCTGGGCACTGAGGTGAGAACCTCTCACAGAGAGAGTAGCTTTCCAGGAGCCGGGCTCTGTAGAGTCTAAGTCTCTGGTAGCACAGCCTCTCCTTCCTCTCTGTCTATGCCTACCAGATGAACCCAATTTGTGACCTGAAGGCTGCTTATAAAACCAAGGACGGCCAGAATGCAGCCCAACAGAAAATCATAAACTTACTTAAAACATTATGAGACTTTTTGGCAGTTGTTTTGTAATTCATTTGTGGAGTTCTTTGTAGATGACAACTTGTAATATCAAAGTGTTGGACAGTACCAGACGTACAGGAAGAAATGAAGTAAGACTCCTAGAGGTTAGAACTTACAGAAAATGATTTCTGCTTCACTTTGTAGTCACTGGGTCCTGAAAAACTGGGGTAGGGACTCACTTCAAGAGAGCAAAGAATATTTGAAACTTCCAAGAGATTTTGATGAGAAACATTTTTAATTTTTTTTGTTTTATGTGTACTAATGTTGGCCTATGTGTATATGTATGAACCACATGGGTGGTTCTACCTGATACCCTTGTAGGCCAGAACAAGTGTCACATTCCCTGAAACTACAGTTATAAAAAGTTGTGAACCACCATGTGGGTGCTGGGAACCAAACCCATGTACTCTGCAAGAGCAGGCAGCGCTCTTAACCACGGAGCCATCTCTCCAGCCCTGGAAATGTTCTTATAATTGAGGCTTCCTTTTGTTCTGTGAATCCTTCTGCCCAAATAAGTCTTCCATCATATTTCAGGGGTCTCAGCAGTGTGTGTAAATCTGATTAGTACGAGCCAGGTCACCAGAGTCCACTGGAAGAGGGTGTACACTTGGTGGCAAGTGGGACCTGTGCCTACTGTCACAGAAGTTCTAGGAAATAGTCAAGAAAAAGTAAGCAGGTTACCCCACTTGTGTGGACAATGTACTTTCCTCACAGGGCTCCAGTCTAAGGTGGAAGCAGGAGATGTTTCCTTTAGTCTCCCCATCGCTGAACCATGCCTAGGGCAGAACTTCCCCAGGGAGTCAGTTCCTGACCCCGCTTCCACTCTCTCCTCCAGGTCAGGCTCCTCTTGACCCCTGCCACACACTATCCCTACAGTCCACTCTCGGGTTTCACTCCATCCTTTCCCCTGGGAACATGCCTCCTCCAAGTCTTCTCATGTCCCGCCTCCTCCTGGAAGCCTTCCAAAAATTCCAGCTGTCTCTTAAGTTCATTCAGCTTTGACTGTGTGCCCAACAGCTGATATGCCCTGTTCTCCCTTTCCTGTCCCACGTGAGGTGCCTTTGAACTGGCACTCCAGAAAGTCTGGCCTGGGGCCCTAGAAGATCCGCATGCTTGTCTGCAGAACCAGATGGGGGGCGCAAGGCACACTCTGCTGTTTTCTGACTTCGGTTGTCTCCCAAGAAAGGCACACCCCATCCCTGCGTGTTGCACTTTTGCAGCTCTGCAGTGTCCCCTTTAACACCTCTTCTACCTGAGAAAGAATCGTCAGGTGAAAAAAGTAAGTTGGGTTGTAAAAGAACCTGGACTTGGGTGGTATCATGGTCAGTCTGCCTCAATGGTTCCCTGTCCACTCCCCCTGCTTGGCCCTCCACGTCCTCATCTTGTAAACTGTCCCTCTCATAGAGGCACCTGGTCAACCTGAAGACATACACCCACAGCCTCTCATGCCTCCCGGTATGTTGTAGATGGTAAGAAAAATATCTAAGTATATGAATTATGGTCAGGAATTCAAGCTCTTCTAATCCAGGCACTCACAGCCTCCTACAGTGCCCTTGTCCAGTAGAGTTCTGCCCTCAACAAACAGTTGTTCAACACTTAGGCGACACAATCCAACTTTTGGATCTTTCTTATTTTTGCACAAACTTTCTCTTGCTGAACAGAACACACGCTTCCCGTCAGCTTTTATTTTTGTGATGGCTTGCTTACAAGCAGAGCATTCTGTTCTTGGAATTTCTTGTTAAAATATTTCATTTAATTAAGTTTTTACAACCAGCTCTGCTTTGTGTCTGTCAGGAGGTAGGGGCCAATGCAGCTCTATCCTGGGAGGCCAGGTCACAGAGACTCTAGGAGATTCCAGCCCAGGCCTTGAGGCTGCATGCCAAGGTTTCCACTCTTCTACGCCCCCTCCCAAGGGATGGGTATGTCAAAAGCTGGAATCCCCTCACAGGCCCTACTGGAGACCAGAGAGGCACAAGACATGTCGCCTGAGTACTATCTATTGGGACTTTCCTTCTGCCTGGAGACCACCCTATATCTAAAACCCCAAACACTGTACAGAGAGCATGTGCTATGAACCATCACTGGAACCTCTTAGCATCCCAGAAACTCCATTCCCTCCCATGCCTTGCCCCACTCTTTCCTAGAACTCCCTCTCAACCTGTTGCTCTATTCTGTTCTGGCCTTGTGCCCACCTCCTCCTCTGGGAGCCCTGCAGTTACTATTCTCTGTCCACCTTCACGTGTGACGTAGAGTACCTGACGTACCTCGTCCCTTCTCCTTCCCATGCCCAGCCTTTGACCATACCTGAGCTCCCATGGAGTTCCACTGCCTCCGCTATGGGCTCCAGGTCAGGACCTTGCCAGAGGGCTTTCTGAGGGACTGAACTCAACGAGCAAGACTCTCTTTCCCTGTCAGGGGCTGGTGGTCAGGATGGGGCAGGACAGACATGCTTCTTCTACATTCATGATCTGCAGACCATGTGATATGTGCCTAATCTGAAAATATAAGGTCGCTTAGAGCGTGAAGTCAGGGAATGACTCTAGGCAAACAGGTGAGAAGGTAGGTTTGCAAGGTGTTCTTAGTGGGCATGGGGCTGCCCAGGAAGCTTACCACACAGCTTTCTCTTGGACAGTCTCTTGGTATAAAAAACTAGCCAAACTCCCTGGCACTCCCAGTTCCACTGCGAAACCAGACCCATGCTGAGAAGGCATGAAAGAAAGGCAGCATTCTCATGCCTGTTCACACCTGGCTGCCGCTGTCCCCTGGCCTGTCACAGGGTGGCACTGGAGGCTGAACTCTGTCTGCCTTCCTGGGCTCTTCCCTCCCCAGCAGGTTGCCTCCTGACCCTACCCCATACCTGGCCTGAGGGAACCACTGGATAATTCTAGGCTCCTTGTGATGTTGCTAAGATGCTGGCTGACACCTGTCAGGAATGTGCAGTCAGAGATGTAGCAGAATGTGCTGTTTTCCCACACTCCTATTTTAAAAGGTTACAGACCATGGGTGCCTAATAGGCAGAACATTAGGTCACTTGTCTCACTTAGAACAATAATCCGTTTTGCTAGGGGTCAGGTTGACACAAAGAATCTGTCCAGACCAGGTCTCTTGATGGGACTTAGCCCTCCCCTCAAACTAATGAAATTTTCAAATCGTGGGTACTTGAGTTAATAAAGTGTGCCACACATCTGCTCAGGCTGCTGGCAGAAGAAAGCCCTGAGGTTCAATTTTGAGATCACTGACATAATGTTTGAGTGGTCCCCTGCTGGCACCTGGTGGGACACCAAATTAAGGAAAGCTGCACAATGAGTGTGTGAGAAAAAAAACATGAGTGTCTAAACACAGAGGCCAGGGACCCCCGAGAGGAGGGCGAGCAAGGGGAGGCCCTGGAATTATAGGAGGGAGGGTCGCCGGAGGCTCTTACTGAGGTTTCACACCAGTGGTCTACAGGTAATGAATTATTTTAAAAGGAAATTGGCACCAACATGATATTAGGTCAAAAACTTTTAAAAAAGAATGTATTTTCAATGGGTGTTGAATTAAGTGCAAAAGTATAATGTGAGTGTCTCCAGAACAAGCGTAAAGCTGGAGGTAGCAGCCTAGGAGAAGTGACATTCTGAGCCTCATAAACCTCTGAGAAAGCAGCCACTGTCCTGTCCTCACTGCCACTGTTACAGCAGGGGAGTCGGGGCATTGTGTTACCCTCGGATTGGCTAAAAGTCAGAAGGAAGATTCCATTGCCTGCTAAGATGTGCACCTGCCATCAGTTAAAACCCAGACTCTCTCTAGAGACTAAAAAGTAAAAGATCCAGAGTCAGTGAGAGACTCCCCCTCAAAAAAAAGTCAAGGAAGATAATTAACATCTAGCTCTGGTCCCCACACACACATGCAGACATGTGCACACAGCAGTGTGCACACACATACACACATGAGCAGGTACATGCAACATACACACGTGTGTATACACATTAAAATACAGAAAAACAATGGCCTGAAAGTCTCAAACTATTTAAAGTTAAAAATGTGAGGTGTGATTCTAAGGCTTCCTCTTGTGATTGATTTTATATCTACTCTGCGTGTGAGGTGTTAATTTTAGTCCATGAAATAACTAAGCAATAGATAGGTAACAATGAAAACAGCTAGGTTTTCTTTTTAAGTTATAGGCATTTGCCAGGGCAAGCCTCTTCCTGGCTCATCTCTGCACATTGATGGGAAGATCTGTGTTCACAGGGCTGCAGGTGAGAACCTAGGAAGAACAGCTACCCACACTGCAGCACCACAAAACAGCCCCCAAGGGGTCACACCACATGATTTCAGACATCAAGTCTGGAGATCTGAGGAGCTAGGACAGGGCTATGCCAGTTCCTACAAGCTTGACTGACCCTCCTGCCCCAGATGGGCTCTACTAGGATACTGACTCAGAGTGGGAACCCTTGACAACTAGTCTGACTTCTTCCGTTACTTCAGTCCATTTGCCTGAAATATCAATCTTGTCCCTACTCCATGGAGCTCACAGAGGAACTGGAAGAGACGAACACAGAGCCAGCAAAACTGTGCTCATGCCCAGGCCCTGTCTTCCTGACGCATCAACACACCTAACACATGCAGCTGTTAGGGCATTGCCAGTAGTCCAAAACTTCTTTCCCTTTCCCAGTGACCCCACGTCTTTGCCCCCAACAAAGCTCCCAGAATCTTTCTCCTCTGGTAGGCCTTGTCACTCTAACCCCTTCCCTGCCAGGAGTCCCTCTCCTCTGCACTGTCAGACCTCCTTTCTTCTGCTGATGTGGTCTAGGCCTATGAAGAAGCCATCAGTTAAATGCCAAACTTAAAACTGTTCAAAGTGGGGCTGAAGAGACAGCAGTGGGGGGCACCAGCTGCTCTAGCGGAGGACCCAGGTTCAAGTACCAGCACCCACATGGCGGCTAATGACTGTCCGTAATTCCAGTTCCAGAGGGTCCGAGGCCCTCTTCTGACGTACAGTTCTGGCAGGCATTGCAATTAGGTGTGCTTACACGAATACAGGCATCTAGGCAATATATTCATACACATATAAATAATGAATGAAATATATTCATACACATAAAAATAATGAATGAAATATATTCATACACATAAAAATAATGAATGAAATATATTTTTAAAAATTCTTCCAAGTGTGTAGGTGGGTCTGACTATCCTGTAGTCTTCTCTCAGGAAAGAGATGGAGCTGAGCTCCTGGCTAGACCTGGGCTTCATAAGCCTTGACTACACTCCATAGCTGTTGATTGGGGCCCAGGCCTCCTGCAGGACTAGGCAAAGCCTTGCCAATCAACTTTGGCAACATTGCTCCCAGCTACATGTTCTCAGCGATATCAGGACCCCATCTTGGTGTGCCCAGAAGTGGTCCCCTCTTGGGAGTGCTTTCTCAGAAGGAATTCCACAAGTAAAAGAGGAGAGGCAGGGCAAGGTGAGGCTGCCCCCTCCTTACCAGTCCCCATGATTAATGATGTTCCCAACCTTCCCCTAGGCTCTCTAAGCAACTGTGCATGGTGGCCTTGGAATGCGGCCTGTTCCTGTGCCTTGGGGACCCTGCTCCTCCTCAAAGCTCCAGGACTTCTTTCTGCGCGAGCAATGCCAGTGCGCACACTTTCCCAGTGTCCCCTCAGTCTCACCAAAAGGGAGGAAGGTGCTTTGTCCCACCATCCTGCAATGTGCATGGCCCTGGGCAGTTACTGAGCTACTTGGTGCCCACCCCCATTTCTGCATATGTAAAATGAGAGAGGTCTTTGTACCTGGCTCAAAGACTTCTTGTGAGAAATATGTTAACTTGTGTCAATTGCTTAGAGAGGTATCTGACAGAGTATAAATGCCCTGGAAGTACTTGTAACTATTCTCACCTCTGGAGCAGCAATCAGGTACATCAGCAGCCACCAGCCTCTATTTCTGCTGTCCCTCAAGGTAGCAACTGGTTTCTCTAATGTTTGGTTCTTAGGTCCTGGTAGGCCTTGTCTTGACAGAGTTTCTGCCTCTGCAATTCACTTAAAGACAGCATTAACACAGGTCTCACATGTGGAAAGAAGGTTCTCAGGTGATGCAGTCAGCTCAGCCAGCACACCTGGGTAAGAAAGTCAAGCCAAGCCATCAAACAAGGAAGACAGTGTTGTCCCCTGCCTTCTCCACTCTCCCTAAAGTCACTAGAGACCCACAAAGATACCACAAAGGGTATCATGCACCACAGCACATGCATGAAGAATGGGACTGTGCTGGATAGCTTTAGTGTCAACTTGACACACCTGGGTTGAGGGAGCCTCATTTGGGGAAGTGGCTCCATTGGATTGGCCTGTGGCCACATCTGTGGAGTATTGTCTTGATGGTCGAGCAGTGTGGGAGGGCCCAGCCCACAATGAGTAGTGCCACCCTGGGCAGGTTGTTGTGTACTGTATAAGAAGGTGGGCTGGGCATGAGCCAGGGGAGCAAGCCAATGAACAGCATTCCTCCATAGCCCATGCTTCATTCAGCTCCTGCCTCCAGGTTCCTGCCCTGAGTTCCTGCCTTGAGCTCCCTAAGTGATGAACTGTGACCCAGGAGATGTAAGCTGAATAAACCCTTTCCTCCCCAAGTTGGTGTTGGTCAGAGTGTTTTGTCACGGCAATGGAAGACAAATTAGGACAGAAATTGGTACCAGAAGAGTGGGGTATTGCTGTGACACACCTGACCTTGGTGTTTTGGGGAAGGATTGTGGAGGCGTTTGGAAATTTGGGCTGGGAAGATCATTGAATGGCTAAAGATCATTGCTGTGGACCTTGGAGCAGTTTTGCTGAAGGGATTGTAGAAGATGGAGGCCTGGCTTGTGAAGTTTCTAGTTTTAAAGGGGACCAGAGATCATCAGGACTGTGGAATCTGTGGGTTCTGGTCAGCTGGGGCTGAAGAATCAGCTGTAAGTAACAAGAGACCAGAACCTGAAGTGAAATTTTTGTTGTACTGGGACAATTGATGCTGGTTAGCTGGGGCTGAAAAATCAGCTGTAAGTAACAAGAGACCAGCATCACTGTGGTGAAATCTTCTGGGAAGAATTTCTTCAGGGTCAGCACACAGAAGCTGTGATCCAGAAGGGGCCTGAGTCTCCATCTCGAGCCAAAAGCAGGACTTGGTAATGTGTAAGAGTCTCCTATGTGGTTCTGGTGTTGAAATATGAGGGGGTCACAGAGAGCAGCCGAGGCTGGGCACTGTGAGAGGTCAGGAAAGGCCATTGGTGGAAGTGCACCTCGGTTGCAGTGAAGACCCCAGGATTGCAGGGGTCATGGAGAGAAGCTGAGGCTTTGCACCAGGAGAGGTCAGAAGAGACCATTGGTGAGGTGCTGCCTCAGTTTCAGTGGCGACCCCAGCTTTTTTGGAGATGCCAGGACCATGGGATGACCACCAAGAGCAGCGGCAGGTGTGGAATGGAGTCAGCCTGGGTCTGCGAGATGAGCTGTGTGTGCCACAGATGGCAGAGTCAGAGAGGGGGAGCTTCCGAAACCCTTTGGAGCCCAGAAGATCATGAGTGAATCCCAGGTGTCCAGCCTTGAGCTACTTGCTGGACTTGGGTTTTGTTTGAGAGTGCCTGATTCTTCCCTTTGAAATAAGACAGTACTTGTTTTGGATTTTACAGCAGCCCACAGTTAAGAGACTTTTAACAGACTGAACTTGAGCATTTGGACATTTTAAGGACTGTGGGGCTTTTAAGGTTGTACTGTCTTAGGTTGTGATTAATGTTAACATCATATTTTGGGGATAAGAACTGGAAAGGTGGTGGTTTAAAATAGTGATGTGTTTTGTGTGTCAAGTTGACAAGGGGTCAATTGTGCTGGATAGCTTTAATGTCAACTTGACACACCTGGGTTGAGGGAGCCTCAATTGGGGAATTGGCTCCATTGGATTGGCCTGTGGCCACATCTGTGGAGTATTGTCTTGATGGTCGAGCAGTGTGGGAGGGCCCAGCCCACAATGAGTAGTGCCACCCTGGGCAGGTTGTTGTATACTGTATAAGAAGGGGGGCTGGGCATGAGCCAGGGGAGCAAGCCAATGAACAGCATTCCTCCATGGCCTGTGCTTCATTCAGCTTCTGCCTCCAGGTTCCTGCCCTGAGTTCCTGCCTTGGGCTCCCTAAGTGATGAACTGTGACCCAGGAGATGTAAGCTGAATAAACCCTTTCCTCCCCAAGTTGGTGTTGGTCAGAGTGTTTTGTCACAGCAATGTAAGACAAACTAGGACAGGGACCAAGTGATCTGTAGTGGTCAGCTTCCAAGTTCCTTGTAAGTAACGAAAAGCTTATCTGGTACCAGTGTCTCACAAAGTCCTTCTGTCAGCTGTTGAGCCCAGAACTCAGCTAGGTGGCCAGAGCTATCCCCAGTGGAAGCTTCTCATGCCTCAGTGGAGAGGCACCCTAAGGTCATAGGCCCAGGGAGGCCTGAGGTCAGTTCCCTGTCACAGCTCTCCAGACCACTGCAGACCTTTCTGTGAGATGACACAGTTGATCCAATGCTCTGTAAAGGCTTTCCATTTCTGTCAGACTGCAGAGGGGTCCCACATATCAATGTTATCAGAAGGAACAGTAACAGGACTCAATCTATAGACCACTTGGTACAGACAGTGCTAATGACACTACAACAAATGATAGCAACACAGTGTGATCTTTATTTTGCAGATTGGGAAACTTGAGCTCAGGGAGAGTAAATAGCTTCACTTTGGCGATTTATTTATTTATATACAGCAAACTGTGAAATCCAGATTTTCATTATCCCTAAAAATTCTACACATACACATGCATTTACACATAGTTAATATTATTGTTATCATTTCATTATGAATTACCATAGTATGTACATATAAATGGCACACCTCATCTATCACCAATCTACAAAATTGTGGGTATGGCTATCCCAGTTTTACAAGAAATTGCATATTCTAGCACTTAATCCAGTTGTGTCATTCTTCGTATTGAAAATAAAGTCCATCTTAACCAGAACAAGCTTTCTTAATTATTCACCCAAGTTTATGTTTGGTGACAGCAAGATCAATGTTTAGGGGACAAAAAAGCTACCTGCTACTAAAATATTGAAAAACTGCCCAATGCCTGCCATCTTGACCCATCCCATAAACCTTTTAGGTTTCCAATGACTCCAGATGATGCTGAATTACTTACAATGTCCACTCTGATGGTCAGTGACTCTGGGAGACTGGGTGTTAAATTGCCTGAGTACCACCTCTTGGCATGATAATTGAAGCAGAAACACAGGCCCAGATATGCACAATGTTACACACCTGCCCTAAGCATGCATAACTATGACACAAGGATGCAGAAATGCCTGTGCATGCATAACTATGACACAAGGATGTAGAAATGCCTGTGTATAAACACAATGTCTCTCTCTCTCTCTCTCTCTCTCTCTCTCTCTCTCTCTCTCTCTCTCTCTCTCCTATATGCAGTATGCCTGCATGTACACATAAAGAAGCAGATCACCTACACATCTTTAGCCCAGCCTCTTCTTGGTGCCTCCTCCAAATGGTCAGAGACATCTTTACTATATATATTTGTTCTAATTTTCTGATTGCTTATATGTATGTAAGCACAACCATTGTGCAATGCCCATGGAGGGCAGAAGACGGGATCATACCCCTGGAACTAGAGTTATGGGCAGTTGTTAGCCACTGGGGACTGAACCACAGTCCTCTGCAAAAACAGCCAATGTTCTTAACCACTGAACCATCTCTCCAGTCCCTAGAGACATCTTTTATAGTTACTTTTTTGTGCCCAAATACAGGAAACAACTTAAGAGAAGAAGGGTTTGTTTGGGCTCAAAGGTTGAAAGAATGCAGGCCACTGTGGCAAGGAAGTCATGGTGACAAGGAAGTCATGGTGGCAAGGAAGTCATGCTGACAAGGAAGTCATGGTGACAAGGAAATCATGCTGACAAGGAAGTCATGGTGACAAGCACCCGAGGTAACTGGTCTTATTGTGTCAATAATCAGGAGGCAGAAAGAGATGAATACTGGTGCTCAGCTTTCTCCTTTTATGCTATTTATCCAGCCCTGAACTCTAGCCTACGGGATGGTACTGCCCATATTTTAGGTGGGTCTTCCCTGCTCAGTTAAACTTCTCTGGAAATATCCTCACAGACACACCCAAAGGTGCTCATTAAACACCAAAGTCTTTCTTTTCCTTTGTACTTTTTTTTAATATTTTATTTTTTTACTATTTTTTATTGAAGTTTTATGCATTTTATACATCATTTCTCAGTTCAGTTTAGACTCATTTCCCTTTCCATGCCCCCCATCCCACCCAACTTCAGGCATTCTGCCATACATGTCTTGTATCTTTTTCTGAAACTTTTTAAAGTTTTTCAAAGCAGAGGATTATTGTTTGGGGGAGAACTTTACTATTTCAGTCAGTTCTTTCTCCCAGTTCTTTTGTTGTTGTTGTTCCCTCCAATATGTATTGTTTCAACATGTGTGTGTGTGTGTGTGTCACCTATACTAAAATTATGTTATCTGAAAATAAACTGTATGTTATTTCCAAATCATGTTTCATGATTCACATTTCCCTTTTAATTTTATATTACTCTAAAATATGTATACATACCCTCCACCCATATACCAAGATTTCAAAGTTTGAAAATAAATGGTAGGTTAATTCTAGAGCCTGTTGAGGGATTCACATTATAAAAGCACAGTTGCTTTCAGCTAAAGAAGAATATAACATTAACATTGCTGAGTTTGCCTTACAACTAGGTACTTGGTGCTAGCATCCACAAATGAGGGATACCATTTTTCACTTATTATTCTGGGACTGTGTTACTTCACTTAGCATAATATCTTCTAGTTCCATCCATTTACCTGCAAAGTTCATGATGCCATCTTTCTTTACCACTGCTTAGAGCTCCATTGTGTAGATGTACCATATTTTCTTTATCCACTCACCTGTTGGGGGCACTGGGGTTGGTTCCAGCTCTTCATCATTGTGAAGAGAGCTGCAGTAAACATGGATGTGCATGTATTTCTGTGGTAGGACATGTTATGGGTATATACCCAGGAGTAGTATGACTGGGTCAGGTGGTAGGCTCATTTTGAGTCTATTAAGTGTTCTCCACACTGCTTTCTACAGTTGTTGTATGAGTTTACATTCCCACCAAAAATGGATGAGTGTACCCCTTTCCCCACAACTTCTCCAGCATTTGGTATCATTTGTTTTCTTGATCCTAGCCAGTCTTATCAGAGTGTGATAATATCTTAAAGTGGTTTTAATTTGCATTTCCTTAATTATTAGCGATGTTGAACACTTTTTAAGATGTTCGTCGGCCATCTTTATTTCCTTACTTGTGAAGTCTCTGTCCAGCTCTTTACTCCATCTTTTGAGTGAGTCATTTGTTTTCTTAGTTCTTTGTTTTTTTGAGTAGTTTATATATTCTGGAAGTTAACACTCTGTCAGATGTGTCAGTGATGAAGGTTTTCTCCCACTCTGTGGGTTTTTCTATTTGTTTCCCTGATTGTTTCTTTCACTGTACAGAAGCTTTTGAGTTTAATGAGGTCTCACTTGTCAATTGTCAACCTTATTTCCTGTGCAGCTGCTGTCTGATTTTGAAAGTCTTCACCTATGCCTATGTCTTGTAGGTTGCTGCCAATGTTTTCTTCTATCATCTTCAGAGTTTTGGGTTTCACATTGAGGTCTTTGATCCATTTGGAGTTGATTTTTGTACAGGGAAAGAGGTGGGGATTTAATTTTATTCTTCTACAAGTGGTGATCCAGTTTTGCCAGCACCATTTGCTGAAGTTGCTGTCTTTTCTCCATTGAATCCCTTTCTCAAATATGAGGTTGCTAAAATTGTATGTGCTCAAATTTGGATCTTCGATTTTGTTCCATTGGTCTACAAGTCTGTCTTTGTGCCAGTACCAGGCTGTTTTTTATGACTATAGCTCTGTAATGTAACTTGATGTCTGGTATGGAGATCCCCCCTGTATTGCTCTTTTCACTTAGGGTTGCTTTGGCTATTTGGGGTCTTTTGCTTTTCCATATGAATTTAAGGCTTTTTTTTTCCAAGTTTGTGAAGAAACTCATGGGGATTTTAATTGGGATTTCATTGAATATGTATATTAATTTGGGTAGAATGGACATTTTTACTATATTAATTTTTCTAATCCATGAGCATGGGAGGTCTTTCCATCTTCTGATGTCTTCTTCAAGGGGTTTAAAAGTTTTGTTGGGTGCAAGCCTCTCTCTCTCTTGCCCCTTCACTTCTCTCTCTCTCTCTCTCACTCTCTTTGCCTTTCATGTACTCTTCCACTTTCACTCTGCATGCTCTTTCACTTCCTTCACTTGTTATTACCACGCCCCCCCCAGGCTGTTGGGTTTTCTCCCAAGGGCACTGTATTAGTCACTTTCCTATTGCTGTGATAAACCACCATGAGCAAGGGAACTTATAAAAAGAAGAGTTTATTTGAGCTTACTATTGAAGGTTCCAGGGAAACAGAGTCCATTGTGGTGGGAGGCATGGTGGCAGGGGCTGGAGCAGCAAGCCGAGGGTCACATCTCACAATGAGCACAGGAAGTCAAGAGAGAAAGACTGAAGACCACAAGGCTTGTTAAACTCACTAAGTCTGCCCCCAATGATGTACTTCCTCCAGCACAGCCACCTTCTAAAACCTTCCAGAACAGTGCTACCAACTGGGGACAAAATATCTGAATACTTAAGTCTATGGGGGACATTTCATTCAAACCACCACAGGCACATTTCCTCTTATTTCCCTAATAAAGCCTGCCCCCTGTTAATTTGGATTGACTCAGCCTCCTCTCAGCCGGGAAACCTAACATCTTGGAGGTCCCACCGAGATGAGGATTGAACCCCCAGCCTGATGAACCCACTGGACATTTGAGGATACCCTTTTCCCTTCCCAATGCACCCAGCTTCTGACCTAAGCACCAGAACAGCAGTGTCCTAAGTCCTTTGTTCACTGTATACCTCTGGACAAGGTGCTCAGCTCTGTAGGTTCAGTGCCCAGGCTAAGTTGTGCCTTCCTGGGAAGAAGAGCTCCTGTGCAACGACGGCTTCAAGCTCCTAGAGGAGGAGGAAGAGGAGGAGGAGAACAGAAACCAGTGGCACACTACTGGTAGACTGAGGCCCCGGGAATCCCAGATCCAGGGGTTGTCTGCTCAGAGGCCAGAACCTGGGAGGTCAGGAAGGCATCCAGGGTTTCAAGACTTGTCTACTCATAGGACAGAAACACATCAACCAAGAACAGGGCTATGGAATGCAGTGAGGTGGTTGATGCCCCAGCTGGCTCTGAGATGTCCCAAAAACTGCTGGAAAAAATGATTTGGTTTTTTTCGTGTAGAAGATACGGCTCCTTGGAATTATTCCATCCTTGCTCTGGCAGTGGCAGTGGTCGTGATAAGCATGTTCCTCCTGAGAAGGAGCATCCTGGCAAACAGAAACTGAAAGATGCAGGCACAAGACAAAGAAACACCAGAGACCATGTGTCTGGATGAAGCCAAAACCAATCAAAAAGATCCTCAGCAACCTGAGAGAGACGCTGACCTCAGCAACCTAAGAGAGAGCTGATCTCAGCAACCTGAGAGAGATGCTGACCTCAGCAACCTGAGAGAGACGCTGATCTCAGAGGAGCCAGCCTCAGCCCCAGGGGGAGCTGAGGCAAACAAAAAAAGATATTCCATTGGTCTTCCTTCCTGAACCACAGGAAATGGACAGCTAGGGGGCATTCCAAAACCGGAGCACCCTGAGCCAGATCACAATTATAATCTGATCTCAGCTTTGGTCCCCAAACTCCTCAGGTTAGAGATATCCCTGAAAGCAGCCTAACTTATTTTTTAGCAGAAACAATGAATGAACTCCAATCAGATGAAAACTTGTTATTTAAAAAGTCTTTTATTAAACTGCTTCTCAAAGTAAAAAAAAAAAAGTTTTGTTGTAGAGATCTTTGGTGTCTTTAGTTAGGTTTGTTCCTAAGTATTTTATTGTTTTTGAGGCTATTGTGAGTGGTAAGGTTTCCTTATATCCCTTCTTCGGTTGCTTGTTGTTGGTGTAAATAAAGGCTACTGATTTTTCTAGGTTAATTTTGTATCCTGCCACTTTACTGAAACTCTTGATCATTTCTAGAAGTTCTCTGGTAGAGTTTTTAGTGGTAAACTATCATATCATCTACAAAAAGGGATAGCTTCACTTCCTTTTTTCCAATTAGTACTCCTTTAATTTCCCTTTCTTGCCTTATTGCCCTAGCAAGCATTTCAACCACTATATTGAAGAGGAGTGGTGATAATGAGCAGCCTTTCCAGGTTTCTGCCTCTAAGGGGAATGCTTCTAACTTTTCTCCATTTAGAATGATGTTGGCTCTGGGTTTGTTGTATATGGCTTTGATTATATTGAGGATAGGATCCTTCCAGTCCAATTCTCTCTAGGACTTCAAGCATGATGGGATGCTGGATTCTGTGGAAGGCTTTTTCTGAGTCAATTGAGATGATCGTGTGCTTTTTGTCTTTCAGACCATTTATGTGTTTTATGATATTTATTGATTTTCGTATGTTGAACCATCCCTGCATCTCTGGTATGAATCCAACTTGGTCATGATGGATGATCTTTTTAAAGTGGGTCTGCATGTGGTTTGCAAGTATTTTGTTGAGAATTTTGGTGTCTGTGTTCTTTAATGAGATGGGTCTATAGTTTTCTTTTTTGGTTGTATCTTTGCCTAGTTTAGGTATTAGAGTGATGCTGGCTTCATAGAAGGAATTTGGCAGATTTCCCTCCATGTGTATCCTTCTGAACAGTCTGAGTAGTAATTGGTGTAAGTCCTCTTTAAATGTTCTATAGTATTCTGCTGTGAAACTGCCTGGGCCTAGGCTTTATTTAGTTGGGAGGTTTTTTATTACATTTTCAAATTCCTCAAATATTATGGGTCAGTTTAAGCTGTCAATCTCTCCTTTGCACTTTTTAATTCATTAAATAGGGGTTTGAGACAGGGTTTTTTGCTGGCCTGGGGCTCAATATAAAGAGGGGCTGGCCTCAAAATTGTGGCAATCCTCCTGCCTCTACCTCCTGAGTACTGGGATTACAAGTAAGTGCTTCTATACCCAGAATCCTAGGTGTTTATTAATCCCATCAAGTTGAAAATAGAAATTAACCATTACACACCTCATCCAGCCTCGCTGTGAGCCTCTGATCCTGAAATTCTTTCTGTTTTCTGACACCCTCTTACCTACTCCCTAAAAACCAAGGGCTGTGCTACCTGATCTCTGAAGTGGAAGGGACACAACAGCCATCAAAAATGGCTGGTCCTTAAGAAAGACACCCCAGAGAAAGCCCTGGCACCTGGTTCCTGGTACTTAGTACCTGGCTTGGACTTCCCTGCACAGAACTGACATACGGGGCTCAACTTAACAGATATCTCAACTGGAAGAGAAAATGCCCAGTCACAGCTTTGGTTTCTGCTTGGGGTAGCTTTGGCTAGAGAGCTATGCCCCCTTGCCTCAAAGTTACCTCACAGCTATTAGTCACTGACTTCTGCTGCAACCACATTGCATTTGAGCACTAGAACCACATGCATCCCACCCCTCTGGGACTGTTGATCAGAGTAACTTCCACAGCCATCTGATTCCTCAGGCAAAACCACAGCTGAGATGCCTAATAAAGACCTGCAGTGTCTGAAGGTATGCTGGGAGTGGAGACCATCGTGGTCTCTTCTGGCAAAAGGACACACTCCCCTGCACGGGTTCCAAACTGAATTTCTCCAGAATATCTGACTTTAACAAGCTACTCCCCTAAAACTGAACTCTCTCTACCCGAAGGACCCAAATAACTGTGCAAATCAGCCCAGAGGACAGATGGGAGACTCCTTAGGATTTCTACCTCCTACTCCAGTGGTTGTCACCCTGTGATAAGAGACAGGTGCAGGAGGAGACTTTGTCCAGAGTCTACTGCTAGAGACAGGCACACAAGGACTGCTTTTATTCCATCCCATGCAGAGCAGGTCAAAGGGCAGAAAGCCTCCTAGGGCTGGAAAGCTATCTCCCTGAAAGAACAGATTAAAGCAAATGGAGCTCCACAAAGCACTAGATTAAGTGATGAGGCTGCTACCCTTACCAAGGGCCCATACAAGGTTCTGTTTTCTTGGCACCTTCTAACTATGCAAACGAATTCCTTAAACTCATGAAAAAGACGCAGGAAATGTAAGGAGGACAACACATCTAGGCACCCCTTTCCTATCTCTAGAATGCATGGCAGGCTTCCTAAGCCACTGAACACAGCAGAGATCCTGGGGTGTCATGCCAAGCTGCATGCAGCATTGTGTTCCTCCAGAATGGGGAGTTGGTTGACATAGCATGGTTCTCTATGCAATCTTTCTCCTGACAGAGGTTCGGCCACCAGTCCTGTCATCTGAGCACTTTCAGTTCCACATATTCATGCCCCAGGCTGATAGCTATAGTAGCTCTAGCTCCCCCAAACCTCCTTGATGGCTCTAGAAGCAGAGCAGGCCACTTTAGAACATGTGGTGGTTGGCTTTGTCAGCTTGACACAACTTAGAATTATCTGGGAAGAGTTTCTCATTGTTAACTTGACACAGCTTAGAATCACCTGGGAAGAGAGTCTTAATGCGGGGTTGTCTTCATTGGATTGCCCTGATGGCACATCTGTGGGGAGATTATCTTAAGTAAAATTGATGTGGGAAGACCCAGCCCACTGTGGGTAGCACCATTCCCTAGGCAGGGTGTCCTGAACTATGTAAGAGTAGAGAAATGGAGGGGAGTGCAAGCAGCAATTGAACATGAAAGCATTCATTTCTCCCTACTCTTGATGTGGATGGGTGTTACTAGCTATGTGAAGTTCCTGCCTTGACTTCTCCATAATGATTGACTATAACTGGAGATGTAAACAGTCACAGTTGGCTCATTTGTCAACTTGACACACCTGGGAAGGGGGAACCTCAATTGGGAAACTTCCTTTATCAGATTGGCCTGTGGGTATGTCTGTGAGTCATTTTCTTAATTGTGGGTCATGTGGGAGACCCCAGCTGACTGTGAATGGTGCCACCCTCAGGAGGTGGTCCTGAGTTCTATAAGAAAGAAGGCTGAGCACAGGCCAGAGGAGCAAGCCAGTAAGCAGCATTCCTCCATGGTCTGTGCTTCAGTTCCTGCCTCCAAGTTCCCGTCCTGCCTTGAGTTCCTGTCCTGACTTCCCTCAGTGATGGACTGTCACTTGGAAGAGGAAAATGAAATAAAATCTTTCCTCGGCAAATTTTTTTGTTCAGAGTGCTTTATCATAGCATCGGAAACAAACTGTGACACAAGCTGAAATGAACTTCTTTCTCTCTAAGTTGCTTCTTGTCAGGATGTTTCATCACAGAAACAGAAATGAAACTAGGGCATACCCCGAAAGTGATTTGTATGTGGTAAGAGCTGATACTTCCTGAGAAGAGATGCCCCCATCAGAGCACATGGGACACTGCAACTGAAAGCATGCTCTGTCCTCGGGCAGTGCCCCTTCTGCCCTCCCCTAGGGACTTTGCTATGCCCCTCTGGATGGGCAACTGCTACCTCTCATCACTCCACCTTCCTGATAAGCATGAGGCTCTCATGTACAGGCATCTATGCAGTGACTCTCCAAACTCCTGATGTGCCTGGCATTTCCATTTGAAATGACCTCCTCAGACTCCAAACAAATAGGTCTGAACTCCAAGAGCCAAAACTACTCCTTCCCTCAGCATATGCAGGCTCGATTTTTGCCTGACCTCTGGCCTCTGGACTTTGGCCCTTTGAGAATTTGATTGGTGCTCCCTGCCACTTAGAGGAGACCCTGAAAAGCTTAATAACTAGCTATATAGCCAGGTCATTTGGGCTTTCATGGGCATCCAAGTCCTGTGTCTGGGGCCTGCCTCTCCTCACATCCAACAAACTTTGCTATCACAGGCTAAAACCTCCCTTTGCTTAACTCATCCAAAATTACATCACTGACCACAGATGAACTTTAGCTTGCTGTGTACAGACATCCTGGGTCAGCTTCTTCATCAGTGAAAGCAGGAAGATAATAGTAACTATCTCATAAAATTGCTGTAAAGGTATAATGAGGTACTTCTTAGAAATCACTGAGCCCGGAGCATGCAAGATGGCTCCAAAAGTAAGGCACCAGTCCCCAGCCTGACATTCTGAGTTTGATCCCCAAGACCCACATGGTGGAAGGAGAGGACCAATTCCTGAAACATGTCTTCTGACTACCATAAGTGTGCTATGGTATGCATGCCCATGTCGCCCCGTAAATACATACAGGTTAAAAAATTAATAAAAAGAAAGCACCAAACCCAGTGACTGGCATGTCACAAATCATCCCGGAAGCAGTTATTGTTGCTCCCTGAGACTGGAACCTCAGGCATGGGTGAGGAGCAAGATACTGAGACCCTGAGAAAGGACCCACCCAATCAATGGGAGGAGAAGAAGTAGCATTCGTCTTTGGCTTTCCCTTGTGGACGTCATCTGGAGTTAGAAATAATGGAGACACGTGAGGCTCCCTCTTCCTCCTCCACGGTCCAGGGTTATCTTTCTGAAGTGCCCTGGTCATCATAGTGGCTCTTGGAAAGCACCACACTACTAATCCAGCAACTGGGTTCTGGCTTGTTATACGGCCCTGTGCTTGCCATAGCCATGGACTGGGGGCTTCAAAGACCTTAAATCACACTTAACATCTCCAAGGGAAAGGGGAGGAAAGTTGGCAGTGCCCGGGTCTCCATCCTCACTGTGTTCCCATAAGATGCAAGCACTTGAACAACTCTTCTCATAATGCCTTCCCCTTAAGAAACAATCAAAAGTAGAAGTCCAGAAGTGCAAGAGGAGGGTGTGGTGGGGAGCAGGAAGCCCTTGCTCCTTGCCAGAATGGGGAGCAGGAACTGACCAGCACCTTCGTCCCAAGTGAAATCTTCAAATAAGGATGCAGATTCGAGAATGTGCCTCATAGGCATCCCGACACCAGCTCCTTTATTAAGCATCTCCATGCTTTGGGGGCATAGTCAGGATTTTCTAATCATCTGCCTAAGCATCAGTTTATGAGGACAGATCACTTCCAGATGTGATTCAACATATCCCCCTGAAAAGAAAGAAAGGAAGAAGGAAGGGAGGGAGGGAGGGAGGAAGGGAGGAAGGGAGGGAGGGAGGGAGGGAGGAAGGGAGGGAGGGAGGGAGGGAGGGAGGGAGGGAGGGAGGAAGGAGGAAGGGAGAGAGGGAGGGAGGGAGGGAGGAAGGGAGGAAGGAAAGCGTGAGCCCTTGCCTTCATTGATTAGCAAATGGGTTGTAGATAGGGAATCTGTAAATTATAGTCTCAGCTGAAACTTATAGGAGATCTTATTTGAGAGATAGAGAAGACAGGAGTTCTCCAGTTCTAGCCCCTTCTCTTTTTTCTATTTTATTTTTTTTCACACAAATTTATTTTTATTTTTTTATCAAATCTAGACCCATGTCGTCCCCCCCCATGTCCCCATCCCACCAGAGCTCATGCATTCTACCAAACATGCTTTTCATCTCTTTCTCGGTCTTTCTCAATATTCTCCATGAGGAAGTTGACTGTTTTGAGCAGAAGTTCACTGTTTCAGTTCTTTGATGCAGTCCTTTCTGTTGTTGTTGTTGTTGTTTCCAATATGCATGACTCCCAACTGCTTTGGACAAAAGCTCAAGGGGCCATGCACAAGAAATACTTACAACTAGGTAATTGGCACTAGCATCCACAGATGAGGGATACCATTCGTCTTTTGTTTTTCTGGGGCTGTGTTACTTCACTCAGCATGATGTCCTCTAGCTCCAGCCATTTTCCTGCAAAGCTCATGATGTCGTCTCTCTTTACTGCTGCATAGAACTCCATTGTGTAGATGTACCATATTTTCTCTATCCACTCATCAGTTGAGGGGCATTTGGATTGGTTCCAGCTCCTTGCTATTGTGAAGAGAGCTGAAATAAACATGGCCATGCATGTATCTCTGCGGTGGGGTGAGTCTTGAGGGTACATGAGGGCCCAGGAGTGGTATGGCTGGGTCAGGTGGCAAGTTCATTCCAAGTCTTCCAAGGGTTCTCCACACTGCTTTCCATAGTCGCTGCACAAGTTTATATTCCCACCAGCAGTGGATGAGTGCTCCCCTTTCCCCACAACCTCTCCAGCACTTGGTATCATTTGTTTTCTTGATCCTAGCCAGTCTTATTGGAGTAAGATGATATCTTAAAGTGGTTTTGATTTGCATTTCCTTAATGATTAGTGATGTTGAACATTTCTTAAGGTGTTTCTCAGCCATCTCTAATTCCTCACTTGTGAAGTCTCTGTTCAACTCTTTGCTCCATCTATTGAGTGGGTAATTTGTTTTCTTTTTTCTTTGTTTTTTGAGTAGTTTATATAGTCTGGAAATCAATGCTTTGTCAGATATTTCTGCAGTGAAGGTTTCCTCCCACTCTGTGGGATTTCTCTTCACTTCCTTGATTGTTTCTTTTGATGTGCAGAAGCTTTTGAGTTTAATGAGGTCCCATTTGTCAATTGTCGACCTTAATTCTTGCACAGCTGTTGTCTGATTTAGGAAGTCTTTTCCTACGCCTATGTCTTTTAGTCTGCTGCCAACTTTTTCTTCTATCACCTTCAGAGTTTGGGGTTTCACGTTGAGGTCTTTGATCCATCCGGAGTTGACTTTTGTACAGGGAGAGAGGTAGGGGTTTAATTTCATTCTTCTACAAGTGGTGATCCAGTTTTGCCAACACCACTTGCTGAAGATGCTGTCTTTTCTCAATTGTGTCTTCTTGGCCCCCTTGTCAAATATAAGATGTTAGCCCCTTCTTTTTAGGGGAGGCCTCTACCCCAGGCTAGTTGTATCTGTTTTTGACCAGAACAAAAAGGAACTGTTGGTAATTTGCCACAGTCCTATGCTTTGAACCAGGATCAAGAATAAATAACACAAAGAATCAAATGCAGAGCTGCCAATCAAAAGAGAGCTTTCTAGCCCATACTCTGCAACAAACTATGTGTCAGCAAGATACCTCTCCATCTATCCTACTCATGACTCACTTAGCTATTCACTCTATAAATACTTGTAAATCACATACTACACAATGGTTCCTAATTGGCCCAGGTTAAGTATGGCCCTGTGCATAACAGACATTACTAATTGATCATTGCATACTTTCCTCAAGATCCTTCCCTTAGTTCACTAGGCACTTACTGACCATCTATATCTGTCTCTGGAATTTAAATCTCAAGACTTGGCATCCTCAGGGTCTGGGGAGATGATCCTGTATTTGCTACACAAACATGAAGACCTGAGCTCAGATCCCAGTAGCGGCAAAAAAGCCAGGCACAACAACATGGGCCCACAGCCCATAGCCCTAGTACTTTGAGGCAGGAACAAACAAACCCTATGGGCTTGCTGGCTAGCTAGTCTGGCTGAAATGGCAATCTCTAGGTTCAGTTTTAAAAAAAAATCCCTGCCTATCTCAAAAAATAAAGTGGAGAGTGGTAGATGATGCCCAGTGTGGAGGTCTGGCCTCATATGCATGGATGTGCACATGTGCACATGCATATGCCACACATCATGTACCACATTCACATGCATAGACGGAGAGAGAGACAGAGACAGAGAAAGAGGCACCCAGAGGCATACTGGGTTGTCATCTCCAGACTGAGTTAATGGCTCACCAGAAAAGGCAGGTCTAGGCACCACTATCCCAGGAGGCAGCAATGAAATCCACTGGTGGTTAGTGATTTGATATTCCAGAAAGAGAAACTGAGCTTGGTGTTTGCCCTGATCTAGAAAGTTACCCATTCAAAGAGGGATGTGCCCTCTGCATGCTAGAAAGAAAATGAAAAGAACTCAAGTGAATGATGCAGAGCCAGTGCAAAGTGGCTGGAGCCTCAGCTCTGGCCAGACTTTGCAGCAGCAGCAGCAGCAGCTCCTGTCCACATGGGAACCTATTTCGCTGCTTTTCTTGGCTGCCCAGAGCCCCTGCCGCTTCCCTGGATGCTCCACATTCCACCAGTTAATTGGTTTGTTCCTACTACAAGGAACTGTGCAGAGCAGTGATCACATGACAGTTGCATTAGTCTCAACCCTCTCTCAAATAGTATCAGTTCCTTGGCTGACCGCTGACCATGCTTCTCAGTTCCTGCACATTTCATGGGGCCACCGGGAGGGTGGCGGATGTGCCTATCAGAAATGAGAATGTCTGCATCTTGGGCTACAACCAAGCCACAACTCAATTTCCTCTTCTGGCTAAACTTCTTGAGACAAAAATACAAAAAACAGTGCTGGGGTGGCTTTGTCTCTGATAAGTAGGACACACTGGGTAGCTGAACAAACAAGATGTTTGGCTGGAAACATGATGCTGTCTGGCTGACATCTCTGATACATGACAGAGTCTTCCCAGGTGCCATTTAGAGCAGGCAGCTGGCTTTCTTGCATCCATGCACTGCTAGCAGCAGATTTTAAACATAAGGCAGAGTACAAAGGTAACACCAAGGATCTGACACTAATAAAGCTGGTTGACTTGTGGGTATAGACTTGACATCAATCACAGATGTATTTTGCCTGGAATTTTCTCAGTCAGTCTTCCCTGTGAAGGGAAGGAATCTTTTATATATATAATCACCCTACAGGAGGCCAATAAGTCCAGTCAAAGTTGCTCATTCTTGTATTACCTAACACTCTATCCATCTATATCCACTAATTCGTCCATTCAACAATTTATCTATCCACCCTTCCCAATCACCCATCCCACTATCCATCTACCCATCCATACTTTAACTCTCTGGAGCTTGGAATGCAGAGTCAAATAACACTGAGTCTCCCACATACTGTTCTCAAGGAGCTCACAACATGAACCACTGTCAGAGGCCAGGGTGTTCAAGATCACTAAAGAGGTATAGCAAGAAGCTGAGGCAGGAGAAATTACTAGGGTCTTACCAGTTGTCCACATGTTATTATTGACCCTCCCTAGAGTAGGAGAGAGGTTTCAAGCAAGAAGGAGGAGGGCAGATATGAGGCAGAGTCTTCTGCAAGTGCTGGTAGCAGGTAGAAGGTGAGCGCCAGCCCTGTCCAGGTAGAAGGTGAGCGCCATCACTGTCCAGGTAGAAGGTGAGCGCCATCCCTGTCCAGGTAGAAGGTGAGCGCCATCCCTGTCCAGGCAGAAGGTGAGTGCCAGCCCTGTCCAGGTAGAAGGTGAGCACCAGCCCTGTCCAGGTAGAAGGTGAGCACCGTCCCTGTCCAGGTAGAAGGTGAGTGCCAGCCCTGTCCAGGTAGAAGGTGAGCACCAGCCCTGTCCAGGCAGAAGGTGAGCGCCAGCCCCATCCAGGTAGAAGGTGAGCGCCATCCCTGTCCAGGCAGAAGGTGAGCACCAGCCCCGTCCAGGTAGAAGGTGAGCACCATCCCTGTCCAGGTAGAAGGTGAGCACCATCCCTGTCCAGGTAGAAGGTGAACGCCATCCCTGTCCGGGTAGAAGGTGAGCGCCAGCCCTGTCCGGGTAGAAGGTGAGCGCCAGCCCTGTCCAGGTAGAAGGTGAGCGCCAGCCCTGTCCAGGTAGAAGGTGAGCGCCAGCCCTGTCCAGGTAGAAGGTGAGCACCAGCCCTGTCCAGGCAGAAGGTGAGCGCTGTCCCTACCCAGGTAGAAGGTGAGCGCCATCCCTGTCCAGGCAGAAGGTGAGCACCATCCCTGTCCAGGTAGAAGGTGAACACCATCCCTGTCCAGGTAGAAGGTGAGCGCCATCCCTGTCCAGGTAGAAGGTGAGCGCCAGCCCTGTCCAGGTAGAAGGTGAGCGCCATCCCTGTCCAGGTAGAAGGTGAGCGCCAGCCCTGTCCAGGTAGAAGGTGAGCACCAGCCCTGTCCAGGTAGAAGGTGAGCGCCAGCCCTGTCCAGGTAGAAGGTGAGCGCCAGCCCTGTCCAGGTAGAAGGTGAGCACCAGCCCTGTCCAGGTAGAAGGTGAGCACCGTCCCTGTCCAGGTAGAAGGTGAGTGCCAGCCCTGTCCAGGTAGAAGGTGAGCACCAGCCCTGTCCAGGCAGAAGGTGAGCGCCAGCCCCATCCAGGTAGAAGGTGAGCGCCATCCCTGTCCAGGCAGAAGGTGAGCACCAGCCCCGTCCAGGTAGAAGGTGAGCACCATCCCTGTCCAGGTAGAAGGTGAGCACCATCCCTGTCCAGGTAGAAGGTGAACGCCATCCCTGTCCGGGTAGAAGGTGAGCGCCAGCCCTGTCCGGGTAGAAGGTGAGCGCCAGCCCTGTCCAGGTAGAAGGTGAGCGCCAGCCCTGTCCAGGTAGAAGGTGAGCGCCAGCCCTGTCCAGGTAGAAGGTGAGCACCAGCCCTGTCCAGGCAGAAGGTGAGCGCTGTCCCTACCCAGGTAGAAGGTGAGCGCCATCCCTGTCCAGGCAGAAGGTGAGCACCATCCCTGTCCAGGTAGAAGGTGAACACCATCCCTGTCCAAGTAGAAGGTGAGCGCCATCCCTGTCCAGGTAGAAGGTGAGCGCCAGCCCTGTCCAGGTAGAAGGTGAGCGCCATCCCCGTCCAGGCAGAAGGTGAGTGCCATCCCTGTCCAGGTAGAAGGTGAGCACCATCCCTGTCCGGGTAGAAGGTGAGCACCAGCCCTGTCCGGGTAGAAGGTGAGCCCCATCCCTGCCTGGGTAGAAGGTGAGCACTATCCCTGTCCAGGTAGAAGGTGAGCGCTAGCCCTGTCCAGGTAGAAGGCCAAGCCCAGGGAAGGATCACTGCCCTTTGCACATGTCTCTAGCTCCCTCATTAGGTCTGTGTAGTTGAAGAGAGGAAACACCTAACACAGGCAACATGCTCATCTAGGCTCAGGCCTTTAGCACAACAGGCCACAGAGCTCCTATTTCCTTCCAAATGCTAAGCCAAACACCCAACGGCACACACACACACACAGACACACACACACACACACACACACACACACACACACACACCTCTTACTCCTACAAGCAGCCAACGTCCACTTCAAGAGTCCTACCTCCCAGACACTTGACATTTTAATGAGCAAAACGCTCTCCTCATACTAACTTCCTTTCCAGTACAGCAATCGGAACTTGCGCCATGTCCAGGGAAAGCTTCACTGGAAGCCAAGGCGACTCATGTCCTCTAGTCATCCTGCTAGAGTAGATGATGGAGGAAAAGGCACTCACCAAAAAGAGTCTATTACAGAGTTCTATTACAATTTGTTGGTCTAGCTAATTTCTGGTTAAGTTCGCTCCAGTTTTCAAATCTGGGTTTCCATGTTATTTCTTCTGGGCCTCAGGCTGTGGTAGTAGCTAACTGGGCCCTAGCCTCTCCTTCTAGTCTTACTTTGCATGGAGCCCACTCCTAAGTCATAATATTTTGCTGGATTTTCCCTCAAAGCTGGGCTTCTCAGGCTTGGCACCGTGGACATTTGGGGGTGGATAACTTTGTTTTCCTTGGTGTCTACTATTTAGCAGCATCCTGGCCTAGGTTCACTTACACTAGCACCTGTCTCACAGCCCAAGCTTTCTCCAGATACTGCCAAAAGTCCTCCTGCTGAAACTGTGGTTTCAGAGGGACCAGCTCTTCACCCACCCAGAAGATTCATCTCCATGAGGTAGATAGTTTTATTCCAGCAGAACAAAGGGTATCATCCCTCTATCTTCTTGAGGTAATATCTGAGCATCTGCTCTGCCACTGTTCAGGCTGCCACAGCAATATACCTTTTACTGAGTAATTTATAAACAATAGAAAGTCATTGTTCATGGTTCTGTGGGCTGGAATTTCAAGTCCTAGCACATTTAGTCAGTGTTTGGGGAGGGCTCATCCTGATGGACAGCATCTTCTATATCATCTCAAATGGTAGATGGGGCCAACAAGTCTCCACCATAGGCTACTTTTACAAGTATATTAATCTCATTCATGGGGCCAGATCCCTCACATCCAGATCATTTTCCAAGACCCCATCCCTTATTTCCGTTGCATTATGGATTACGTGTCAACATATGGATTTGACACAAAATAGCACTCTGCCACCACTTTTCTATACAAGTCCAAGAGCTGAGACATCATACCTGTGCCCTCACCCACAACAATCTTCTGGGAGCAGAATTCACCCCCCTTGACCCTTTCCTCAATGTCCTAACAGCCTAGATTTTCCAAGAAAGTGGAAATTCGAAAACTCGGCCCACTAGCCTTATCAACAAACAAATATCACTCCATTATTGAGCCATGGTAGGTGTTTTCTGTACCTATGACACTCCTGACCAGCAAGGAGTTCCCGGATTCAAAGGTCTGTAAAGAGGTCAGTGTCCCTTAGTTGGAAGACGAGCCCTGCAGCTTCTTGACTGTATCCACCACCCCCACCCACAGAGGGTTAGGTTCTGAAACCTCATCTCTCTATTATCACATGTAACAGTTAAACAAACCTGGGGTACCTCTTCTTCCACAGGAGGATGAAGAAGAGTGAGTACCTGCAGGCAGAAATTGTGTCCTCCATGTTAATTAGCTCTGTCAGGAGGGCTTAAGATCTATTGTAAGGGCTTACACTGAATCTACTAAGTGCTGATTTTAGTGTTGGTGGGGGTTTGGGTTTTGTTTTTCAAAGATGGGAATGGTAACATTTCCAGGTTGTGGTGGTGTCAGGGACAATAAGAAAAGTGGCAGGAAGTAAGCATCCAGTGACCAGCTTCACACCGACCTCCTGACAAGTGCGCCAGGGTAGCCGCAGCTCAGCCATGTGGAGCAGGTTTTTAGCTTGCTGGAGTTGCTATTGCCTAATTCCCAGGCACTTCCTGGATTAAATCAGGCTTGAAATGAGGAGTTCTCATCCAGAGCAGCCCCTCAGGAGGAAACCTGAACTCTGAAACGCACTTTTGTAGGAAATGTTAAAGCTTCTTTTAATATCCAATTAAAAGAGAAAAATGAGAGTTACGGCTGCTCTACATTATGTGACCGCTGATGCTCATGTGAGTTCAGCTGACAGTGACGGCAAACCAGACAAATCCCTAAGCCGGGCCGCAGGAACGTTTGTACCATATCCCGTTCTTATTTACAAAGATTTGCCTGTCTGTATGAAGGGA
Organism: Rhizomys pruinosus; assembly: GCA_009823505.1. Classification (NCBI taxonomy): domain Eukaryota; kingdom Metazoa; phylum Chordata; class Mammalia; order Rodentia; family Spalacidae; genus Rhizomys; species Rhizomys pruinosus. The sequence continues at coordinate 2,066,196 of VZQC01010439.1, forward strand.
TGTGTGCCCGTGGCACGGGAAGTATGCGAGGACAGAAGCCATTTGTTAAACAGTCCTGTTTCCAACTTGCCTTCACTTTGAAATCTTTCACTGTTGAAAGCATTTTGCAGAAAAGTTTTAAATGATACTACTTTACATATTGGTGATGGGCTTTCATTGGTTCAGATAACATCAGCCTTCAATACCATGTCATCACTGAAAATATGGGAAATGAAATTACAGTAGTCTATCCCTCCATATTTTAACAGCCAGGAAAAAAATCTCTGAGCAGCCCCACTCTAACTTGGCACTATCCACCCAGACTTGGCAACCTCTCCCACAAGCATGGCACCAGGACCACAATAAACTACATCGCTTCTCAGACCTGAAACATCCTACTTAATCCTCATTTTCTGTTGTATTTCTATTGCTCCTTCAAAACTCAGCTTTGATGCCGCCTCCTTCTCATGCTCCTGTTAGCCCCTTCTCTTCAATACTCTAGGACTTCCATAGGCACAGTTGATGTGGCATTTTGACCACTGTGCAATAAATATCTAGGTGAGTTTCCTGTGCCAGACTTCAGCAGGAAGAGTAGAGTTCATAGTAAAGATGGTAGCTGCCAGAACTCAGCACAGATAAGATCAGATGGACATGTAACATGTGTTAAATTAATGTGTCTTAATCGCTGTTATAAAGATGGCCAACAAATGAGCTCCATTCACCCTGGTTGAGGCAAGATAGCTTGTAGCATCAAAGGCAGAAGGCTAGCCGGGCCTCTAAGAAACACACTGGTAAAGGCACTAGCTCTCTCCCACTTTTTCCACCTCTCCATCTCCTTCCTCTTCCCCACCTATGCTTCTCCTTAAGTATCTGAAGAGGCTGTGACCATACGGTGATAGCCCTTGAGATCTCAATGTAATAGTCTATACCAGAGTTACTGCTTCCCAAATTCCCTTAATGTTCCTTAATACCAAGACTACTGTCAAAACCGGCATGTAAAGCATGGATCCACCAGTCAAGGGAAGATTCTGCCTTCTTAATATCTATGTCATTGCTAGGGAGTCAGGCTCTGGAATAGAAGGACATCTAAGAAATAAGAACAATTGAGACTGGGGAGATGGTTCAGTGGTTAAGAACACTGGGTGCTCTTGCAGAGGACCTAGGTTTCATTCCCACCACCTACATGGTGGCTAACAACTATCTGTAGCTTCAGTTCCAAGGGAATCTGACACTCCCATCTAAATTCCAAGGGAATTGTGTGATATGGGTGCACTTACATACATGCAGGCAAGATACTTATATACATAAAATAAAATAAATGAAAAAAGAAGAAGAAACAGGAAGGTAAGAGAAAAAAATGACAGCCAGTTTTCATTTGTGCCTGTCCTGAAAGCACCCCCTTGCTGCCAGCTTCAGTCTTAATAATCATATTGGGGAGGGGGGGTTGATGTACAGGATCTCCCTATATAGCCTAGACTAGCCTCAGTCTTGTGATTCTTCTGCCTTAGTCACCCAAGGGCTGAAATTATAGGCATGGGCTACCATGTCAAACTTCTAAAATATCTATTTCAATTCTTGTTTTGAGAAGAAATTCAAAGTCCAAAGGAGCAGAGAGAGCTTCCTCTATCCTTCTACTAGTCAGTGGCTGAGCAAGACAGCATCATATCAGGGAGCTATAATGGAGTCTGTCAAGGGTGGACATGCACTGTGTCCCACATCCAGAACTGAATGTTCACTCTAGATGTCATAACCTTGAGATATGACCTTTCATGGTGGAATTTCCTAAACGGCTGGTTTCCTCAAAGATGGGGGATCTGAAAGTTGGGGAAGAGTTTATAAACGATGTAGAACAGTTTCTAGTGCCATGAAAGGGCAATGACATGTGATTCATGCTCCCCTGGGGCAGAGGAAGAGGATGGGCAGAATCCAGAGGCTTACAGCAAATTCTTCATTTGGTCTGGTACAGTGATCCCCACACTAGCATTTCTAGATCTTAATCCTTCTCAGAGCTACACCAAGGGGCCCCGTGAAGCCTTTTGTACATTAAGCAATGCCTATAGCCTTAATACGTCATATTTCTTATTTACTTGAACTACTTTTTAATGCATATCAATGCCGTTATGATTAAAGTTACAACCCTATTTCAAGACTCTCAAATTCACAGTAACATTTAGTTCTTAAGTTATTTTTTTCAAACACTCATTTGTAAAGGTCCATGAACTAATTCTATGGAGCTTGGGAAATTTTTTGACAAAAAATGAATCCTTATAAGCTCTCAAACACTGACACATCTCATATTTCACTTTCATGAATGATTTCAGGGACTTCAAAAGGCAGCAAGCAAATCCTTAAAGTTAACAAAAGCACAGAGGACACCTGTGGTCAATTGCAAAAATTGCCACAATTCTTTGCAGCTTCTACCATTAAGAGGTGGACTCCATTTCTTGACCTTGTGGTTTGGTTTAAATAATGGAATGCAGAGACCAGGATGTTACACGAGCCCCAAGACTGAGCCTCGTGATTCTGCACACTCTATACGCTACCTTAGGACTACATCATTGATATCATGTACAAACATCTAGACTCACCTGATGGAAAATGAATGGTCATATGAATCAGAGATGAGCCATCTCACTGAGCTTTTTCCAACCAACCAGCCTCTATCTAGTCAACTCCATAGCCGATCACAGATGCATAAAAAATTCTAACCAAAAGTATTGAGCCTGGTCAGGTGATTCCAGCACAAACTGCTCACCTACAGAAGCATGAATTCAATAGATAATCTGTTATGTCTAGCCTTTTTTATTAAGTGTCCCTATAATTTGAAAGTTTGTGAATCTTTAGTTCAATTTTGTCTATATTTTTCTTCTGGACACTTATGAATACTGAAGTGTATACATGTCTTGCTGTCACCATAAGAAACTATGCAAGCAAGGTTATTAGTGACGATTAAAGGCTGACAATATCCAACACCTCAACAACTCTCAAACTCTCAAGAAAGAGGCCTGTAGAGCCCTTCCCCATTCAGGAACATAGGACAGAACCTCCACAAGTGTTAAGGGAAGACAACTGAGATTTTAGAACAAGGTTATCTAATTCAAATATTAGACATCCCCTCCTTAATTACCATCTAATAGGCTCAAAGCTACATATGAATTTATCAGACTGGAGCCACTGCCTGCAAAGTGACCTGCACTCCCTTTTCTCAAAGCTCAATATAGATATTTGGCTCGCTGTTTTCATTCTCTTAGCCCCATTAGTAAGATTTCCCTTTCCATCCATATCACCCAAGACTGCGATAGTACCCATACCATTCCATCTGAGCATGCCTGGTATATTTCCAGAGAAGTCACAGTCCCTAACACAACAATGAACAAAGTACCTGGGTTCACCTGAACATGTCAGGGAGCTCAGGTTCCTGAAGAGAGCCAGGATCAACATAACACATTTAAGTCTTCCCACAAAACTGGTAAAAGTGCTTGTATTAGAAGGTCCACGTGCCCACTTTGTTTATGGGGCCAGGTCATTCGCCACAATAACCCACTGATGAGATAAAAACCAGAAGACGGTCCTCCAGAGAGGCCCAACCTCACTGTACTTCTCAGTCTTCAACCTGCATCTTATTCTGGGACCTTCTTTTTTCTAACAGTTCTAAGAAGCTCACTTCTGTCTCAGGAGGTCACTGTGCATCCAGTGAATCTTTAAGTGTGGAAACCATTGCATTGAAGGTAAAATACACTGAAGGTAAAAATGAGAATTTAGATGAAGTTTTCTGTACTCTAGAACTCACATATGTCAGAGTGAACCATCTGCATACAGCGGGCTTCCTACATACTTTATTCCACCTTGCTGGGGATGGCCCCAGCAAGGCCTACCCTCTTGCTGATACAGGCTAATGAACTTGAAAAAAACTTTTTACATTTTCTCCCCAGAGTAAACCTGGTATGTTGGGTCTGACCACCATCCTCAGGGCACTGAACAATGTCATAGGAAATGTCCTTTCTTATCCAAACGTGGGTTTCCATGGCCAAGAACTACCAAACGTTGGCAGTAACATTGGCAGTTCACTCCTAGGAAGAAATGAGCATTTGTGGTCAAAGAAATCAGTCCCCTGAGTCAATAGTAACTATTGCTATCTAAGTCAGTCCAGCATCAGGTGGGATGCCAATTGGACCCCAAACCTTATACTTGATGCTGCCATATTCTCTTTGTAGTATGATCATAGACTCTCCAGAAGTCCTTCCTACAGGTAGTCCATGACTATTCAAAAGAAAATTGCCAGTTTAGAGATGGCCATTACCTCCCACACAGGCCTCAGAACCCGGATTGCCCTAAGCTGTGTTAAGCAAGAGATCTTTTACAACACCCAGCTCTGTACCCAGGCCCGTGTGCATGCTATTGTCATGAGAAAAGAGAGTCATTATCGCCTTCATCATCATCATCATCATCATCATCATCATCACTCTCATAAGTACTTATATACTGATTACTACATTTCCAGCAATATTAACTCATTTGCATTCATTTATAGCAACTAAATGAGATTGATGTCATCAATACCCCCACAGCTGACAAGACTGAAGCACAAAAAGCTTCTGTCACTGACTCAGGGTCACAAGCTGTTAAGTGGTGGAGCTCTAATTCAACTCCAAACATCAGGCACCTGTCCTTTACCTTGCTGCAAGGCTGCTTCTCCAGGGAACTATGGAGCCTGGACCAACTGGAGGAATGGTATCCCCAGGGAGAGAACTATGATGGGAAGGGAAGACAAGGACTAGAGGAAGCCTTTGTACTGAGCCAGGCACTGGGGTCTCATGGGCTTTCTTTAAAAGTGGTCCATTCTTGGATCATGCCTTGTCCTGATAATTCATGTAAGCTGTGGCAACTAAGTATATCCAAGCTGGTCAGATTGTAAAGAAATAAATCACACTTGCAGAACCACAAAACAAGACTAGGGCTTATTGGAGATTGATTGACATAGGATAGGAATAAGGTGAGTCTAAAAATAAAAATAAAAAAGGAATAAGGTGAGTCTGTCAGAAAGAGGTATTCTTAAGGCCTTTCACTACTCTATGTTGCATGGTGGGAACCCAATGGATCTGTTTATTTCTCATAACCATCCCTGTCTTCATTTCACAAAGATATTTCCAAAAGAACCAGACCTGACCATTCCTAGAGAAAGGAATTTAGTGCCTTTAAAGCTGAGATCCATTGTCTGGCTCTCTGAGGAAGCCTTGGAAAGTTAGTATTATATCCATGATAATCTGTGAGCTTGGGGTAGGATTTGCTGAGAGAAAAATCCATAAGTGGCAAAAAGAGAAGCTTAAATGAGTAAGGTGTGCACTCAAGATTCAAATCAGTAACATATCATCCAAACATATGTGTCTATGCCAAAGTAACCTACCATAACTATTAGTGCTAAAAATACCTATATATCTAATTGCTTGTGCTTCATCAGTAGGATCGAAAGGTTACTCCTGGACAAACTGTCAGCCTATGAAAGGAAACAGCCAGAATTGACCAGAGTCCAAGTCAACAGCTCCAGAGAGAGGGGACTGTTTTACTTCTCATCCACCTGTGCCCCTTTTCTAAGCCTAGGGAACAATCTGCGGAAGAGGGGGCGTGGTAGAATGTAAAGGCTGCGATTGGGGTGAATGGTGAAACTACAGCGATGTAGTCTGGACACTCATTTGATCAACTTGATTGAACAAACAACCTGTCACCCCCCACTGGATGGTGGGGCTGTAGGTGTTTGGGCACAACAGCCTGCAGATAGGTTTTGCATGAAGGATGCTTGTACTCATGGATTATCACTTATAGCTAAAAATGNGATCAAACCCGGGTCCTCTGCAAGAGGGGTCGGCGCTCTTAACCGCTAGGCCATCTCTCCAGCCCATCTTGTTCTAATCTTAACCTTGTTATTCTAGTCATTGCTCTCTAGTTTAGACCCAAGCTTGCAAATTAGTAACCAAGGAGCCAACCTCAATCTACAGACAAGCTTTTCTTCCTCTGTGCAATGTTTAAATAAAAAGGAAAGTTGCCAACATTTAATAACTTAGAAATTGTACCTTAAAAGGCAGATTCCAGTTCCTTTTGAAAAATACAGTACTGGGGCTGGAGAGATGGCCTAGCGGTTAAGAGCGCTGACCGCTCTTACAGAGGACCCGGGTTCGATCCCCAGCACCCACATGGCGGCTGAGAGCCGTCTGAAGCTCCAATTCCAGGAGAACTCCAGCTCCAGGGGAATCCGAGACCCTCTTCTGACCTCCGCGGCATTGCACGACACGGGTGCACAGACCTGCATGCAGACAGTACATTCATACACATACAGAAGTAAATAAAAAAAATTTTAAAAAAAAATCACACTTAATTCATATTTAATCCTCATGGCAACAGTACAAAATGGTTCTAACTGAGTAAAGTTTAGTTTCCTAGTTTCTCTCTTTAGAATCCTGGCTCAGAAAAGAAAGTTTAGTCTCATCAAAAAAACAGTATCCATTGGCACTGTGGTTCCTCAAGGAAATACCTAAGTAGTATCACCGTTGTAACCCATAGAACCCATTGTAAAAACTAAGATTCCCTGCTTTTCCCATTACCTTGTCTCCTGTGCTTGACAGATGCCCCCCAAACCTCACTCTTTCATCAATGAGTGAGAAAACTGTCCCCAACTGAACCCCATCTGGCCCCGTCTCCCCCCTGATAGTCCCTGTTTCAACTGTGTTCTGTGTTTCACCCAGACCAACCTCCATTTGCAACAAAAATCCTCCTTTCCCTCCCTCAAAGCTTCAGCCTGAGTAATAAAGACCCCAGAACTATTGGATAAGAAGACCAAGCCAGAGAGAGAAGGGCGGGCCGAGGCGTCCTACAGGATGGGTACTGTACTCTCAGTAATCGAATTATCAGTGATCATTTTCAGATCAGGGCATGGAAGATGCTAGGCAAAAATTTAAAAAAAAACTTTTCTAAAACAAACCAAGAAAGGATTTGAATGTAGGTTATATTCACATAAATATGAAAAAGCTCAATTCCTGCCGCCATTTCAAATAGTCACCTCATGCAGCCAGTACTAGACTGTGAGACGAGCGTTTGTCTCCTGTCACCATCCCCTGAGTTGATACTCAGAATGTCCTCTCCCACTGCCAGTCTTGGTGGACCTCTGGGGTGGAGTGTGGGTATAATCACCTGCTACAACTGTAGATCTGTCCACACTCATGCCCACGTGGCCCACTCACACAGCCTCCCTAAGCTGGATGTAATCTCAAGTTGCATTCAAAATGACTTCCTAGAATCTAGCACTTTTACCTGTAACCTTCTCTGCTAGAATAAAATCATTTGCATCAACATTAAAATGGTTTTAGTTCATGTTTGTGCTATAGCTGACCAACATTCAGTGCAAATGGCCAATCAGCAAAGACAAGTCCTTTTACCCACAGGGGAAGCAAAGATATTGTTTTAATAATAACAAAAACTTTATATATTTATAACATGGACTCTTAGAAAATAACAATTTTAATATACATATACAGCTATATTTTTCTTTCGCATTTTCCTATACATGACTTGTTTCATGGCCAGCAAACACATGTGTGGGTGGGATATGAATGGGGTACCTACAACTGTTACAACAAGAATGCATAGAGAAGTAGTTAATGTTCATCTCATTCTTCAAAATAAGATTAACAGTAAACCAATAGGCCCCAAAGCCAGGCATTGACAGGAGAAGGAGGTGCTAAGTCGTTTTAGCTTCTATTCAACATATAAGGAACCAAGAAGTCAAATAACCAGCCATCATTCTGGATCCCTTTCTCAGTCCTATTCTAGAAGAATACTCTTATCTTCAAGAAGCTTAGGAGTTGAGAGATGGATCACAAATAACTGGGAAAAGTAAGGTCATTGTAGGTATTGTAAGTGCTATGAAGAAGATAAAATTGAAACATATGGTAACTGATATCACTAGGGTTGGCAAACAGCCTGTTTATGTTAATGTCAGAGAAGACTCACTGAGGAAATGATATTTGACTCGATATGTCACTTTGGAAAGAGAGTAACCTGGCAAAGACCTGGAGCACAGTGTTCCAAGCAGAAGTGGCATCAAATGCAAAGATCTTGAGACTAAAACAAGTTCAGGAAGTTAAAGAGGAGCTTAAAAAATCCATGCTGTAAGGTATTATAAGTAGGCAAATGGAGGGGTGAAGGAGAGGCAAGGTTCGTGGGAATTCAGTTCTGCAGAAACTTTCTGCCCTAAGAGATTATAGACAGAAGAGACAATACACCAGAAATCTGGGGGTAACAGAGGTAGACTCTATAAATGAGTAAATAATTCTTTATTCTTACTAAAATGGAAAGCATTATTATTTTAAAAATGTGAATTGAGATGTTCTAATTTATACCTTAGAAAGATTACCTTGGCTAATGTGTCAGTATCTTTGCAGTCCTGACCTTCTGGAGTCAAGTAATTTATTGGGAGGGGGTATATTCTGTTCATGGTAGAATTTTTAGGGCCAGTCCTGGTTTCTACAAACCATATGCCAGTTGCCTCTCTCCCTCTACTCAGAGTAATTAGAACAAAAAATGTTGCCAGACGTAGCCAAATGTCCCCTGGGTGATGAAAGCACCACATGGTAAAACCCTCAGCTTTGTATTTTTATCATAGCAACTGAAAGAAACTAAGACACAAAAGCAGAAATAGGAATTCTAGTTCACAGGCTATAACTGTGATCTAAATGAGAGATCTGGGAGCTCAGAATAAAGTAACTGTGGGTACTGTGTAAAGCGTTTGAGTACAAGGTACCTTTTGGAGTTAGAGCCAATAGGATTTGCTGATGAACTGAATATGAGACATGAAAGAGAGGACTCAAGGATGACACTTAATTTCTCCACTTGGTGAACTGAGTGATTTTTATTAAGACTGAAAAAATATAGTATGGGAATGAGATATTCGATGGAAGAGGCAGAAAAATAAGTTGGTTTGGTAATATAAAAGTTAGTGGAAAAGTTGAGAAAGCAAGTGGGTATTTAGACAGAGAGTTCTAAACAGAGGGCCAGGCAGGAGATAATGAAATTTTGGGAAAAACAGTTAAGGTAATTCATGTCATACCACTTTTTCTGTAGTATAAAATCTATGATATTTGCTATCCAATTCAGAAGGAGAGAGAGGAAAGAAAAAGCCAAGAATCCACTCCTTCCTGCCCTAAGAGATTATAGAGAGAAGAGACAATACATGAGGGTTGCAGAGGTAGACTCTAAAATATTGGGAAATTGGAGAGAAAATGCATTGCACTTTGTTTAGCATTGAAACTCTGAGTCAAGTTTCCTGTCATCTACTTTTAACTGACATGGCCATGTCACCAAAATAAATCTAATTCTTCTAGAGCCAAGGGAAGTCTAGAAGTTTGGGTATGCTTTTCTGAGATATTTTCAGCTTCCATCTAAGAGCTAGACATTCCCACAGGCCAACCAAGCAGGATTTATGTGGCCTCTGAGTCAGGACTCACCATAATAAGTGACATCAGTGACCTCCAGAATGGATATGTGGGTGGGCCTATTAGATCAGAGCTAGCTGGGAATGCAGCAGACCTTGAGCCAGCCAGGGAGATTATCTCAGTTTCTTCTCGTTATTATGATAAAATACCCTGACAGAAGCAGCTTAAGGGAGAAAAGGTTTCTTTCGACTTACAGTTCCAAAGGGATCCAGTTTATGATGGTAAGAAACACATGACAGCGGGCAGAGAAAGTGTGGTGCAGCACAGGTTGGCTGGTCACATTACATCCACAGTCAGGAAATCAGTACAGGCTGCCAAGTCTCAAGGCCAGGCCCCAGTGCTCCACTTCCTCCATAGAGGCTCTGTCTCCCAAAGGTTCTGTGACCTTTGCAAACAGAACCCCCAAGCATTCAAACACCTGAGCCCATGCAGGTCCACCATGAATTTTTTCCAAGCAGCATGGGACAGCTAGGTTAGTTGCAGTATGGTGATACTTGAATACTTGAATACAGAGCTAATACTTGAATACCAGCTCCCACAAGCTGAATCCTACAAAGCATAGACCGCCAATTTTTTTATTTATGACTTTGTCTTCTGTGATCGTTAATCTTGACTGTCAACTTGATAGGATTTAGAATCTCTGTGCAAACCAATCTCTGGACCGGTCTGTAAGGGATCGTCTAGATTAGATTAGCTGAGGTGGGAATTCCTATCCTAAACGTGAGTGCCACCATTCCCACGGGATGGGCTTCTAGACTGAATACAAAGTTGAAGGGAGCTAAGCACAAGCATCCCCTCACCACTCTGCTTCCTCACTGTGGGTGCAGTGTGACCGGCCACCTCCTGCTCCTACTGCCATGACTTCTCTGCCATGATAGACTTCGTCTCCTAGAATTCTAAGCCAATATAAATCCCTCCTTCCTTAAATTGCTTTTTTCAGATGTTTGGTCACCACAATGAGACCTGTAACTAACATCCTCTCATTTTGTTAAGATGCATCCTCTACATAGAAAACAGGACCCACCTGCAATTGTAGGCCTATGTTTACAAGCTTATGAGGAATCAGACACCTGGTTCTTTTCTCAGCTCCCATGTTAGCTTGCTTAGAACCTTAGCAGTGTTCTTTTAAGCTAGCTGAATCTTTCTTCCTGGACAATGACAGTCTTTTTTTTTTTTTTTTTTTTTTTTTTTTTTTTTTTTTTTTTTTTTTNGTAGCCCCAGCTGTCCTGGAACTCGCTCTGTAGACCAGGCTGGCCTTGAACTCACAAAGATCCGCCTGCCTCTGCCTCCCAAGTGCTAGGATTAAAGGCGTGCGCCACCACGCCCAGCTGACAATGACAGTCTTAAGCTTCATGATCTTCCGGGCTTTGAAGAAGGAATGTAGGCAGTACACAAGTAAGCATACTACCTGTTCTGCCCAAATTGCAGGGAAAGGAGATATCACCATAAAATCACCTGCCTTATTTCTTGGGCTGGATTCTTTGACCTGCAGGAGATTTTGATCTTGTATCCCTCCTGAATGCCATTTGTACCCCTGCAGAGTTGCCCTTGGGGGCAGGGAGCAATGAGGTGGGGTAAGCCAGGAAGACTTGAGAACATTTTCCGTGGCAGTCAGGAAAGCACATCAAAAGAAAGACCCTGTTTTCCTTTTTCTATTCCCTCTGTGCTTCCTTAAAGCCAAAGAGAATGACATCACAACAAAACAGAGTTGCCAAGACATACTCTACAAAAATGTCCTCACATGGTTACATTTTCTGCAAATTACAGCGTTTGGAGTATAAATCAGAGTAATTGTTTAAATCAGAGTGACTGTTGAAACAGATTTCCAGTGATCAAATCAAAAATGCAATCATTCTTGCGGTTCCTCCGGTGCTTGGAGCCCCACATACTTCTGAAACTGTCGGTTGTCAGTTACATGGAGTGTTTACATTACCATGCTGCCCGAACAGAGAAAATATATATTTTAAGAAGAAAATGTGAATCCAGGGTTACAAGAATGTTTCTGAAACAGCTAAGTCATCTTGTTTCAAGTAAAACCAGATGTTTGCATCAAGAGAAAGCCAATCATTTCTTTTAATTATGCTCAATGGTCAGGCCACCAAGAATACCCACATGTGTACATATGAGCCAGTAGAAATCAAAGGCTTTGCGACAGAGAAGGCAATCAGCAACTCCCAGACCACCAAATGGCACCAGCCCTGGACACTGTTTGTCCCCCTGCCCTGGAGAGCACTCAGCAAGGTGAGACTTCCTTGTGCCTTGCCCAGCGCTGGCATCCCATGCCCCACCTTAATGCATGCCCCCCAGGAGTTTGGAACAAGACCAGCTTCAGAATGGATTCTATGCTCGAGATTCCTTATGGAGATCTTTGACAAAGATCTTGGACAGCTGAGCTTCTTTGTTCCCAAAGCCTTGGGAACATGAGGGAAGAAAGAGCCTATTCCCTTCTTTGTTCCTCAAGAGATGCAAGGGGGTTTCCACCCAGCCACAGGAGAAACTCGTGTGAGCCTGGCCTCCACTCTGATGCCCTCGGGGGGGGGGGTTGGTGGTGCTACTGAGAAGTTGCACCCTAATGTGAGCAGAAGAGAAGGTTTTGGAGTTTCTGCTTCTCTGCGGGAGTTTCTGGGCTCTGTTCTCAGAGAAAGCCCATCCCCATGAAAGGAGACACTGGGCGCAGGGCCTGCTGATGGCCTTCCCTGGTGAACTCCCAGAAACGCAAGCTTAGAAAGTGCCCTGTGGAGCTGAAGAGTTGGCTCAATGGTTAAGAGTACTGGCTGCTCTTGCACAGGACCTAGGTTTGGTTCCCGCACCCACGTGATCCAGTTCCCTCTTCTGCCCTCTTCAGGCATTGCATGTATTGGTGCACTTAAATGTATGCACATAAAACACTCATATACATAAAATAAAGAAATCAATTTTTAAAAAGTCTTCTGCAACCAAAGAGTGACTTTATTATTCCCAAGGCGTCTTACACAACCACAGTACCCGAGCCTTCTCCAGAATAACTGATAGTTTCATTTGTTTCAAATGAACTCTGGAATGGCTCCAAAAGGATTTATTAGCACAAACTTAATGCTCAGGGCTGAAGACACAGCTCAGTGATAAGAATATTTGCCTGGCATGTGAGAAGGCCTGGATTCAATCCCCAGTACCAGGGAAAAAATATTGTTTACTTTGACTGTATTCCTTGAGTTTCATTGGTTAAGTACTCATCTCCCAAGTTTTGACTATATTTTAGTATTTTTTTTTTTACAAATGGATCTTCTTCCATCCATCATTTGTTTTGTTTTCTTCTGTTTTTGTTGTGGTTTAGTTTTATGGGCTTTTCCTAAGCAAAGCTAGTCACAAAATCACAGGAAAACGTATCAGCTGTGTATGTTTTGAAATAAAGATATAATGATTAAATTACAACTATTTATCCATATTACAGTTAAAATCATCTTGCATTACAACATCATTCTTAATCCATCACTTTGAAAAATGTTGTAAATTGTTTTGTAGAATTCTAGTGTTCAAGTCTTTATTCATAGTGATTAATCACATTACTCATTTCAATGGCACAGCAATAAATGAAATGCAACGCTATTCCACTCCTAGTCTGTGTTTCTGTGGCCATGAAAGCAATGTTCAGCAAATTCACTGGTGTTGGGGAAAAAATTAATGTCCTATTTTGAGGGCTTGAAAAGATGGGCTCATTGGTTCCCAGCTGTCTCTAACTTCAGTTCCAGGGGACCCAATGCCCTCTTCTGGCCTCCATGGGCATTGCACCCGTGGTTGCACTTACATGTGTGCAAGCAAAACATTCATGCACATAAAATAAAAATAAATCTATCAAAAAAGTCTTGTTTTGTTCTTTCTCATTAGAAATAATGACCATTTCCAACCAGAGAGAGAGAGAGAGAGAGAGAGAGAGAGAGAGAGAGAGAGAGAGAGAGAGGTTTTCTCTATGACTCATTTTAAAAGGATGTGGACAGAACTCAAGTATGCATTTAACAGTTTATCACATCATTTGTGTCTCCAAGATTCCCCGGCTATTTCTATCATTTTTTCAAAACAGATACAACAGAGGGAGTTTTAAAAGAAAGTTAATCTTATTATTATTAAGCTAAGAACTCTGCTTATGAACTCATCCCAGAATTCAAACTTACATGTATGGAGCAAGCATTCGCTTTGTAACTTCTTGACTGCAGGTGGTTCCTTAAATTCCCCAAAACCAAATCATCATGGAAATTCTTGAATTCAGAATTAGGGCGACTTGTCTAAAATTAAAATATCTCTATTTCATACCTATGAACCCTGTAAGTTAGTAATTTAGTAACCCAAATTGTTGTTTTAAAGTGTGATTTGATGCCAGTATTACCAAATTTATACTTGAGTCATTCAATGTTGGTGATTTGACTTGACTTGGTTCTGGCCTGAGGGTTCCTGCCTCATAACCATGGAGTCCCCTCATCCAATTTGCTTCACATGCTGTGCACTGTGACTACACCTCTCATACCACATCTGAGACTCCACCTATTTATTCATTTATTCAACTTCTAACATACAGTTCTTCATCAACTAGTGAATTTAATTACAGGCATTTGCTTTCAGGTATTTGAAGATGCATCAGTCATGAATATAAAAGCCCTAACTTAGACCCCAGTTCCATGCTGCTGCAATCAATTGACATCTATCAGCAGAAACAATGCTGAGCAATATAAAGTTTGCTATATTTACTAGATATTTATCTCAAATTAAATCAGCATGAAGCTTAGGGAAGAATTTCTTCTGCTGGAAAACCATTCTGCTCACAAGAGGTCAAAGACTGAATAGAATTTAATTAGAGCCTTAATGAGAAGTACGAATGGGTGGGGATCCCATCAGAAAAAGGAAAACACCAAGGAAACTTGAAAAGACAAATAAGCTCCATTTTCTTAACATCTGGTCCCACTCTGTCAGCTTCAAAAAAATCACCATTTAAACCTGGCAGGTGCCTTCAGAGTGTCTGCCACACAGCTAAGTGCCCTGAAGCAGGTGGAGCTCATCAAACCTTTGACTATAAAGGAAATCTCTGTTACCTCTTCCCAGTGCCCTATTCCATGAGCCCATATCTAGAGGTGGGATAGTGTGTGTGTGTGTGTGTGTGTGTGTGTGTGTGTACCAAAGGTCAATGTCAGGTGTCTTTCTCTTGCTCTCCATCTTATTTTTAAGACAGGGTCTCTCCCTAAACCTGAAGCTAACCATTTTGGTAAGGCTGGCTCACCAGAGCTCTGAGGAAATCCCACCTCCACCTCCCAAATGCTGGGGTTGTGGGCTCATGCAGCCATGCCAGGCTTTTATTTGGGGACTGGGGTCTTAAACTCAGGTTCTCTTGCTACCACAGCCATCCGGGCACTCTCCCCCACCCCTGAGAAGGGATATTTGAATGGTAAAGTTTTTCAGAGACTTCACAACACACATGTGGGGAGCCACAAACTCACCTAGTGGTGAGGCTCATCTTGCCTCTTTTTTTTTTTTTTTTTTTTTTAAATTGTAAAACGATTTATTATTTTTATTTATTTATTTATCTTATTTTTTTACTGACATATTTTTTTTAATTAATTTATTGATGCTTTGTGCGATTCATACATTTTTCCAATTCAGTTCAGCTATTCACCTTTCCTCCCCGCTCCCCCCCAATCCCAGATCTATGCATTCCGCCATAACTGTCCTGGCATCTTTCTCTCAGTTTTTTTTTTCATTTTTAGCTATAAGTGATAATCCATGAGTACAAGCATCCTTCATGCAAAACCTATCTGCAGGCTGTTGTGCCCAAACACCTACAGCCCCACCATCCAGTGGGGGGTGACAGGTTGTTTGTTCAATCAAGTTGATCAAATGAGTGTCCAGACTACATTGCTGTAGTTTCACCATTCACCCCAATCGCAGCCCTTACATTCTACCACGCCCCCTCTTCCGCAGGTTGTTCCCTAGGCTTAGAAAAGGGGGCACAGGTGGATGAGAGGTAAAACAGTCCACTCTCTCTGGAGCTGTTGACTTGGACTCTGGTCAATTCTGGCTGTTTCCTTTCATGGGCTGACAGTCTGTCCAAGGGGGCCAAGAAGACACAATGGAAGAAAGACAGCATCTTCAGCAAGTGGTGCTGGCAAAACTGGATCATCATCTTGCCTCTTTTGACAAGGAAGCAGGAAAATCTGGAAACCCACAGCCATCAACAAATCCAAGTTGGAAATCAAGGCTGCAGTTAATTGCAGAGCTCGCCACCAGAGGGCAGCAGTTCACACAGACACCATTGTAATAATCACTTTACAGAGAAGGTGGAGTGGAAGAGGGGTTAGTAAATGTGGCTAAGGCTCTCAAAAAGAATGCCACAGATCCAGGCTCAGAACACCAACCTCCCGCTCTCAACCAGGCTCCTCCACTTGCCTCCCAGGTCTCAGGAAAGGGACACTGTGGACAATGTGGACAATTTTATTCTACCATTGAAGAAGCTACCTGGTCAGAGACCAGCACCTTCCTCAAGGAAGCATGGAAATTCCCTGGTGGTTCCAAAATGTTCTAACCATTTTACCTTGACCCATGTGAGAAATACATCTCACAATGGAACCCACATTTAGTATATTCTATATCAAACACTAACTGGTATTTCTTTTCACACAATTTTCTATTCCTCAGTTCTTTTATGACCTACATCTACCACTTTAATTTTACAACCTGCTAATTGGTCACCAGACCTGATATTAAGTTTGAAGGATGACCTAGATGACCAAGGAACATGGAGCACACTAGTCTGTCATCCTGGAAGCCAGACCCTGCAGGAGTTTCAGGGGATCTAAGGACAGTAAGCTTCTCCAATCTAAGAAGGAGAATAATTGCCCTGGAAGTTACCACAGTAATCTCCAATGGTCATTTCGCTCCAATTTGTCCATGTCATTCCTTCATTTATTCACTCTTCAAACACTAACTAGGCCCTCAGTGAAATGACTTCTGCCTGAATACATTCTGTAATCAGCCTTCCCTTGCAGGCTTCAAGACCTGTGGGTCAATCAGAGGATGGAACAATGTGATACCAGAAAGGCACTCAGCTCAAGGGCAGAAGTTTCAAGGGAAAGCCATTGACCAGAGCCCAGCATGCCAGGGGATAAACCTGAAACAGCGCCTCCACCTTACCATCCAGGAAAACCAGCATTTCCCAGCCCATGCAGCAGATTGCTACCCCCGTGTCTGGACATGGTTAAGACATCTGCCTAGAAGGACTTTCTGAGACTCTGCCAAGGTTCTCCATTTCAACACTTTGCTTACAGCATGTCATTTTATGGAAGAACACCTATCATTGATCCACACCCCCAAGTCATCCTATCGTACTTCTTAACACCAAGAATGGGTTTTTTTAATGGAACTTTTCAAATGCCTGATGTCTGGGTGAATTCCTGGTAAGGCCACATAACTGAGAGCAGGGCTTAAGTTGTGGTTTTCTTCTGGTAAGGGAAGTGCATAACTATAAAGAAAATGAAAACCCTAAGGCTAGAGCTCTGTCCTGAGGATACTGGCTCAGGCCCCCAACTGGGCACCAGTGTGTAATCTCCTATTGAGGCCATGGCCTCAAAGACAAAAATGACTCATAAAGAACTAGACTGGTTCATGGCAAGCTATATTTGTTGGAGACTTCAAGGTACAAAGCAGCACCAACATGAAGAAAAAGAAAGAGTTGCAGCAAGGCCTTTAGTGTTTCAGAGCAAGAGAAGACATGACCAAGAAAGACAGGTAACCTTTGCATGGCAGGCCAAGTTGACAGGTCATCTACTCCTGTGTTTCTGGAGAAGACATTGAAAGCTGATTGTTAGAGGGACAAAGGAGTGTGCCTTGCTACCAGGAAGTGAAAGACCAAAGGCAGAATGAATGGGGACTGGATGCCAAGCCCATTCCCACACTTGAGCCTAGGAGCATCAGGCTTGCTGTGTGGTACCACATGGAGATGTGAGTCAAGGAATCCAGGGCCAACCTACCAGGAACTCTCTGGCAAAGCAGACATGGAACTGGCCACCTCTGGATACACAGTGCTCTCAATGCTCATATCTGAAGCGCTGGGCTTTTCCAACTGCCTCCTGAACTACAAACCCCTGAGGTTCTGAAATGGCACAGAGAAGGACAGGGAGTCTTGAAAAGTGACACGGACACGAGACATCAGACAGAGCACAAGAGTCTTTCTGAGAAGTTTGTTTGCCCTATAGAAAATGATAAAGACCTTCCCTGCACACAGGAAAGTGTACCCCCTGGTACATAGGTGTGTGTACCCCCTGATACATAGGTGTGTGTACCCCCTGGTACATAGGTGTGTGTACACCCTGGTACATAGGTGTCTCCACTCTCTACAGGTGTGGCACCCTGTGCTCAACAGAGCCAAACACAGGAGTGATAGTGGGGACAAGGACATCAAGTCTCTGTCATATTTACGATGGGAAAGGACACTGCTCATACCTGGCTATGTCTTTCTCCAAACACAGGCGCAGTGTGTCTCTTATGCACTCTGAAATAAAGACTATATGCTTAAATAGTAAATAAAGACTATATGCTTAAATAGTAAATAAAGACTATATGCTTAAATAGCACAGAGGCAGGTGAGCAACCGAGTCCTGACAGAGCACATGTTTCATTTACATCTTTCCAGGGCCCGTGCCTGTTTCTGGGATGTAAGCAGTGTCAGGGTATCAGGGTCAGGCCCCATGGTCAGCAGTCCTAGCTCGCTACCTGTACACAGACATCCATCAGCCCACCCTGCTGGTAGCACCCCATCCCTGGGGAGCTCCTGGAACTGGTTCCCCAGCTTCTCTTGGGTGCTGACCACCTCCTTGGGATGCTGTTCTCTGGGCTCCAGACCTTCCTTCTGCCCCATTTGCCTCTAGGAATCTCTTCTGGAACTCAGAAGCGGGAAAATACTGAGGAATATCTCTTCCTCCATGTCTCCTCCCTCCCTCCCTCCCTTTTGTGCTCTCTGCT
This sequence comes from Rhizomys pruinosus, assembly GCA_009823505.1. Lineage (NCBI taxonomy): Eukaryota > Metazoa > Chordata > Mammalia > Rodentia > Spalacidae > Rhizomys > Rhizomys pruinosus. Next base: position 2,084,636 of record VZQC01010439.1, read on the forward strand.
CTCTCCTGCCATGCATCTGGCATACTCTCTTCAATGCCTTCAGAATGCCTTCAGAATGTCTAGAAACAGCATTCAAGATAAAAAGTGTCCTATGGGCAGCTTTTGATTCCTAGCCTCAACTCTCCTCTGAAGATGGGGGTGGGGGGGCAGAAATCCTAGCCCTGCTTATGGAATACAGGAAAGGATAAAACTTAAATTCAGGGGCTAGAGCGATGGCCTAGCGGTTAAGAGCGCCGACCGCTCTTGCAGAGGACCCAGGTTTGATCCCCAGCACCCACATGGTGGCCGAGAGCCATCTGAAACTCCAATTCCAGGAGAACTCCAGTTCCAGGGGAGTCCGACGCCCTCTTCTGACCTCCGCGGCATTGCACATCACGGGTGCACAGACTTGCATGCAGACAATACATTCATACACATACGGAAAATAAATAAAATTTTAAAAAAAATTAAAAAAATCTATAAAAAAAAACTTAAATTCATATCCTAACCTTATCATGGCATAACTTCTTAGCATAGCATCATCTGTACATGCATTTGTCTAATAAATCATTACCATGCACTTCCTCTGGTCGGTGTGGCTGGTAGCTGGCTTCAGTGGCAAACAAGGAACTGAGCACCAGTGTGAAAGGCTTTCCTTATAACTGAGGACACAGACAAGAATCGAAACAGAAAATAAGTCTAACATAGGCTTCAAGACAGTTCTGAGGGACTAAAGCTGGGGGTGTGGGGTACCAGTGTTCCTACTGACATTTAAACTAACAGCTAAATGACAAGAACATATAGACAGATCCTGTTACTGAGCCTTACTGCCTTGTTTTTTTTTATTTTTATTTATTTTCATTTTTTTATGTGTTTAAGTATTTTGCCTGTATGCTTGTAAGTGAACCACATGCATGCAATGCCTGTGGAGGCCAGAAGAGGGCATCTGATCCCCTGGAACGGGAGTATGGAACTGAACAGAGGTTCTCTGCAAGAGCCACCCGTGCTCTTCACCAACCAGTCATCTCTCCAGCCGTCCCTCTCAGGTGTCTTATCTGACTCCTTTCCCACTTCTAGAACCCACCTCACTGCCTGCATTTACAGATGAGGAAACCGACACGGGTGTCTTCCCTAAGATAAGACAGCCAGTTGCAAAGGATAAAGGATAAGACCTGAGGCCTGACTCTAAACCACAGTCCCTGCGACTTTTCCAAGAAGCTGCATCCTGCTCAGTACTTTCCCAATCGTTCGAGGCATTTCCTCCCCACTAGGTACTGACATTTCCATATTTCCTCCTTGGGCCTCTGGTAAGGGCAACCTGTGAGAAGTCACCATGCCCCCAGCTGTCCTCCATGGGAAAGGAAACAGTTGTCCAGCATCACCTGACCTGCCCTGGCCTAGTGGTGGCTCAGAGAGCTGGCCTCTGTCCACTGCCTGCCCCAGGGCCTGGCCCTGCCTCTGTTACTCTGCCCAGGGGCTGGGCAGAGTAGACCAGATGGACCTCACGGAGGCCACGGTGTCTGGCTGATGATATTCAGGACTATTTTTATTCACAAAAATCTGTTCTGTATTTTATTCTGCTTTGGGGCAAGGAGAGGTCAGCTGTGTTCACCTTAGCTGTAAGATGAGAACACAGCAGGAAATGAAGTGACAGGGAAGCCAACCGGCAAGAGGGAAAGAGGGCAGATCACTGGGAAATTAAAAACCTGTGTTCAGATCAGAGCAGGGGGAGCCAGAGAACTGTTCCAGAAAGTGGATCCCCTAGGCTGCATGAGGTAGACCGGGGTATGCCTACTACACATGACAAGTGGCACATTCAGCCCACCAATCAGGTGCTGGCATTCACACTGACCCATCTTGGGCTCCCAAAGTAGGCCCCAGCTTTGGCCGATGCCCAGGCACCTGTGCCTTCTGGCTCCACTGGAGTCGCTGGAAGGAACTTTCCCAGGGAGCTGAGCCCACAGCCCAGGGAGCTGACATGGTGTGCCCATCCTGTCGTCCTCCTGTGTTTGCTGAGTCTACTCTGCAGGCAAACCCCAGTGGTCCTGGAAGTATGGTCAATGAATATGGACAGTTGCTCGGAAACTGGGATCTCTGTTCCTTTGATCTCACTGCCGTGAGACTTCACCTCTTCTGCATCTTTCACAGTTGTGCTCAAACACTCCTCCTCAGACCCCTCCCTGATCCAGAGATGCAGTTGGGTGCCCCTGCATCCTAAGCAAATGCCAGGCTGTCCCAGAACTCAGCTCTCCACTCCACGAAGTGCAGAGGTAGTATTTCATTCCACCTAAAAAAATAATTACTGAGCATCTCTTAAGTGCCTGGCGTTGTGCTACCGAAATACTGCAACATGGGACAAGTTTCTGCCTCAAAAGAAGAAAATGGTGAGAGACTAAACACACACACACACACACACACACACACACACACACACGCACACACACGCACACCTCACTCACTATAACAGAACCAGGGGGAGAAAAGTTGGCTAAGGTTTCCACGGCCACACACCTGAGAAGGACTCATTTCAGCTGCAAGAATGCATGTGACGCTAAGAAACTAAAGCACACTGAGAAAGACCCAGAAAACCAGCGGAATTGTGTTTGGTTTGTGTTCATTTTGTTTATCGCAGAAACTGAATGTGAACCTAGAAGGAAAGGGGCACAAGTGTGCCACAATAGGGAACGCATTCAATTCTGGGACCACCTTGGGAACAGTGGCTGGCACAGCTTGGGTGGCCATTGCCCCAGGTAGGTGGTTTAACCAATAGAAGTCTATTTCTCATGATTCTGAAGTCTAGAGTCTAAGACCAAGAAGTTGGCAGGTCTGGCTCCTAGGGAGGCCTGACTCCTTGGCTTCTAGATCTTCTCTCCTCAGTGTGCCCCAATCTCCTTCCCCTCCAAGAGAACCAACCAGTCTGGATTGGAACCCTCCTACCTGAACGTCCTCATTACCTTGGATTGGGCCAAGCCTAAGGGTGAAGGTGGCTTTGGTGGCCATGGTGGAGACAGAGGAGGATTTGGAGGCTGAGATGGAGGCAGAGGCTGGGGAGGCTTTGGAGGTTGAGGAGGCTTCAGAGGAGAAAGGGGAGGAAGAGGAGGAGGAGGAGGAGGAATAGGGAGAGGAGGAGGAGGGAGAGGAAGAGGACTCTTCAAACAATAAGGAAAGAAGGCTGTTTGAATAATTTCTTCTGTTCCTGACTTTCCTTCTTCCATTTAAAAGAAAGGACTCTGGGGTGTTTACTGTGTTACCTGTTCAACGACAGAGCCTTCTGAGGACATTCCAAGACAGTATGCAGTTTTGCGGCCTACTTGAAATCCATCTAGATAACATTTCAAGAGAGATATCCTGATGGTTTTGACTGGATATTCATATAAACTTTTTAAGACAGAAAAAAAAATCTCATCTCCAAATATACTATTCTGAGGGGATAAGATTTAGGGCCTCCACATATGAATGAGGAAGGGTGTGTGATTCACTCAGCACGCCCAAGGGATAGAGAGAGGAAGTGCCATAGAGCGATGTGGTATTGAGACTGGGAGAAGCCTGGGTTGAGGGTAGGTTTCAAAATGTATTGAATCCTTACTCAACAATCTAACTTTTATACCGTGAGCTACTGTTATCAATAGGAGCCCCTTTGCTCTGTGCTAATAGCTGCTAAGTGAACACCTATGAGGAGCTAGTGTTTGGTCAAGCATGACTGTCTTTCCTGCAGGACTTCTCATCTGTCTGAAGTGAGCCAATGTGTGGTATGAGTCTTCAAAAGGAAGTATGAATGTCAAAGTAAAATTTTTAAGCATAGCATGACACATACCATTTAGGATATGAGGTAGACATCTGTGCTGGAGGTAAATTTCAGGATTACACTGGAGGTGGGTTGATGGAAGAAGAGTTCTTCCTGAGTCCAAAACTCCATGTCAAAAGCAGTGTCATGACTTACTACACAGAACTTTCTGGAATCCATAAAACCCTTGTATTAGCCAGGGTTCTCTAAAGGAATAGAATGGGCAGAATGAATATATAGTTAAAAGTTATCCATTGGATTGGCTTACACAACATGGTCTGAGTAGCCCAACAATGGCGGTCTTCACACTGGAGAATGGAGAACCAGGACCCTCTCAGTTCATAAGTTTCAATCTGGCACTGAAGGCCTGAAAGATTCCTAGAGAGCCTCTGGTCTTCAATCTGTGTGGAAAGGCCCAAGAACCAGGGTTCTCTTATCAGCAAAGGATGGCAGCAACAGCAGCGACAGGTAGGTGGACTCATCATCATGGTGCGAGGGCAGGCAAGCAAAACTCAAAAGTGTTTCCTTCAGATCTCCTTATAATTGGGCCACACAGGAAGGTGCCACCCACAGACAAGGTGAATCTTTGTACTCCAATTAACCTAATCATGAGAATTGCTCACAGGTGTGCCCCAAAGCCTTATCTCTTAGTTGACTCCAGATCCAGTCACATTGTCAACCATGATATTAACCATACCAACCATTTTGAGGCCTCACCAACTCTCCTCTACTCAACAAGTGTGCGTTCAGCTCAAGTGCTCTGGTCAGTCCGGTGTGCTAATTCTCCAGTTAGGAGAACCTTACCTGACATATATTCGTTGACCTTACCATGGGTGTCTCTGGGGAGGTTCTTCTGCTCCAATTGATGAAGGAGTTCCAAGGAGTATGAAGTCAATGGCAACCAGAGACCTGATGCCATGCCGAGACTCTCTCTTTTCATTTAAACATTAGCCACACCCAGTGCAGACCTAGACAGTTTGGGTTATTCTGTGAAATGGCTAATCTTCACTGTCAACTTGATGGGATTTAGAACAAACACAGAAACATGTCTCTGGGTGTACCTATGACTGTGTCTCCAAAAAGGGTTAACTGAAGAGAGAAGACCCACTCTGAATGTGGGGTACCATCCCATGGCCTTGTGACCCAGACTGAATGAAAGGAAGAGGCAGGCGGAGCAGCCATGTGCATCTCTTCTCCCTGGTGGAGGACACAGTCAGCCACCTCACATTCCAGATGTCGTGCTTTCCCTTTCATGATGGGATCATTTCTTCCTATCAAAGGCCAAAATTAACCTTTCCCTCTTGAAGTTGTTTCTTCTCAAGTATTTTGATCACACAATGAGAAAAGTAACTAATATTCTAAGACATTCACAACTGAGTACCTCAGGGCAGAGCGAAGGCCTTCCTTCCTACTCTGGTCCAACCAAGCCCTCGCAGGAGTGAGGTCCTCCATCTGTGGTTCCCAAAGGAGCACAGGCACAGGCAGGCTGGTAGACGTATCCCTGGAGCAGTCGGTTTTAATAATTACCATACGATTCAAATCCAGTGTGGCCCAAGGGTCAGTCCTGGACTGAAGAAGCAGGTGAGCCCATCAACCAGCAGAGGAGACTGCTCAAACCCAGCGGCCTCAGAGACCCATCCAGCACTTCCAGCCAGGGCTCTTCCTCCTGACTTCCTGCCCTATCCTTATCCTCCTTCATATCCCCAGGGCAGAACCAGTGGAGCAGCAGAGTCCTGCAGGAGAGGGGCAAAGGCATAATGGGAGCTCAGATTGAGGAGTGAGCAAGGTCTGTGGAGAGAGTGTGGACTGCGAGCTGCACTGCAGCCTCCCACCCAGGCTCCTCTACAGCCGTGGGTGATCTGAGAGGCACGAGGCAAGGGATCCAGCTGCAGCCATTTGTTACTGGGGAATCTTATGGACTCCACTTTTCTTCTTTGTTTCACTTCCTTCCAAGTAACATATATGACTTACCCATCTGTTGGTCACCCAGCCCCCTAAACCTCTCTTACCTCTAAGCCTGCCTACTGGTGAACACTTTTCCACACATTACTTAGTATTGAAAAGAAAAGGAAAGTCTGTCTTAGTGTGTTCTCTTAAAGTCACTTAAACATGTCACAATGACACCATCAAAAGGTTATATTTGCCATGGAAAGGGGCAGTCCTGTTGTCTTGCCCCAGCACCTTCCTGTGCATGTCTACCCATGCAATATACCATGCATGCAATCCTCATTTGTATTGCTGAGCAATATTGGGGGGATTATTTCTTAGGTCTGGAAAGTTGCAAATGTAAACTAATATCTTTTGTATTAATTTGGGGCATAGCAATTTAAGTTCAGCATGCTCTCTATGAGGAAAAATGGGTGATTTGGGAAGTTCCTGCCCCCCAAAATGTGCCTTTGAGAGTACATTTCTTCCTCATCTTTACAACCAAGTGGTATTTTGCCCAGCTATTCAGAGATGAAGGGAACAGTTCAAAGATGCTGTTCTCTCCCAGCTCCACTCGGGGTCACCAGTGGTTGAGGTCTGGTATCTCCAGGTATCTTCAGGCTCTCAGGATCTTGATCAAGATTGAACTAAAACTCCACCCAGATTGCAAAGTAGCAAGAAAACTCTACGTAAACAAAGCATAGAAAAGATTAGAACACACTGCAAGAGAGTAGCAGGCCACATGAGTGAAGATACCCAAAGTGCCCCAAGTATGCTTTATAAGTTCATTTTATGGGTTCAAGGAAGGAGGAGGTTGGACACTAGGGATGTAATTTGAGTTTTTCTCTATTCGACTGGCAGATTAAGTCATTTCTCTTCTGTGCATGTCCTTCCCATAATGCATCTGGTTTTCATCACATGCACACGCAATTGTGCATAGGCATAAGATGGTAAGGGAGTTTTCCCCAAGGTTTTCTAGAGCACATGGCTTTGCCTCATTGCTCATAACCCCAAACCAGTCCAGCCCATTGCCAGTAACTTGTTTCCATTGTTTAAAGCAGGCGTGCATGTAGTTCCATGCAGGTGGTGATCCTGTGTTGCTAGCAGGCTGCTAGGTATGTTGTTCAGTGAACACTGCATGCAGGTAAGAGTGTCCGGTCGCATTATTAAAAATACGGGGTGTGGGTAGCCCAAGCAGGATCCCAGGTTGCTAAACTATCCCTATGCTTGCCTTCCTCATCAGAACGCAGATGCTCATGGTTAGCAGAAGGGCCCAAGGGAAGCAGGGAAAATCATCAAGCAGGTGAGTCTGTTAGTCAGACTTTCCCTTCAGGATCTGTGACCTGCATCCTTCAGGAAGGTTAGACACTCAGAAAGGCTTTCCTGAAAGCTTCACACAGATGATCGAGGCCACCTCAGATGGTGGCAGCTGCAGCTTGTCTTTAGATACAAGTGGAGCCACTGTGAGAAGTTTGGGGAATAAGGCCTGCAGCCAGAGCTCCAAGACACTCCGTGGTTCCAGCGATTGTAAGCTGAGCCACAAATCTCCTGTAGAAAGCAATGGATTTGGGGTGATTTTGGATCAATGGGGCTCACCCAGGAAGAAGCTGCTGTAGAGGACCTCTATTCCCACCCAGTGCTTTATGACCATAAAGCAGATAAAGGAGAGATGTTGAAACATACCTTAGAGTCCCTGGGTGGGCAGGTGGCATCGCCCAGGGCCTATGGAGCTCATGCTTAGCCCTAACTACAGACTGTTCAATAAGGATGACTGGGGACACACAGGTCATAAAATACCAGGCATCTCAGACCTCCGAGGAGAGCAACCTTTGCTGGTGTGTGGAGGGCAGTGGCTCCTGGACACCCACAAGCTATTTTCAAGGCTTTTCTGATGTGAAGCCAGGAAATCATTGTGTCCCTTTGTTTCTCTCTGCAGATGACCAACATGTTAAGTCCCAGGGACAAACCAAATCCCAATTGTGAACTTTTAGGTCACCAGAGGACATGGATTAATCAGACTATTTACAAAACCCTGTCAGCACACGCCAGAGGGAGCAGGCCAGCTGATGCCAGTAACATTTTGTGGATTTCTTGTAGCATGTTTTGACCATCCTTTTCTTATTAAACATTCAAATACTCTTCACATCCTCTAAAACAGGATTCTGTCGTCTGCTCACCCACTGAGGCCCAGTAATCCAAGACACATGCCTGGAGCCACACAGAGTTGAATGTCCCCAGGGCCCAATTCCACCACAGCATGCACAACACACAGGCACACAGCAGACATTCCTCTCGCAGATGCCGGGAAGCGTGCGCTGTGAGGCACTCCCCTGAGACTGGAAGAGTGCTCTTCCTGTGGCTTCCACACAGAAGGTCTGACTATTAGAGGAACTTATGACATTAGTATGACAGGTGCCATCCCATTTTTTGGTACGGGGCAACTGGGACCTGGGTGGGAAAAGGAGCTGGCATAGAGTCACAGAAGGCTGTTTACTAGTCAGGGTTTAAGGTAAACACAAAGACAGATCTCTCCCAGTGATGTTTAATCTTCATTGTCAAAGTGATTGGATTAAAAATCATCTAGAAGTGGCTGGAAAGATGGCTCCATGGTTAAGAGCAGTGGCTGCCCTTGAAGAGGACCAGGGTTCAGTTCCCTGCATCTACATGGCAGCTAACAGCCGTACATGGCTGCTAACTCCAGTCCCAAGGGAATCCAACGCCCTCTTCTGACCTCTGTGGGCATTGCATGACAGAGGGGCACTTACACACATGCAGACAATACACTCATACACATAAAATAAAATAAAATTTAAAACCACCTAGGAGATTGGTGAGACACACCTCTGGGTTTTTCTATGAGAGTGTTTCCAGGGAGGATTAACTACAGGATGGGGAGGGAAGTACCCATATGTGGACAGCAGCATCTCACAGGCTAGAGACCAGATGGATTAAAAAGGAGAAAGGAGGGGCTGGAGAGATAGCCTAGCGGTTAAGAGCACCGACTGCTCTTGCAGAGGACCCGGGTTCAATCCCCAGCACCCACATGGTGGCTAAGAACCGTCTGTAACTCCAATTCCAGGAGAACTCCAGTTCCAGAGGAATCCGAGACCCTCTTCTGACCTCCGCAGCATTGCACGCACGACACGGGTGCACAGACCTACATGCAGACAGTACACTCATACACATACAAAAATAAATAAAATTTAAAAAAAAAAAGGAGAAAGGAGACTTTAATCCTAGCACTCGAGAGGCAGAGGCAGGCGGATCTTTGTGAGTTCAAGGCCAGCCTGGTCTACAGAGTGAGTTCCAGGACAACTGGGACTACAGGGAGACCCTGTCTCAAAAAGCCAAAAAAAAAAAAAAAAAAAAAGGAGAAGGGAAGCCAACCAAATGACAGCATTCCCATCTCCCCACTTCCTGGATAGTCACAAAGTGAGTAGCTTTCCTCCACCATGTGTTCCCATGGCCATGATGTTTGCTCAAGCACATGGGGCCCAGCAAGATGGATGGAACTGTTTGAAACCAAGAGCCAAAATAAATCCTTCCTTCCTTAAGTTGTTTCTGTTAGGCATTTGGTCAAACCAACAAGAACAGCAACTAATACATTTGCCTATCCACAGAGGAAATGGACACTCCCTGGCCAAATGTATTGCATGGTGGCTGGCCCTAGTTCCAGCACTCATGGACCAGTTCACCAACTGTTCTTCGCTCACCTCCTCCCTCTGTGGACTCCATACTGTCAGTTTGGTAAAGCTATAAACTTGAATATGAAAGCCACATTGTGACAACATCCTTCTGGCCCTGTGTTCCAAGACTCAGCAGTGCTGGCTTGAGAGGCTTCTAACAGCCAGTGATTACATATTCCAGAATGTTGTCGGGCAGGGGTTTAACTGTTGGCATTTCAAAATTGTCCATGGGCGAATGTGTTTATGCCATGGAAATTGGCTAATACCACATGAGGATCACCGTGACCTGAATGAGACAGAAGGCCTCTCAAGACTCCCAGTGGTTGCACAGGGCAGAAGTCAACCTTGATAGACCTAAGCAGAGATGGGCTGAGAGACAAGTAACAGTCAGGTAGTCCACAGAACCCACAGGAATCCGGACCAGGAAATAGGCCCAAACCCAGGGCAGTAAGGCAGAAGGTGTCATAGAATACTCACTAGGCAGGCACTTGGCCCTAGGCCCATCCCCTTTTCACAGAGAAAATTCTAAGTATTTCCTGCTTCTTGGTCTCCCTTGCTCTAGTTCTGAAACAGTGCCTTTGCTAACTGCTTTAAGTCATAGGTCTAAAATCTCCAGCAGTCTGTATCACAGGTTGGAAACACACAAGCACATGCTCATGATCTTCCTGGACTGAGGACTGAAAGCACTCACTCGAGCATCCTCTCCAAGGTCTGCTGTTGATGGGCCCCAGCGAAATCAAAAACCTTGCCCTCAAATCTTTTTCTCACAAGCACCAAAAAACATCCCTCTGCTACTTACCCACCTAGTAATAGTTTTACAGCTGAACTTTCCTTTTAAGTCCCTAGCTCCTCTCAGATTCAGGCCAGCCCTTCCTGATCTCCCGTGTCCCACTGACAACTCGGACACTCACCCCTCAGTGTAGATCTGACATTTCCCTCATCCCCTCGATTCGGTTCAGCTGAGAAAGTGGGAGTACCTCTTAATCACATGCATTAGTGGGAGACTTAAGCATGGATAATACGGAACAGCAGGTAACCCAAAAAATGTTTCCATGTGGCTCCAGGATATAACATATGAGCCATTAATTATACAAAAGAATTAGAACTGGCTATGTAAATCATGACCATTGGGTGGCTGGTCACAAGGCTGCCATCGTCTTGGATGCTTAAATGGTAACCCAGGGAGTTGTAAAGTAAGCAGCCTATGCAACTATACATTGAGGCACTGGTAGAGGCTGTTCCGAGGTATCTGAGTAGGGAAGGGAGGGGCTAGGAAGCAACAATAAGCAAAAATCACACCAAATTGATCTTGGCACTAGGAAAAGACAGTACATGATGTAATATATAAATTTTAAATAAACACAGCACAGAAAAACCTATAAAAAGCCATCCTCACATTCATCTACATGCACATTAACTCACAAAGAATCAGAGAAAGACCAATAAATGTCGAATTATGCTGCTTATAAAAAAAAAAAAAGCTCAAGGTTGTTAGTCTATCCTCAGAGGGGCTGGCTGGTGGGCTGAGGAAGGGGCTGTGAACAGACAAGTGGGAAGAAACTACTGTGGTCTTCAGTCTGCTAAGCAGAGAGGGGCTAGGGGAAAGAGGCACACTCTGCTGCCCAGAAGGTATGTTCCCTTATAACATGTGAAAGGAACTCACAGAGTAACAAGGACCTGATGCAGGAAGACTTTGGTCTGTAAGTGATCCCACGTTTGCAGCCTGGGGTTGATTTAGCCGGAAGAGAGGAGGCAAAACACTGCTTACTCTTCCCTTCAAGACTGCAACCTTGGGCTCGCCTTGGTTTTCTGGTCATCCCAGAAAAGGCAGAGGCCCAGAAAATCCAGGTCTAAAGCTTCTAGGAGGCCTTTTAGGGCCTGCTGTGAGGCCCAACAACTTCAGAGAGAAATATATTGTCCTCCAGACTCTGTGGGTCCACTGGAACCAAACTGGGCTGGAAGTCTGGTGAGTCCAGAAAACAAGGCCTGGGCTTAGACTTAGGGAGCCCTGCAACTAATTCACATCATGGGGGGAGAAAGTACCTTCCTCTTCAGGTCCCAGTGAAGTCTTCAAGGTGCCCCGAGACCTTCCTTCCTCATTACCATACCAGGAAGGGACTTCACAAGGGCTGAAACCAGGCATTTACCTTAAGGAATTATAGGAGCATATAGCTTTTTATTTTAATAGTGAAAAGTAGAAAAGGGAGATTCATTCAGTGTAGCCATATTGGGAAGAGGGACAAAGAGATTCGATAAGCCCCTCAAGTCCATCTTCAGTGTCCTCACCAGGTGGTAAGGCTCAAACACATGTCAAGCTATATGTGTAACTAAGCAGTCCGGCCACCACATTCAGCTCTAATCTTTCTGCAAGGGGTCTGACAAGTTGTAAAGCTTTCTCTGGGAGACAAGTTCCTCCTCTGGCTGCCCCCAGAGCTGCAGCCTTTCTTTCTCTTGGGAGGGGCTCCTGGGGAACTCTACTTTCTCTGGGTCCATTGTTTCAATAGTCTGATAACCAAAGGGAGATACACAAGGCAGGCTGGTTACATGGGTTCTTGTTACCGAATTCAGTGGGGCCACCTCTCCATCCCCAAAAGCCATTCTTTATTACACTGCAGGTTTTATAAACTGAGCAGAAACAAGCCTTGCCCACATGGAGCTGGCTGACCCCCAACCTAAAGGAGTTAATGACCATCTGCCCTTGACTGTAGAGCATCACGGCATATAAACTCCATGGCTCAGTCCATCAGTTCAGGATCCACCTCATTGAGTTAGAGTCATGATCTTGTGATAGGAAAGTAGGAACTACAAAGCAAAACAAAACAAAACGACAAAAATAAAAACAAAAAAACTACATCAAGAACAATGTGAGAAAGAAGCCAGTCTGCAGGGGAAGTCTAGAAGCCTCTCTTACCCTGGCATCAGCTAAGGGACAAAACATGCAGATAGCAAAGCCTATAGAGCTTATATAATCCAGCACTATGAAAGGGCTTTCTAAGCCTAATACAAAACCTCAATCTTCAGAAAATGTGAAATTGATCAATTTTATTAGATATCCATATAAAGAAGTAAAAAAAGATACATAATAAAACAAATTCTCTGCCAACAGAGGAATAGTCAAAATGGCATCCAAAAATCATCTCTCTTACCAACGGAGCCCTTGGAGAATGCAGCCTCCATGTGTAAACAGTGGGCCTCCCAGTACTAGATCCCAAAGTGACCTCCATGTGTAAACAGTGGACCTCCCAGTACTAGATTGCAAAGTGTTACAGATCCACCCCTCACATGGCGGAAGATCTTTTCCATTAAGCTTAGAGTATAGCCTAGGACTGCCTGAAGTACAGGGAGCAGTGAGAAATGGCTGAGCTAGAAATGTACGCATTACACATCCTCCTACCAAACTTGTCCATTAGATGGTTAACTCCCCCTCCACAGATGAAGGTAATGAATGGAGGGCAGTCAGAACAAGACAAAGACTTCAGCTAATGTCCTGTCACTTGGAACTATAAATCACAAAACAAAGTCCCCCCTTCCAATAAGTGCCAACAAATCAACTGAAAAAAAAGGGCAGCAATGCAAAAGAAAATCGGGAAGAGGAGATGAACAGACTACATGGAAATTCAGAGGAGTACGTGAAAATGAGTTATAGAAAAGACGCAAAAGCAGTCTCCTACTATAAATTAATACCACAGTGAAATATCATCACTCAGCAGACTAGCAAGAGTGAAGAATCTCACTAACACACAAGTGCTGCAGATGTGGGGCACTTTGCATTTTTATGCACTGCGGGGAGACATCCCAACGTTTAAGGGGGACAGTGAAGTAATGGGTATCAAAATTCCAAGGGCCGAGAATGTAGACCCAGCACGCCCGCGTCTAGTTATTTATCCTACTAATTTCCTTTAGACGGTCTCACTATCTAGCCTGGGCTGGCCTGGAACTCATTATATAGACCAGGCTGGCCTTGAACTGACAGAGATCTACCTTCTTCTGCCTCCCAAATGCCACCGCACTCAGGCAACCCTAATTTTTATATGTAATATTCAACACTGTTATTGTAAAAGTAGAGGACTAGCACCAACCCAATACATATAGAGAGAGAACTAATTAAATTAAGGCATACTGGTACTATGAAATCTTATATAGCTGTAACCAGATTAAGCAATCTGTGTTTCCTAGGATGGAATTGTCTTCAATACATATAATAGGAATGCGGACAAAAAATTTTCCTGTAGATTTCTAGCATTTTCTTGAAGAAATAGTTTACTATAGAGAAATGTATAGACTCCTTTTAGAAATCCACATAAGAAGCTGGTAACACTAGTAGCCTTTGGAGAGCAAAACTGGGAGGGTGGACATGGGATAAGAGGGAGAGGTGCTTTTCACTGCACAGCGTTTTCTGTGCTTTGGACTTAATATCATGTGTATATACATTGTTGAAAATAAAATCTGATTTTTATTTGGTCAGGTGCGTTTCAGAATCCTTGGGATAGGATTAAAGCTCATTCATATAAGACATAAACCATCCACAACTCCCTCCTTAAGCCAATGTAGCTTAAATATAGCTGCCCAGTGCCTGACAGAATGAACAAGATCTTCGTCCACACTGGACCTGGCTTATCCGAGGTGGACAAGGGACATGGGAGAAGGCTTCTGCATTCCCTAGATACATGCCTGTGTAACTCTGCCTAGGATTCTTCCTGGTAATGCAACAAACAGCCCATTTTCTCTCTTGAAGCTAGCCCAGGCCTAGCCAAAGGAGCCATCCAGGAAGAGAAACTACAAGCAGAGCTTCATCACCATGTGTATTAGTCAAGGTTTAAGAAACCAATGGAATGAACATATATTAAAAGTAATTATTGGGGGCTGGAGAGATGGCCTAGCGGTTAAGAGCGCCAACTGCTCTTGCAAAGGACCCGGGTTCGATCCCCAGCACCCATGTGACAGCCGAGAACCGTCTGAAACTCCAATTCCAGGAGAACTCCAGTTCCAGGGGAATCCGAGACCCTCTTCTGACCTCCGCAGCATTGCACGACACGGGTGCACAAACCTGCATGCAGACAGTACATTCATACACATACAGAAATAAATAAAATAAAAAAGTAGTTATTGGAGCGGCTTGCAGAATATAGTTGGAGTAGTTCAACAATGGTTGTCTTACCCTGGAGAAGCCAAGAACCTGGCAGTTGCTCAGTTCAAGCAGCTGGGTGACTCAGCAGAATCAATCTGGCACTGAAGGACTGGAGGATTCTTGAAGAGCTATTGCTCTTTGGTCTGCATTGGAAGCCCAAAGAAGCTGTTTCTAATAGTGAAGGACTCAGCAGCAACAACAACAGAGCGGATAGACTTAACTGTGGCCGAGAACCGTCTGAAACTCCAAGTCCAGGAGAACTCCAGTTCCAGGGGAATCCGACACCCTCTTCTGACCTCCGCGGCATTGCACAACACGGGTGCACAGACTTGCATGCAGACAGTACATTCATACACATACAGAAATAAAAAAAAAAAAAAAGAAACTAACCATCATACTACATGAGTATTTGCATTCTAGAAAATTCTAGAAAGTGTTTCAGGGGAGTCATGAGCAGAGGCTCTACCATTTCTTCCTCCATATACTCTAGCCTCTTCCTTTAACTTAGTTAGTTCTGCCACCCAAAACCTCCCCAACTGGAAATGTATTCCATTGTCTATAGACATTATACAGACCATGAGGATAAAGAAAGCAGGCTATCTGTCGTTGCCCACTCAGTATGAGCTTTTTCATTACATGCTTTGCTAAGATCTCTTACCCTGAAGGAACAGAAGATGTACAAGTTTGGGAAGGGACTGCTTTTGGAGCTGAAACTCTTGAGTAGAGGAGAGAAGCTCTTTGGGTCATCAAGATGATGAATCCAAGCAGCCAGACTCCAAAATAAACACATTAAAGAAACAGGTGCAGAGGGAGCCAAAACCAGTACAAATCTGACCAACTACAAACCCAGCTTACTGTAGAGAGCTGGGGAAAGGGATGTACATGCCTTGCTGCTAAGAATGTGTATTTCTAGGCTCCAAGACAGACAAAGGGCCTTTGAGACCACAGCTACCAGACGGCTCACTTCCCAACAACTGTGGCAAGTGTTGAAATCACTCTTCCATCCTACTATAACTATAGAAAACTGCCCTGTAAAGAAACCACAGCAAAAAGAAACTGTGAGAACTGGTCATCCATCAGTGGGAGACCTCACTCCCACTTGGGATTCTGGCTGCCATCGAATAGAAAGTGCCAGAATGAAAGATACTGGCAAGGACAAGAGCATCTCTCATCACCTAGGAATCAGAAGGGGCCACTGAAGAAATCACAGTGTGCAGCAGCCACGAAGTCAGTTTTTGCATGGCTCTGAATGGAGGGTTCATCTGTATGGCCATACCAGCATGGGTGTGCATACGCACACACACACACACACACACACACACACACGTGAGAGCTGACCCATGGGCAGTCACTGATTCAGGCTTGTCTAGTTCCTGTCATTTCTACCATGGGCATGAAGTACAGCAGTAGAGGAGAGGAGGGGAAGTGACATCACTCAGGACATGGTGCACGTCAACAGAGACCCCAGACTTCAGACCTCACCTCCACCATCAGGAGTCCTTGCACCAATGTGTTCTACTCTGTCTGTGTCTAGTTTATCTCTACACTACAAGTAGTTGCCTTTAAAATAGGGCCTCCCCCACACACAGGGGGGTGCAAGACCAGTACATAAATGTTTTATATATAAGCGTCAGGGGACTAGCTAGCTGGAAAGTGTGTGGTCATCAAACACACCCTAGCTCAGATTCGTAATAAACACCATGCTGACAAAATAAAACACCACATGTACCCTCTACAGGTTATGAGCTCAGCAAGCCTGGTTAAAATGGATATCACACACACCAGGAAAAGAAAGTGGGTCAGGGAGGGGGGGGAGGGAGAGAGAGAGAGAGAGAGAGAGAGAGAGAGAGAGAGAGAGAGAGAGAGATTCTCCATAAGGTGGGACTATCATACATTTTATGGGAGGAAACTGAATCACAGCAATGTTGAGTAATTTATCCAAGTTCATGCATCTAATAGTATCAGTCAGAACTTGAATTTCGTCTGTTTGCAGAGCTACAAAATTAGATTACTTGTGAATTCAAAAGCTACAAAGGACCTGGACTCTGCTATACAAGGGCATGGTTATGTCATTGGTCATCTTGAAGAAGTAAGCTAGAACCTCTAATACAGATCTGAGGATCTCACATGCACACCTACTGAGAACAGAACTCCGTGAAGAAATTCCCTCTTTTCTTTTTTTTCCATGGGTCTTGCTTTTTGGATTGTCAGCGTAATTGACTCTGTTCTCTACTTTCGTCTGCGAAGGTGGACATTATGACCAACGAAAACCAATGTGCTTCTGATTTCAGAGACAAGACTTCAACATTGCTTGGGAAAAACCTCCAAGCCACGTGGTCATCACCTACAGCAGGATCGAGCTGGCAGAGATGACCATTTGAGTACTGGGGAGCCAGTGACGTTCCTCTTCCAGGTTTGCAGATTGAAACCTTCTTGGTGTATCTTCACACTGATAGGAAGTTAGGGGAACTCTTGCCTACTCTTCTATAAAGACATTAATCCCGTCCTGGAGGCTCTAGCCTCATGGCCTCACTCAAGCCTTTTTACCTTCAAAATCTACTTCCAAATACCACTACAGAGAAGAATCAGGGCGTCACTACGTAAACGTTGGGAGGATGTATTCAGTCTGAAGCAGAGCTGAGAGATGAGTGCAGCCCAGCAGCTGCTGGCCGAGGCATCCTGAAGCAGCATACCATGCTTATCACACCCCTCAGTACTGCCCTCCCTCCCTTCCTTTCTATCTGACCACCTGCTTGCTGGCTAAAGGCTTGTATTGTAATTCTGGGGAACCTCAGTCCTCTCTTCCAAGTCTCCATTCCCAGACCATTGCGTAGCTTCAGTCTTCACACCCATCCTTTGGGGAGAGTGAGGACTTTGAGCACAAGCCAGAGAGGGTAACTGGAAACCCTTTACTCCTGTGGGTCATGGATTCACCCCTGAGGACCTGCATATTCTAGACTGTTATTGTACTTATTTGCTAAAAGCCAAATAAAGTTCTTGCACCTGAAAAACACTGAACCTTGTTTGGTACTTGGAGTTCCAGGGTGTGAAACTGGAAGTTAATCCCATCCTCCTGCACCAGGGAGAGAGCTAAGGAGTCAGAGAAGCCGTTTTCCAAAGCACACAGCTGCCCTGGATATCTTCCCAGGTCTGCTAGAGAAGGAAGGAAGGATAGGCCATTCTATAAGGACCAGAAATTCAAAGGGCTTCAATCAGAGGAATCCTGCAGTCCTGGGTCCCTGTCAGTCCAAAGGGTGGGTACCAGGCTGGACAGAAGTACCTGGTGGCACTCAAAGCCTCTTGAACAAACATGGCTTGTAGCTAGTCAGGACCATACTAACAGCCAAGAGCTGTTGAACTGATTAGTAAGCCAGATGAGCAAGAAGCTACCCAAAACTGAGAGTTATAGTTATCCCTTGTGGATCTAGTAGTTGACTGAGCTCATCTACACAGTTCTTGTTCTGGGCCCCATAGTTCTGAGCCCCTGGAAGTTCCCTCCTCACATATTCAGTGGTTAAAGGTCCTCCACTTATAGCTGTCAGTCTGTGTACCTCTAATGGCACTTCTCCATGTATGGCCTAGGCTTCTTCCTTTAGTCTTTACTGAGATTATGTTCTAATTTTTTTTTTGGTCTTTTTGAGACAGGGTCTCCCTGTAGCTCCAGCTGTCCTGAAACATACTTTGTAGACCAGGCTGGCCTTGAACTCACAGAGATCCGCCTGCCTCTACCTCCCAAGTGCTAGGATTAAAGGCATGCACCACCACGCCTGGCAAGATTATGTTCTATTATAGGGGATATAAGAATGAAGTAACTTAGGTGATGGTGTCCCTTTCCCCCACCAAAAAAAAAGTCTCACTTAGGAAATAGTGCCTCCATGCCTGCCGGGCATGGTGGCCCACCCCTTTAAAATCCTAGCACTCGGGAGGCAGAGGCAGGCAGATCTTTGTGAGTTCAAGGCCAGCCTGGTCTACAGAGTGAGTTCCAGGATAGCTGGGGCTACAGGGAGACCCTGTCTCAAAAAGACCAAAAAAAAGAAAAGAAAAGGAAATAGTGCCTCCAACTGAGAACTGAAGAACCTCAGGAGCTAGCAGGAAGCAAAGAAGATGAGTTTAGTCCATTTCAAGATGGAGGAGTAGTGGTCCATCCAGAAAATTCCTGGTGAGTAAGTGGACATAAGCTCGATCTCCCCAGGGCCAGCCTTGGAGCTGCCATTCTTCTCAGGGCTCTGAAAGCTAAGGTGCTTATTTTGTTTGTACTTGTTCTAGTCTGCCTTGATTCCAAACTAGAGAAGTAGAGCAAGTGATACAAGTGCTATGTGGAGTTTGGAGTAAAAGCAGAAGGGAAATAACATCTCCCTCCTTCTGTTAAAAATCTATTCATCCAGGGATGGAGAAATGGCCTAGCAGTTGGGAGTGCCGACTGCTCTTGCAGAAGACCCTGGTTCGGTCCCCATCGCCCACATGGCAGCTGAGAACCATCCGTAACTCCAATTCCAGGAGAACTCCAGTTCCAGGGGAATCTGATGCCCTCTTCTGACCTCCGCAGCATTGCAAGACACGGGTGCACGGACCTACATGCAGGCAGTACACTCATACACATAAAATAAATAAATAAATAAATCTATTCAGCCCTAGCCAGGCATGGTGGCACATGCCTTTAATCTTAGCACTTGAGAGGCAGAGGCAGGTGGATCTTTGTGAGTTCAAGGCCAGCCTGGTCTACAGAGTGAGTTCCAGGACAGCTGGGGCTACAGGGAGACCCTATCTCAAAAAGACCCAAAACGAAAATCTATTCATCCCATTGGGAGATGAATTTGGTCCCCTGGAGAGTGGTTGTGCTCATATTTGAGATACAGGGAATACAGATAGCACAGGAATCTTTTAATGATATCCAGGAACTGGCCCAACTATGTGTAAACCCAACTCAAATCTTTAGATGTTATTGAGAATCTCTCAAGGCAAACTAAACTCACTGAGGAAACCCAAGGAAGAGAGATGGCCCCAAAGTGAGAAACAAACCGAGGCCATCTTGGATCTGGAATTCAAGTTAAGCAAATACACCATCACAAGCAAGATGAGAAGGGCATGGAGTTTTCAGCTCTTGTTAGACTTCAACAATGGGTTTGAATCAGACTTGATTTCTGCTTGGATAATAGTAATCCCAGGAAAAATGGTCCAGGACCCAGTGGGTGCCATGCCCTCTTCTAAGCACTTTCTGTGCATATGTCTTTTAATATTGTTGAAATCTTTGTGAGGAGTGCTTAGCCTTATTTTATAGTTGAGGAAACCGAAACTTAGAGACAGGAAAGTGTTCATCATCAACAATCAAGAGATAGAGGCAAGACTATGAACCTTAATATTGTATCTCACTTGGACCTGAGCCATCACCTGGGCCACTTCATGTCATGGTCACAGCAAGTTGTGTCTTTTTCTTTTCCATGTAAGTAAATGGTACCAAGTAGAATTGAGCCCACTCTATCTCCCCACCTCAACCTCTTTCTACTGGTCCAAGAGCTGTTACTTGGGCATGGCAAACAAGGGTAACAGGGAGGGTCTTCTTCAACCCAACTGACCTGGTACAAAGCTACAAAGGAAGAGAATGGAAAGCAGAGCTCAGAAGGACTCAAAAGTCGGGGAGAAAGTAGATTATCAGAAGTGAGCACCAACATGGAAAAAATGCTAACCACAGTCTATCACCTGGCTTTTACTTTACAAAAGAAAATCACCTTGTCATTTTCTACAATTACCTGCCTGGAAAGGGCCACAGAGCAGGTACTCCCAAGAGCTAGACACCTGTTTTCTTGCTATTGGCTTCTATGTGCTCTCTGACCTGGCACATATCTCTTGTTCCCAAGGATGTTTTAAAAGGGCCTCTTCCTAGCTAGCTGGATCCAAAGAAAACATTCATTTGATTACAGAAAGAGGCGCATCTGCTAGCCTGAATTTGTGGGAGAGCCCATCATCCCTGCATTTTACCTCCTATTAGCCTTCTTCTCCAGGAAAGAAATGTCCTGCTCTTTAAAGTCAAGACCATAAAATTGTGACAGCTCTCCTGCAAACAGAGCTGAGTCTGGAACATGAAACAGCTCTTCAAATAAAATATACAACTCAGGTGTAGGAGTGAAGGGCTGGGGGTCTTAAAACTCAATCAGTTGCTTATAACATTTTGTTTGATGGATCTAGCTGGGCTGTTCTCTACTGTAGAGCATCACTAATTCCAACATTTTGGACATATTTCCTATTAGCCCTTTATTTGAAATTTTATGCTTCCCCTCATAAAAACTTTCAGCAGATTAATGTGCTTGGGATGTTTATTTATAAGTACAGCTGGTCTCTCTTCAAGTTGTTTTCATTGTTGAGTTGCCTGTGTGCCCTTTGTGTAGCACCAAAAGGGTGGGTCTGTAGCCTGGCAACCAGCGTTATCTCAAAGAGAGGAGGAGGCCCAGTGAAGGAGGGGGTAAGAGAGAATGCTGGCCTTTGAAGATTGCCTGTAGGCAGGTACTCGGAGCTTCTTTTCCCTGGTCACCATCATCCGCATCTGGAACACGCTGCATGAATGGTCAGAACATAAGAGACCTAAACTAGCCTTCCTAATCTCCCAGAGGAACCTGTCCTGTGAGTTCTGCTCTTCAAGAGGAAACTACCTTGGCTTTATTCAGGAAGGAGCTCTTCTTTTAGCTGAAAAGGAGAATCAAATTCTGACCAAGATCTCCAATATTATTTTCATTTTAAATAAACAATAGTCATTTCTTTATTAGATCGTTGACAATCACAGGTAAATCTAACTTTGTTCTACGTTCCTTCTACTCACATTCTTCATTATTTTTATACTAAATATGGACAATCTCATTATTTTAAGGCTAGGTCTTCATCTGTCTCTGTCTCTCTGTCTCTCTGTCTCTCTGTTCTCTCTGTCTCTCTGTCTCTCTCTCTGTCTCTCTCTCTGTCTCTCTCTCTCTCTCTCTCTCTCTCTCTCTCTCTGTGTGTGTGTGTGTGTGTGTGTATGTGTGTGTGAGTACGTACACGATTTTATTGCAGGTCACTAGATTGGATATTTTCATTGTACATTTGATTCTCAGGTATTATGTAAAAGGAATTGACTTTTGCAACATCACTGATAAATGTCCCCATACTGGCCCCACAAAGCATTCTTTCCCCAAGCACTATATGCTCTATGTAAGGACCTAGATAAATGTTTACAAGTTAAATCACTTTCATCCTCCCTGAGTTGATGTCATGGTTGTCAGCAAGACCACTCACTAAGTACTTGTCAAACATGCCAGATGCTAAGTAGCTTTGTACTCTTTTTTTAAAATAATGCTTTAATTGATGTTTTGTGTATTTCAGACATCATTTCTCAGTTCACTTTATACACATTCCCCTTTCCTTTCCCCCCCACCTCAGATCATGCACTCTGCCATAACTGTCCTGAATCTCTCAGTCTATTTTTATGTTTAGGAATTCATGCTTTCCTCCTTTAATTTTATATTACTCTAAATTATGAATACATACTTTCTACTCATATACAGTAATTCCAGAGTCTGAAAGTAAGTGGTGGATCGACTAGAGCCCATTAAGAGATTTATATTATAACAACCTACTTGCTTTCAGATAAACAGAAATATAACAATAATGTTGTTCAGCTTGCCTTTCATCTGGGAATTTGGTGTTAGCATCCACAAATGAGGGAGACCATTCACTAATTGTTTTTTGGGACTGTGTTACTTCACTTAGCATAATGGCTTCGAGTTCCATCCATTTACCTACAAAGTTCATGATGTCATCTTTCTTTTCCACTGAGTAGTACTCCATCATATAGATGTACCATATTTTTGTCATCCACTTGTCAGTTGAGGGGCATTTGGGTTGGTTTCAGCTCTTCACTATTGTGAAGAGAGCTGCAATAAACATGGATGGGCATGTATTTTTGCAGAATAATGAGTCTTGTGGGTATATACCCAAGAGTGGTATGGCTGGGTCAGGTGGTAGGCTCATTTTAAGTCTCTTAAGGGTTCTCCACACTGCTTTCAATAACGGTTGTACAAGTTTACATTCCCACCATCAGTGGATGAGTATTCCCCTTTCCCCACAACCTCTCCAGCCTTTGGTATCTTTTGTGTTATTGACCTTAACCAGTCTTATTGGAGTGAGATGATATCTGAGAATGATTTTAATTTGCATTTCCTTAATTATTAATGATGTTGAACACTTTTTAAGATGTATCTCAGCCATCTTTATGCCCTCACTGGTGAAGTCTCTGTTCAGCTCTTTACTCCATCTTTTGAGTAGGTCATTTGTTTTCTTAATTCTTTGTTTTTTTAAGTAATATATATATATATATATATATATATATATATTCTTGACATTAATGCTCTGTCAGATGAATCACTGGTGAAAATTTCCTCCCACTCTGTGGGTTTTCTCTTCACTTCCTTGATTGTATCTTTT
Source organism: Rhizomys pruinosus (assembly GCA_009823505.1). Classification (NCBI taxonomy): domain Eukaryota; kingdom Metazoa; phylum Chordata; class Mammalia; order Rodentia; family Spalacidae; genus Rhizomys; species Rhizomys pruinosus. Next base: position 2,107,587 of record VZQC01010439.1, read on the forward strand.
GCTATACAGAAGCTTTTGAGTTTGATAAGGTCCCATTTGTCAACTGTTGACCTTATTTCCTGTGCAGCTGCTGTCTGATTTAGAAAGTCTTTTCCTACACCTATGTCTTGTAGGTTGTTACCAACTTTTTCTTCTATCACCTTCAGGGTTTCAGGTTTTACATTGAGATCTTTGATCCACTTGGAGTTGATTTTTGTGAGAGGTAGTGATTTAATTTTTGTGAGAGGTAGTGAGAGGTAGGGGTTTAATTTGGACTGGAGGGATAGCTCAGCCATTAAATGCTCAGGCTTTGTACTCTTAAAAGACCATCTAGGGGCAGAGGAGGTGGCTCACGTGATGAAGTGCTTGCTGTACAAACCTGAAGACCTGAGTTTGGTTTCCCAGTGCCCACATAGAAGCCAGGTGCATTGCTGAGAAGGCAAAGTTAGGAGGGTACCAGAAGCTCCATGGCCAATCAGCCCAGCTGAATTGATGAGCTCCAGGTTCAGTGAGAGACCACGTCTCAAAAACCTAAACACAAAAAAGAGGAGAGTGACTAAGGAGGTGTCTGATATAGACCTCTGGCTTCTACATCCATATACACACATCCACACATTTGTAAGCACACACACACATGCACATACATACATCACATACAAGTAAAATTATCTCTGCACTTACATATCTGGGTGCCATTAAGAAATATATTTAATCATCCAAGTGTCTTTCAATTTCACAAACATTATGTGATGAAGCTGAAGATGTTGAAATAAAGAAAACCAAAGAGACAACTTCATTCCAAGTGGTAACAGACTAATATTTATTTTGTTCTTGCTCTCAAAGATGTTTGATGGAGCCCAATAGCACAAAAGAATACAATAGTCTGTGGATTACATACTAAAAGCCACTTATGCAAGTTATGGTAAGATAAATGTCTTTCCCTTTATTCCCCAAAAGCCTTCACTTCTTGCTTTGTTACTGATGCTCAAGATTCCTCTGGGTATCAAGAAATTCTGATGAGTTCCTAAAATCCAAACACTCAAAGGGGAGCAATAATAGAAGCAAATGTGATCACTTAAGAGCTTCAGATTGTTTAAGAAAAAAATATGTAGCGTTGTCATAAATAATTTTGAACATACTGAAGGTTGTAGCAAAGATATAACCCTAAGACCTAAAACTTTCCATTTTATCCAAGGTAAGACATCTATCGAGCAGTCGAGGCAAGGGTCATATCACATTTTGATGCATTTAGTGGGTCCAATCAGTACTGCTCAGAAGATATCTTGATATGCACATGGTCTTGCCTCCCTCTGATTCCACCCACCCAGTTAAGTTTCTGGGTTCAAAACTGACTAAGTTCATAGATTACAGTTGCTTAAAGAAAGGAAGCTGGAGCTGGAGAGATAACTCAGAGGTTAAGAACACTGACTTGCAGAAGACAGGTGTTTGAATCCAAGCACCTACATGGCAGCTAACAACCATCTGTAATTCCAGTTCCAGGGGATTTGACACCCTCTTCAGACCTCCACAAGCATTGTACAACATAGGTGCACTTATATACCCACAGGCAATACTCTCATACACGTAAAATAAATAAATAAATAAATAAATAAATAAATAAATAAATATTTTTAAAAGGAGGCTTCCTAAGGAAAAGTCTGGGAACAAATCTGTGCTATTTCCCATATCGGTCATCTTTGAGTCCAGTATTCCTGGCAAAACCAAAGGGACTCTAGACCATTAAAGAGGTGGTTTCCCAAGAAACAGGATGTCTGAGAAAGGAAGGAGGGAAGACAATGGTTAGGAAGCGGGAATAGAAATGCAGGAGAACTCCATTCATCTGTCAGCAATATATTTGCAGGGGGACACATGACCATTGTGTAAAACTGTCTGACTCTGAAAAAGATTTGGCACATAGCAAGAAACCTATACCATCCATGGCTAGGCTAATCACGGTGCAATACTGCAGTGCCTAAGAAATAGCCATGGCCCATCTAAACAGATGACTGTGTTTTTGCTCCTCCATCACTTGCATCATGTTTACTTGGGGCCTTCCCAGGTGGCACCCTTGGAATCTTCGCCTCTGACTTTATGTGGAATGAATCCTGAGAGATTCCCTCTTCCAGATGTATAACCCAAAGCTTAGGTTTGTTCCTTCCTTCTGAGAAAGAGCAGAACTGCTGTTCCAGAGATAGCAGCTCTGGTGCTTTGGAAGCTGAAGTGGTGGCTGAAATCGGATAATTCACCCAACTCACATAGACAGAGAAACAGGCAAACAGTGGGGGAGAAATCAAGGCTGGCCTTCCTTCCTGAACTGCTTCAGACTGTGTGTGCATGTATGTGAGTGTGTGTGTATGTGTGTGTGTGTGTGTGTGTGTGTGTGTGTGTGTGTAAGCAAACATGGGGAATAGGTATAATGAGAGAACTCCCAAGGAAAACAGGCTCCAAACAGACCTTGGGACTAGATAAGTTCTGAGTACATACTCAGACCAAGTTCTAAAGCCCTTGTGACCTCCAAAAGAAGGTATAAACAAAAGGTAGAAGACCGAAGACCAGGAGGAAAGAGAAGGGACATGTCCTCCTAGAGTCTGAAATAGGGCCCCTTAGAAATGGCCTAGAGAGCCATGCTTTGTAGGTACAGGACCCCAGCCATCTGGATGTCTCTCTCTTCTAGAAAGATCAGTGTCCCAGGTGATCAAACCATGTGGCACTGTCATCTAAGGGCCACTCCTCCCCAGATTCAAGCTCCCCCACCTCAGACCCAGGGGTATGTGCATGGCCTTTTCTTTACCTAGGCCATTCTTGCTCTAATTCTTGGTAGTCAACTTTTAAAATCAGTTTGTGGCATAGTTCGCAAGACTAGAGGGTTTTAGTTTAATAGTATTTTTTTTCTAAAACACTACAAAGCACCTACTGTATTTTCTCTTTTGACATGTTCAGGCTATTAGATTTATCATCCTATCCAGATAGATTTTTCTTAATAATCTTTAAATTATATACATCATTAGTAGAATGTGATGAATTTTGGGAATGACTTTTCTGGGACCAAGTTGGTCCTATGCTTTGAGCTCATTTAGAATTAAGTATTTCACCACCACAGAGAACAATGCTGTTCTCAGAGAGCAGTGGGGACCCAATGAGATCATTAGTGATAGAAGAGCTTTTTGAAAGCCACATGGCAGCTGAGAACTGTCTTTAACTCCAGTTCCAGGGGAATCTGATACCCTCTTCTGACATCCGCGGCATGGCATGGGTACACAAACCTGCATGCAGACAGTACATTCATATACGTACAAAAAAAAAAAAACGTCACATGCTGGGCAGCCAAAAGTGGTGATAGGCCGCAGGTGTGGTGGCGCATCAGAAGCCCTTTTAACAAAAATCCTAGCACTTGGGGAGGCAGAGAAGGCGGATCTTTTTGGTGAGTTCAAAGGCCAGCCCTGGGTCTACAGAGTTTGAGTTTCCAGGACAGCCTGGGGCTACAGGAGAACCCTGGCCTTGAAAAGACCCAAAAAAAAAACAAAAAAAAAAAAAAAAAAAAGAAAGTGGTGTCAGGATGAATTTCCTACCCAGGAAACCCAACTCCCCTGGACATCAACACCAACAAGGGGTGGCACTTTTTCCCACCATAAGGATCTCCAGTCAGGACTCCAAATCCCACGGGAGGTTAATGGGAAGAGGAAGCACCTCTGGTGTTGTGAGTCGATGGAGAAGCTGCCATACCTCCTTAATCTGGGCTGATTCCCATCTCCTTCCTGGATTCCTGAGCTGTCAAGAGATGAAGGGACACTTCCAAATTCCCTTCTTCCTTCTGTTCTACAACTTATTGGTTTTAGGATGTCCAGGGATTCCCTGGGGAACATGAGTGATATCGGTGATTTTTAGGCACAGCTTACAAGACTTTGTGTGTTCCACAGGTCCCTTAGGGGGGAACATAGAGCATTCACACATGTACAAATCATCACAAGGCAGGCAACAGAAGGGACTAACAGCACCTCCCTTTGCAGGTTCTGGGTTGCAAAAGGTGAAAGGAACCGTATGAATTCTATAGTTCATGTTTCACTTTAGATTAGTAGAAAAACCACAGAAAAATAAACCGTGTCAATCAGCCCTGCTGTGTAAACAAGTGGTTAATGATAAGTCATGAGACAGTTTGCATTTCTTTATGGAGTGGCCAGGGACAAAGATTCAAAACCAAACCTTCTCTTTTACGGCTATTTGGAAAAGGAACAAGGAAAGCTTTTGTTTTACCTCTGGGAGCTGCTACAGCCAGCCTCTGGCTCTCTGCACAGCCTCTCTGAGCAAAGAACCTATGGTTCCATTGCCTAGAGCTGGCTCTGGAGCCCAGCAACTGCATATGGTCAGCTTGGGTGAGGCTCCAGGAGACCCGGCTCCCCCAAAGGCTTCCATCCTCAGAGGAGAAGGACTGCCTTCTCATGACCTTGTTAGCCCCAAAGGCACCTCTGTGCAAATGAGAAAAAGGCAGTCTTATCACTAGGGTGCGATTGCAACTTGGCAGGCAGTCAAAGCCTTCTGCAAATTAGAAAAAGGTGCCCCTAACTCTAGATCATTTGTCTGCAGGCCTCTTCTGTCAAGGATCAGATAGTAAATACTTTAGGCTTTGCAGACAATGAGTCCTCTTTCACAGAAACACAACTATGGCATTGTAACACAAAGGCAGACATAAACAACACATCAACAAATGGGCACAGTGTATTCCAAAATGATTTTATCTCCAAAGCCAGGTGGTGGGTCTGATTTGACTTAGGAATCACAGAGGACCCACTCCTTCTTTGAAGAAATGGCCCCAAGGATGACAAATGGAACGCAAGCTAAAACTCATCCACTTCTCACTCCTTTGACTGGGTACCTTGTGCGTAACCCCACGCCCTATGTGGTAGCCCTGCCCTCAAGTTCCCAAGGCACCAGGTTATATAAGATGACAAACTCCTTGGACCCAGGATAGAAACCCCAGTGGGTCATAGCATCCTTCATCCTTTATTCTTTCTTGATTGTAGTTCCAAATCTTCCAGGTCTTGGAATTGTGCCATCATAAGGCCAGTCCTACCACCCATCTCCCATGCCACTGAGTAAGCCTGAGTCTGCAAATTCCGCTGAGCCCAGCTTTGAAAGCCAGACTTCTATTACTTGATGAGATAAGGAGAAGTTCTGTAAAGACAGGAAATCAAACGAGAGCCAAACCCGGGGCTTCTAAGATGAGCAAAGCCGCCTGTCTCCTGGTGCGTTTTCTTTTGGGCGATATGCCTATTAACCAATGAATAATTGGTTGGAGGGGAAGATGAATCCAGTGGACAGAAAAGAGTTATTTCTGGACATTTTCCAGGGTTTTTCCCTAACCAGGCATCCAATTATAATTAAAATATGGTGGTGGTTTCATACAAACCATAAACAACCCACAACCTTGCATTACAAGCAAAGCCGACAGAGAGACCATTGCTTACAGCACCAAGAAGCAACCATAGCAGTAAGATCCAGGAACCCAGGTCCTGTGTTAAGTGGAATTCTCTGTTCCATTTCTCACCTGCGTGTTGACCTGCATAATATTAAAACCTTGCCATCCCACACCCTGACATTTTATTCCTTCCTGTCATCTAATGAGGCCACATTTTGCTGGAAGGTCACTTGTCATTTACAACTCTAACAGAAACATATCATTTTAATGAAGCTGCTAATTCAGACTGAGTAATGAAATTGTGCACAAGATCACAATAAACAGGCTGCGCTGGAGACAGCCAAGGCCCTTAGACTTAACTGAGTCTTTTGTTGGATCACACTTAAAATATGAAAGACCAGAAAGGGAAGCTGGCATTCCGATGTAAGTAGCAGATTCTGGACAATGTCACTCTAAATTCAATTATCCAGAAGAAAGTGTGATTCATGTGAATATATTTTACAAGCTCTTATAATTTATCATCCTTTGTTTTTCATTATGAATAACAGATTTTTCCCTTCACTTATAAAGCACATGGGGAGGCTTGGAGGGATGGGAGAGAGACCAAGAGTCACTTACTTTTTCTCCAGTTGAACACAGAGGCGCACAAATTCTTCTCCCTGAGACAGTTTGGCAGGGGTTAGAAGCAAGGTAGATGCTGAGGAAGTACATGGCAGAGTCACGGATGGCAGACTCACATCACACCACGAGAGGGGATGAGGCAAACAGAGTGGCTCGAGAGTTAAGTGGCTGGTGGAGATCTGAAGCTCTGTCCTGGTTGGGGGGATGCAAGGCCTTCCTGGGTAGCAACAAGAGATGTTCAGATACCACCAACTCAGGTAAACAGCAGCCTGCATGCAGGAATGAGGATTCGCTATCAAAAGTATGAGGTTTTTGACTTGGCTAGGTAAGACAAAGCCCTTTAGGGACACATACTGCATTCAGCTGTCATTGGAACTCTTCTCTGGTGCAGGCCAGTCTGCCCAGGGATCTCTGACAGCAATGCTTCCTGCAGGACCACACACCTCCTGCCAGTATACACAAAGGAAGAAGTTGCCCACTGGCTTCTCTCATACTCACAAGTTTGATATTGCCCTTTTGTCTCTGATATAAATATGTAAATAAATAATACTGTCAGTTCTTATCACCAGCAAAAAGATGAGGAACACGAAAAGGGAGCTCCCTGGGAGGAGGAGAGATTCTCCCATCCTCACAGGTGGAGGCCTGCCTGTGAATGAGACGGAGATGTAAAGAGATGGGCTAAGGGGACTTCAGACAGGTAACAGCCTGGTGAACCTGATTCAGAGTGACTGGGACAGACCATATTTTCTAAAAAAGACATATCTTCCATCCTACCTGCTGTTCTTCAATATAAGAACCATATTCTTGGGCTGGAGAGATAGCCTAGCAGTTAAGAGCACCGACTGCTCTTGCAGAGGACCCGGGTTCAATCCCCAGCACCCACATGGCAGCTGAGAGCCGTCTTTAACTCCAGTTCCAGGGGGATCCGACACCCTCTTCTGATGTCCAAGGCATTGCACGACACGGGTGCACAAACCTACATGCATACAGTACATTGATACACATAAAAATAAATAAAATTTAAAAAAAACCTTAAGAACCATATTCTCCTGTCACTTTGACTCCAGAAGGGCCCTTAAACTCTTTGACAAGTAGAATGTGGCAGAGCTGGCTTGAGGTCATGGGGCTACAGGGAGGCCCTGTCTCAAAAAGACCAAAAAAAAAAAAAATCCTCTCGATGGAAAGTTGACTACTTTGCTATGAGAAGGCTGTGCACCAAATGTTGATACTTCCATTAACAGTCCTACTAAACTCCCAGATGATGGCCTGCCAATTAGCAATTGTGGATGCTCAGCCTGGGTATAACTTCAGCCCCAGGCTGGATCTGATCATGATGAAAAATTCCCAGGAAAGAAACATCCAGCTGAACATGGACAGCTCACAGAGCTTGGAAAGGTAATAATAAATAATAACATCCCAGTGCGGTTTGTTGCATGTCCCATAAATATACAAGACTTTTACGTTTTAGTGTACACCATGCTTACACTTGATTTTTGCAATGGTCTTGAAAAGTAGTTGTTACTGGCCCCTATTTGACAAGGTGAAGACATCTGAATTCTAGAGTCATTAAAGAGGGATGGAGGAAATGATGGGAAGTATATCAATGTATACTTCAGAATGCTTTATTTCTACACGTGGTCCCAACATTACCTCATTTGGGGATCTTTAGTCCGTGCTGTGACCTTTTGAAGCCTCTCCTCTCTAAAGCTGGAGAAACCAGAAGATGAACCCCAGGATCATACCCAGTACCACCACCCTCTGACTTTGTGACTTCCTGAAAGAATACCAAGCAATGAACAATGACGGAATCAGAACAGGGACTCGAACCACCTGCCTCCTTGTCCAGTGTTCTCTTCTGCTCAGTGAACAATGGGATGGCCAGAATTCCCAACTCTAGGACAAGGTAAAGGCCCCTCTACGTGTGCTCCTGGCTGTGAGGCTTCTTTCCTGACATCCAAGAACTGAATCCGCACCCTCAATCACACAGATATACCAGATGAGGTTAGGAAACAAGGAGGGAGGAGAGATGAGGTGAGCTGTAGAGTTGAGGTAGTAGTATGGGTTTGAATATGAAATGTCCTCGGTGGGTTCATGTGTTGAAAAAATTGGTCCCCAGCTGATGGTGCTCTTTGGAGGGACTCGGGAATCTTTTGGCCGTGGAGCCTAGCTGGCAGGGGGAGGGCCATGAGGATGGGGTTGAGGGTTAAATGTTAGTTCCTCACACTCCCCTGGCCACAGACAGAAGTTGCTCCCACCTTTCATGAATGCCTCCATGCCTTCCTTGCTATAGAACTGTGAGCCAAAATAAATCCTTTCCCTCCTAAGTTGCTTCTGTCAGGTATATTGAGACAGAGAAAAGTAGTTAATACAGGTGAGGAGTTTTGAATTTCAACCAGATATGGCCCAGCTAACTGAATCAACCCATATCCCCTACACAGAAAGCCACTAATCAGGGCAGACACTGTCTTATTCAGGAGTCCAGGGTCCCTGTCCTGACCTAGTCCAAAGGCAGCCTTGGAAGGTGATGAATCTCTCCAAAGATCCTGTGGTTTCCAGTAAAACATTCCAGAAACTGAAACTGCCTTCAAAGGAATGTGGATCTGCTCATCCCCTCCTGGCTGGTTCCCAGCCAGGGCACCTTATTCTTATTAGGTTGGGGATGACTTGGACACTAAGCTTGAAAAATGCACCAAGGATGCCGACACAGATGGGGAATGGTGTGACGAAGGAGAAAACCCTCTGCTGGCAGCGCTGGACTTTCTCTGAAAGATCCTTCAGGCAAGTAATGTAACTCCTCTCCATCTGACATTTCTAACTTGGCAACAGAAATGAGAATTTTTCCTGTCTTACAACTTTCCCATGCCTATGAGACTGAAGAAACAGGACGGGAGCCAAAGCATCACATGTCTCAGGGAAGGGGCAACGTGGTCAATAACAAAATCAAGTGCTAGAGAGAATCTTCAGGTGGAGACGTTTCCAAAATGGGATATCGGAGGAAAGAAACCTGAGGTGAGAATTTGGCTGCAGAGTCAGAAAAGGCCAGGCTGGAATGAGAAAACGTGATGGAACGGGGACATAGACAAGTTCCCAAGAAGGTGCCAATGCCTCCTGTCGCCCCAAGTATGTGTTCACAGGCAACAGTATGAGAAAGAAGGACATCGGGGCCACTAAAGCCCTGGGAAGACAGCATTTGCTCCGCCCTGGTTTGTCTGCCTGTGAGCAGCTCCCAGCAGGATGCTAATTTTATGTGCAAAATGTTTAGACTGTGGAATTTAAATAACTGGCATACACTGGTCTAGATATAGATGTAAAGGTATTCTTTAAACACAATTAAGACTTAAATCAGTAGACTTTTGTTGGGAGCTGCGGAGTGCCGCGCCTCAAAGATGGCGCCGGTTTCCGCCTCCCACCCCCACGGGGGTGAGCGCTCCATGCAGCAAACATGTCCTTATTTGGTTTGGCTTTGCTGAAGCCCTCTGTTCCGCATAGAGATATCCTATCCTTGAGACCCACGTGGTGGAAGTCGATTGGTTGTGACATGCCTTATAGGTGGTGAACCAGGAAGGGACAGAGAGAGAGCAGATGTAAGGTTACCCGAATAAACTGCTTGAGGAAGATCGCTCTTGTGTCGCGTCTTCTTTCGCTGGACGAACGGGGACGTGACAGACTTTGACTAAAATTATTGTCTTTAATGTAGGTAGGAAATTCATCAATTTGATAGCCTTTAGAGAAAAAGACTTTCTGAACTGAGAGGGAATTCTGCCTCTGGATTACCTGAGGACTCTAGCTGAAGTATCAGCTCCTCTCGGTCTCCAGTCTGTTCTCTGACCCCGCAAAGTTTGGACATGCCAGATTCCACATCACATTAGCCAATTCATTAAAACAAGTAAATGGCTACATTATAGAAATATAGAAATGCAAAGAGAAAGAGAATAATATTACAGACAGAGGGACACACCCTTTACTGGTTTTTCTTCCCTGTGGAGACCCCTGGCTACTACATACTTCACTGCATTGAGGCTCCTCTATCCAAAGATGAAGAAGCATGAGTTCTACAGTATAGAACAATGCCCCCATCCAAACCCTAAAGCCCTCAGCGATGGCTCTACTCAATCATAGGAGTCTTTTCCATTTTCAATCAACTCTTAAAATGATCATTCTTTGTTTTATTGAATGCAAATCTGAATTCTGATAGACTCTAACATTCACAGACAAATAGGTTTTGAAGTTAGATTTGTGCCCATAAAATCCCAGCTCCCAGGAAGGAACCACACCAATAGCTTCCCCATGCATCCATATAGCCACCTGCAAATTGACCCATATATACACCAATTTCCTCCCTTTAATCTGTACACCAATTTTCTCACTGTTGTCTCCAAGGAAATGGATTCCGTCCTTTTCAAACACATCCCAGTACTCTTGACTCATCTTCTTCCTTCCCCCCTTCCAGGACTACACTCTTCTGCTTTTTACATATTTTCCATTCATACCTGCCCATTTGTCTATCTCTGACCCTGACCTCCAAGCTCTACTTCCTACAGAGAACTTTCTATAATCTCTGGGTTCTATGGAACCCTCTTCTCTGAACTCCCATAGCTTCTGGTATTTATTTCTCCTATAGAACTTCTCTTCCAAGCAGAAAAGGTTTTTTTTAAAAAAGAACTTCTTCTCTTGAAAGCATGTATTTATGGGCTGGAGAGGTGGCTCAGAGGTTAAAAGTGCTTACTGGTCTTGAAGAAGACCAGAGTTCAAGTCCTAGCACCAACATTCAGAATCTCACAAACACCTGTGACTCCAGATTCAAGGGATGCAACAACATGGCCTCCATGGGCACTGGTATTCATGTACACAAACCTACACATCATTTTTAAAAATAATTTTTAATGGACTCCCTCTTTTGAAGCTATTGACCCTGGTTCAAAAACTCCCTCAAATAATACTGGCCATTGCCCCAGAATTTGACAGAGCTGGATGCTCTACATGCATGAGCTACAGAACAAGTAAGGAGAAATCAAGCTGGTACTGACTTCAAAGCTTCATATTGACTGACTAGCTTTCATAGTACTATAAGGTGCTATGTATGCTACTAAAGAGGAAAATTAATCATCATCTTTACCCAGGTTTGGATCCTGTGAACTACAACAACTGGCCTGGCAAGATAAGCCTACAAGTACAATAGTAGCACGAATATTATGGGGGTAATTAGTTAGTTTCTATTTGGATTTAAGGTCCACTTCATAAGACAAAGACTATAACCGACATTAATGTTAGGCCTAGGGGCCTGTGGTTACACAGGTCACAAACCATAAAGGAGAGCCTAATACTATTATTCTGCTAAGTCAATATAGTATTAAACTGACTTCCAATGATTTATTAATGCATCTCTCAACTCTCACAAGAGGAGCTGCCTTATGAAGCATAGAGTAATTAACTCTATGAAGAATGAGAAATCACTGAAGAATTATTGGCAACCAATAACTGCTGAGAATGGGGGGGTCAGTCTCATTTAAGGGTGAGACCCTTCATAGGTTAATCAGGATCTGGGGAATGGATCCACACCAAAAGTATTTGGGAACACAAATTTGACTCTGTTGACTATATATGAAATGGGCAAGGAGTAGTAAGGAGGGGTACAGATAAGGAAGGAGATTTAAATATGATTAAAATATAGTGTATCAAATCCACAAAAATTCAAAAGGCATGATACATAAAAATACATTTTAAATTAATAAATATTAAGTATCTATTCAGGCTGGATGTATTGGTGCACACCTTTAATCACAATAATCAAGAGTCAGAGGCAGGAAGATCTCTGTGAGATCAAGGCCAGCCTGATCTACAAAGGGAGTTTCAGGTTAATGGGCTATAGGGAGACCCTGTCTCAAAAAATAAATAAACTAAAAGAATAGCCAGGCGTGGTGGTGCACACCTTTAATCCTAGCACTTGAGAGGCAGAGGCAGGCAGATCTTTGTGAGTTCAAGGCCAGCCTGGTCTACAGAGCGAGTTCCAGGACAGCTGGGGCTACAGGGAGATCCTGTGGCCTAGCGGTTAAGAGTGCCAACCGCTCTTACCCTTTCTCCCCTTTTCATCAGGATATTTTATCACAGCAACAGAAATAAAACTAGAGCACTTGCCATGCAGGTCTGAGGGTCCCAGCACCCCAGGTCTACCAGATAGCTGTAGCATTTGCTGCTGTCTCTGTTTCCCATCACTGCTGCCAAAAGCTAAGGATTATGAGAGCTGCCAAGCACAGCAGCCTCGTGGTCATCCCAGAGCAATAAGCCTCCAGCTTGGTTTCTAGAGCCTACACAATAGACCCCCACTTCTCCAGGTTGGGCACTACAAGCTTCGGAGTCTGTATCCCAACATCTAGGCCTTGGCCATGATAAGGGGCCTGCCAGCACTGAAATCTTCTCCACACATTCTCAGGGTCTCTGTGTGGGCAAAGCACAAAGCTTCCAACCAGCCAGCTGATAAAATCCTGAGCATGTTCAAAGAATCACACAGAGGGGCTGGAGATATGGCCTAGCAGTTAAGAGTGCCGACCGCTCTTACAGAGGACCCGGGTTCGATCCCCAGCACCCACATGGCGGCTGAGAACCGTCTGAAACTCCAATTCCAGGAGAACTCCAGTTCCAGGGTAATCCGAGACCCTCTTCTGACCTCTGTGGCATTGCACGACACGGGTGCACAGACCTGCATGCAGACAGTACATTCATAAACATACAGAAATAAATAAAAAAATTATTTTAAAAAAAGACCAAAAAAAAAAAAAAAAAGAATATCCACATGCTTCCCTCCTCTTTTGGACTATAAATTTCAATATTCTAGTGATGATCTTTATTTATCGATGTTTATATTATAGATCCCAACTCCTATTACAGGATAGATGCTAAAAATGCTTATTGAATCAAATCTTAAACTTTTGTGCTTATTATAGTATATCTCTTCATTCATTCAAAAGTATTCATTACAGCTAGGCATGGTGGCACGCGCCTTTAATCTCAGCACTCAGGAGGCAGAGGCAGGTGGATCTCTGTGAGTTCAAGGCCAGCCTGGTCTACATAATGAGCTCCAGGCCAGCTGGGACTAAAGGGAGACCCTGTCTCAAAATACCAAAAAAAAAAAAAAGGATTCATTACTGAACAGGAAGCACTGTTTAAGGGAGTGAGGTTAGGACAATGAATAAGATAGATGAGGTTCCTACCTACAAAGGGTTTATACTTGGGCTGAGAAGGACCAATAGTTAAAGTCCACACTGGCAGAGTATAATTGCTCAGTGATAATAAATGCTACAAGTAAAACAAAATAGGGGTGATGGGATGGAGACTTACAAGAATGACTACTGTGTAAATATATTACTGAAGACCTCTTGAAAATGTTACCTTTGAGCAGATACATGGATAATAAGACAGAGCCAGCAACAGTAGGAAGCTCCGGCAGAAATTTCTTAGCAGAGGAAGTAACAACTGAAAAGATCATGAGCGAGGAACAAGCTTGGCATGGTAGAAGAAAAAGGCCTCTGTGGCCAGAAAAGGTTGAAAAAGAAGAGACTGTGGGGGCCGGAGAGATGGCTCACAAGCACATTTGCTGCATGTGCTAGGTAGTTTTAACTATCAACCTGGCACAGCCTGGAATTACCTGGGAAGAGGGCATCAAAGGAAGAATTATCAAATCAGTTTGGCCTGTGGGCACATCTGTGAGGCATTGCCTTGATTGCTAATTGGTTTGAGAAGAGTCTCCCTGAATGTGGGTGGCACCACACAGCACACATATGTAAGAAGTGATTGTAAAGGTATGAAACTAATAATGTGCTCTTCTCTAGACAGGTGTAAATCTGTAGCACAAGCCCAGACCTCTCTACTGAGTTTCAGAAATGTGTGCTCAAATCTTTCTAGACTATCTGTCTGGAAATACCCTGGTATCTCATACTATACATGTATAAACTAAATTCCTCATTCCCCCCCCCACCCCACCCCCCTCACATCCGATAACACTCCTGGTGACTACCATCTCTCCAATTTCCCAAGCTATCAACTTAAAAGTCAAAGATGATTCTTCTCTCCCTCTCTCCTCTCCACATCCTGTAATCTCTAAGTCCTTCTGGTATTATTTCTCTCCTAGAGTCAACCTAGTCACAGAATTAAAGGGGGAAGAAGTTTCCCAGGTGGCGGTGCAGTGTGCCCTCTGAGGGAGTTGGCCTGGGCCATCAGCACCTTGGAGAGCTCCGTCTCTGACCTCTGCTGGGGCGTTAACTGGACCAGAGCGTCCTGGATCCTTCTGGGACTAGAGAGAAGGAAGTAGGGAACTGGCTGTCTGTGAGTCCCTTCACTAGCCAGATATTCAAACCCAGTGATTTCAGGGACCTTAAAATTGTACTTGCCCCTGTTGTTAGCCCAGACTTGTGTATCAACAACTCTATATCATTTGCTTAGGTAGTGCTGAGTCAAGGCCAAGCCAATTTAACACTGAGGCTAGGAATCCTGAGGATTCTGAGCCCAGACTGCATAGGGTTCATCACCTGTTATGACTTCAGCCACTTAATTCTCCTTCGGTCACTTTTTTTACACTTCTCATGTCCAGCCTGGCCCCTAACCTTTCCGCTCATTTCTGGTCTCCTGTGTCTCTGCTGCTGAGCGACCACAGGCTCTGTTTGACTACATAACACTGCACATCACCCAGTACTCCCTCTAATCCTCATTTAGAAGTGTAGTTGGGGATTTTTTTCATGGTTCCAACTTAACAAAGAGAGAACTTTGAGTGAGACCCTACATCCTCTCATCAATACACAGAACGTCTACACCAGGAGACAGCTCAGTTGGTAATGTTGCTTGCCTTTCAATCACAAGGACCCGAGTTTCACCCATAAGCCAGGCATAGTGGCCCGCACTTATAAACCCTGTACAGGGGAGGCAGAGGCCCGCATATCCTTCGGGCTCAGTGGAGAGCCAGCCTAGCCTACTTGGTGAGTTCCAGGCCAGTGAGAGACACTTCAAAAAATACAAAGGTGGCTGAAACCTGAAGAACAATAACCAAGGCTGTGGTCTGGCCTCCACATGCATGTGCACACACAAATGCACACACCCATACAGAGAGAGAGAGAGAAACCTGCCATCCAACCAGGACCCCAAAATGGTGTCCCAAAACACTCTATCCCAGATCTTCAACACCATCAGTAAAAAACATGCCCCCCCAAAGTAATAAATCTTTTTAAGACTGTACTCAGCAAGATGGCTCAGTGGATAAAGGTGCCTGCTGTCAAGCTCAGTGATCTGAGTTCGATCCTAGGACCCGCATGGTAGACAGAGAGAACAGGCTCGTAAAAGCTGTCTTCTGACCTCCTCCTGTGCACTGTGGCATATGTGGGCCCACAGATGCATGCAAAATAATAGATAAGTAAAGTAATAAAAAACCTTAAATATTATACTCATCTGTCTGAAGCATGTGGAATTCCATCTGTTATTCTCTGCCTGCAGAATACAAACAAAAATCCGGTTCTCTGGAACTTTGTCAACAGCTTCCTCTGAGGTTTCTAAGGTTTCCTCGGGACATTTCCATCCCTTCACACATAAAGGTCAACCAAGTCTCCCAAAGAAAGAGCAATTTTTTAAAAAGACTTATTAGCGATATTTAGACTCCTGTTTGTTTTGCCAGGCCTGCACTTAACTCTTCATGTGCAAAGTATTCTGTGGGGATATTTTGCACCTAATAAAGGGAGAGGCATTCAGCTCCCTCTTGTCCGCATGCCTGAGAGACATGGCCATACAGGGAAGATGTTCCTAATCAGCCATGGAAATTGCAATGGGGGGGGGCGGGCTCATCATCTACAGCTGTGGTCAGGAGCAGCTGTGGGGAAGCACGTGCTGGTCTCAGAGGATGACAGTTTTAAGTGTGGTTATAGTACCTCAATCGGTAATGTAACTTTAGCCACCCTGGACCAGCTACACTCAGGGACACAATGTGGTACCCAGAGCTCGAAATCAAGAACTGACATTTGTGTCTTCCTGCTTTTCTGCAGGTCTTTGCATCTATGAGGAAACAAATGCAACACCATTCTGGGTTAGCAAAGATCAGTTGCTTCACAGGAACACCTTATTCTCTAACAAGGAACAAATAATCTCTTTGCTTTTGCTTGAGTACCTTTGAGACCCAATTAGGCTGTTGTTTTATATAATAGATGTATTCTTGGAGGTGCAAAGATTTTAGGTGCTATGAGTCAAATCCTGTTTCAAATTGTTTCTTTCAGAAAACTAAGTTCTCCAAGTTTTAGGAAGTGGGGATGTCTGCTGCAAGTTGGAGAATCGTCCATCATCTCCAGTAAAGACTGCCAATCAGGGCTTTCCCTATCCTAAGAGTTAGAAAACAACCTCCTTGCAAAAGGCCCATGAACTGGAACTCTTTTCACCATTTTTGTAGGGTCAATAGGTCAGGCAACCCCTCTGAGTCCCTTCAACTTTGCTATTTCCTCTCCTTTCCCCTTGGGGTTCTATCCTACAGTTTTAGCCTCCCAGGCCCTCAACACTTTCTGTACCTTAAGGAAATGCATGTTTTCAAGGAATAGATGTCAACCTTTGGTCCCCATATGACTGCCGGCCCTTAGCTCCTTCTGGCGTATTAGCACCCTCACACCAAGCTCCAGGTGGCTTTCTTTTCTGAAATGAGGCTTCGAGGTTTCTTGGGTGAACAACTAGAGGAAGAAAGCCTAGATCTAGAGAAGTCCAGTGAGGCCCATTAGTCTCCTTTCCTGGAATGTAAGAATAACCCCCAATGGTACTGCCTAAGACAAGAGGGGCCACCCTTAAAACACTAGCTGGATTCAAATACTAAGCCCGTAACAAACAAAATCCCTCATAAGGGATGAGAGGTTTAGGACTAACACTGTGACTGAGCATTCCACATGACCAAGAGCAAGGCCTTTCCTTGCCTTCTTGGAAGAAGGGCAGGGAATTTAGGTGCCTCCTGTACCATTCCCCAGCTATGGCTCACTGCAGAAGTTCCACCTCTGAGCTGGTAGCCTGTGGCATTTACTTCAACAGCTTGTGGGAGTCACACTAAGATGGGCCAGCTGGGGAAACTGGGAGTTTGAGACTGGATGCTGCACAGCTCTTAATATTCAACCTGAGCTCTTGGAAAGTGACCCATCATCTTTCTTTAAACTTTTCCATACGCTCAACATTACTTGAATTTCTCCTTAACGAGACACATCATCCTGATGATCCGGGACAGCTGTACGAAGAAATGTTCTGATCCCCACCCTTTCCCTTGAGTTCTTATAATGAAGGTGCTTAGTTAACACAAATTACCAGCTTTGCAGTCTACATTTCTGACAGATGAACAAACATCAAATCAGCATTACTCTGTAAGCCTTGCTGGCCAAACGCATCTCAATTATTTATCACCAGAGCAGAATTCTCTTAGTGGGATGTAAATACACTGATATACATGTCCTGGTTGTACTTGTAACTCCAGTAAGTCTGTTTCACACTCATTGCTGGACTGGAGGGCCTCAAACATAAACCAAACTATGGAGTTGGGGTGTCTACCACTAAAATCAAATTAATAAAAATCTAAACTACCTTTTACTAATGCAAATCAAGAAAGAAAAGAAAAATGTGGATGAGCAAGACATAATGTAGGCTGTAAGGTGAGAAAGCCCAAATTCTCGCCCACCTGCTAGGTCTCTGGAGGACTTTGACCTGTCCTTGTCACATTGGTGACCTCAGTTTGACCTGGATATGCAGGGCTACATGCAGTCAGTAGTTTCATATCATATTTTCCAGACCTTGTAGACTGAAGTAATTACTTTATGGGTTTCATACGTAGTCCAAAATTTTCTACCTAAAAATATTTTAAACTACTGATAATATTGTGATTTAAAAAGCACAGTAAGTGGAATTACCATCTGTCTTCTTGCTGTGATAAAACCCTGACAAAAGCAACTAAATGGGACAAAGGTTTATTTTCATTCACAGTTCAAGGTACAGCCTATCATAGCAGGGAATTCAAGGCACCCTAAGCCTGAAGCAGCTGGTCACAGAACAGACAGAAATGAATGTGTGCTCTCCTCAGCCCTCTTCACCCACATACATAGTCCAGGACCCCAGCCAGAGAATGGCACCATCTACCATGGGCAGGACTTCCCACTCAGTTAACTAATCAAGATCATCCACACACAAGTCCAAGAACTCACCTCCTCAGTGATCCTGGGAGAGTCTACCAAGTTGACAGTTAACTGAGGACTAGGAATTGGTGTCTTAGTCTGTTTTCCATTTCTAAAACAAAATGTCTGAAATGAATAAACACATAAAGAATATAAAGCATATTTGCCCCATGATTTTGGAAGCTGTAAAGTCTGAGAGTATGGCATACACACTTGTTCAGCCTCTGCCGGGGCCTCATGCTATGTCATTACATGGCCAAGAAGAGCGAGCATGCTAGCTCTAGTCTCTCTTCCTCTTATAAAGTCACTATAGGGGACCACCCTCATGCTGTGCCATGTCCTCTATAGGGGACCACCCTCATGCTGTGCCATGTCCTCTATAGGGAACCACCCTCATGCTGTGTTGTGTCCTCTATAGGGACCACCCTCATGCTATGTCATGTCCTCTATAGGGACCACCCTCATGCTATGCCACATCCTCTATAGGGGACCACCCTCATGCTATGTCATGTCCTCTATAGGGGACCACCCTCATGCTATGTCATGTCCTCTATAAGGACCACCCTCATGCTATGTCATGTCCTCTATAGGGACCACCCTCATGCTATGTCATGTCCTCTATAGGGATCACCCTCATGCTGTGTCATGTCCTCTATAGGGACCACCTTCATGCTGTGCCATGTCCTCTATAGGGACCACCCTCATGCTGTGCCATGTCCTCTATAGGGGACCACCCTCATGCTATGTCATGTCCTCCATAGGGACCACCCTCATGCTGTGTCATGTCCTCTATAGGGACTACCCTCATGCTCTGCCATGTCCTCTATAGGGACCACCCTCATTATCACACCTAACTATCTCCCAAATAGCATCAGTATATAAATTCAGGGGCAAAGTTTCTAACACGTGAAACATGGGTGAGGAGGACACAAGGAAACCATAGCAATGATGATTTCTCCAGATAGTGAACACAGAATAAAATACAGAAATGAATTGGATTCTGAAACTGAAATAACACAATTGTCACTATGATGCCATTTTTTCTATATTTTTTGTGCTAATCAAATGAGACTTAAAAGCCTAGGGGTGAAAGACTCTGCAGCTTGGTTCCTTCATCTTTGCCTGTTTTGTCCTTTCTTTTCACCAATATAATTCTCCTACTGTCAGTCTTAAAGTCTGCATCATCAGCTAGAGTGATTAATACTACCTGGGATTCTCTGTTTAAATACAGTTTAAGCTCAAATGCATTTCTACTGAATTTGTCTTAACACATGCTACCATACACTTTTAAAATCATTTAATGTTTTGGGACTGGAGAGATGGTGGTTAAGAGCACTGACTGCTCTTGCAGAGGACCCGTGTTCAATCCCCAGCACCCACATGGTGGTTGAAAACCATCTTTAACTCCAGTTCCAGGGGAATCTGACACCCTCTTCTGACCTCCACAGCATTGCACGACATGGGTGCACAGACCTACACGCAGACAGTACATTTATATAAATAAATAAATAAATAAATAAATAAATAAATAAATAAATAAATAATTTAACATTTTTTTCATTAAAAAAAAAGAAAGAAAACAAATCTCCAAATACCCACTCAGCAAAGGTGACATCAGATGTCCTCGCCAAGAAACATCATCAATGACATAATTCTAGATGCCTGGGTCCCATCACAAAAACACCAACATGAATAAACAAGATAATACATCAACTCTAGAAATTAACAGAAAAAAGGAACTTAGTTAATGCACAGGACAATGATTTCAAAATAGTAATTTTACATATGTTCAACAGTCTTTTGTTTTTCCATATGAATTTAAGGATTTTTTTTTTATGTCTGTGAAGAAACTCTTGGGGATATTAATTGGGATTGCATTAAATCTGTATATCAATTTGGGGAGAATGGACTTTTTTTTTTTTTTTGGTCTTTTTGAGACAGGGTTTCCCTGTAGCCCCAGCTGTCCTGGAACTCACTTTGTAGACCAGGCTGGCCTTGAACTCACAAAGATCCGCCNAATTTATTATTAATCAATGATAAATACACAACTCTGCCTACAAGAATTCTCAGACTGCTTTTACTGCTTAAAGTTCCATATAAATTTTTGTTGGAAAAACAGTTCCAGTTCCTTACAAAGTTTGAAACCCTAGACTAATTATCTCTAATTTTCCTTCCATCAAGAGAATATTATATTCAAATCCTTCTCTGGGGATAGGAGAATTGTATGACTTCAGGAAGTTTCTAGTTTAATCAGAACATTCATAAGAAAAACAAACAAACAAATTTGATTCCCACATCTCAAATTTCCCTGGGCAGCGTCTCCCCTTCTGGGTAAAGGCTGCTGCAGACGTGGGTTTTACAGTGGACCCAGTGGTCCAAGATCGTGCTCCATTGCCATTTAGTATGCACAATGTTGACAGGACCACAAGCATGGATCCACCCCACGATCTCATCACCTGCTGACTGAGATCTGCCTGTCAGTGGGTAACAATGAGGTAGACAGAATAATCTGTAGAAAGATAGCAACTGCCTGAGCATCAACTCTATGCTAGGCTCTGCAGAGTCATACTCCATCTGACTTATTCTATTTATTCCCACTCAAAATTCATTGTAATATTTTCCCTCGTGTAGAGAGGAAATGGACTTCATAAAAAAGGTAGTGGGTGACTAAAGCCAGTCTTCGCCCTCTGCTTTGCAAAGTAAGTAGTGAACAGCATCATTAGAAGTCCTCCAGTGTAGGACCCAGAGAGAGAGGTGGTCTGTGCACACTGTGGCAGTCAGGAAAGGCTACCAAGGAGGGACTCATCTCTAAGCTGGATTGGAAAGATCTATACTTTCTCCACAGAATACCCAACTATGACCATGTCCATAATTTGTAGAAAATTGTCATCCCCAGATTAAATATATAAAGTTAGGTTTTCTCAGATTCCTCCCAGCAAAAAGATTTTCATGGCAAGCTTTTGCTTCCAAGTTATCTAATGGCTTTAGTCTGCATTCAAGGCACGGTCGAGACTTCCTAGCAAAGCTGCACAGCCACCTGTACACTGTGTCTCATCTGTGGACTCTGCTTTTATGATCCTTTGGTTCTGTTGTCTGTTACTAAGCCTCTAAGCTTTCATCCCTGTAAGAAACCTATAAAACTAAAAGAGCTTTTCCAATCCTCTTAACCCTTTCTGGTCACCTATTTTGGATGAGCATTATCCCTGAGCAGGGTACCAATGGCACATATCCCTGCAACATGGCAGAGCAGTGAACACTCAAGAAATATTCAAGAGAGACATAGGCTCCAAGCTCTCGCTACCTCTTGTGCACATGTGAGACTAGGGCCGGAACTCCCTTCTACTGGCCCTGGGGGCAGCATTCAAAACACCCCTTCAGAACAAAGCCAGACTTTGGTGGCCAGCTCCGTGTGTTCAGAACATCAAATGACATGAAAGGACTAAGGAGGATGCCTGCTGGAGAGCTACTTAGTCTGGAAAACCTAAAACCATACACTTGACTGAGGCCGCTAACCACAGCCTCGATGAATGATTAATGATTCTGGCCAGAGCTTATTGCAAACAGGCATGTGACAACAGAGCCACTACCCACTTGCAGGACCTGCCTGTGTGATTGATGAGCCACTGAGGGGTGCAGAGAGACTGCAGGGGGAACTGGCCAGCTCAGGCTGAATCCATCAGTGAACAGTCATCCTTTGGAGGATGGGGGTAGAGCTGAAGGGACATTAGTGCCCGTGTTCTGGATAGCATCTGTGGCATAATATCTTATAAGTCAACCTATACTGACTAGGGTAGGAGAAAGGTAGGAGGAAGCTGATACAGATGAGAGAGGCCTGCAGTGGTCCAGCTGGGTGCACACAGTATAACTCTATGCTCTGAAACTACAAGAAGCGCATAAGTTCCTATGAAGAACAATTAAGTGCTGTGTGTGTGTGTGTGTGTGTGTGTGTGTGTGTGTGAACAGAGCAGCTTGCAAATCTTCCTCACAGTCACCACTGCCAGTCAGAGCCAACCTCCCATGCCACTTTATCTCTTTTCAACAGAATTTGCAAAGGAAGAAAAGAAGGTTCAGAAGCAAAGTCCCCCACTCTTGGTGTCTCTATCACAGGGCCAGTGCACAGGCAAAACAGTAAGTCAGCACTGTGGCCTCAAGCCGCTGGACCCTCCTATCCTGCACCCTCCAGACTGGGTGTTTCCCCTTCCTAAGTCAGGTCCGATGGGAGGCTGGTCCTGGCTCTCTGAGGCATATATTAAATAAAGACCAGCCAAATCTATGAAGCAGGGGCTGCAGGGGATGCAGAAGGTGCAGCCCTTCCCTTCAGAGATTTGTGGTCTTATTACCAAGACAAGCTTCTCCCTTGTGAAGCCAGCGCAAACAGAACAAAGCATCCTCTCCAAGTGTGCTGCTGAGAGAGATAGAGGGAAAGGGCAGTGACCGTGAACTACAAAGCTTTGGGAAAGGACCAGGAACCAGAGAAGCCCTCACAATTGCCCCCCAGTCTGGGCCACCAAAGTGTTTGAGGCCACAACCTCCCACTTGGGTTTCCAGAAGCACTCGTGTGACATGTCAGCAGCAGGCAAACTCTGCAGGGATCTGAGACCTCATACAGGACTCAACCCCAAGAGCCAGCCAGAAGTCCAGGGACAGCCATGGTGGGGGCCTGTCCCCTGTGCAGACGCTGGCTCTGTTTCATCTTAATACACTCCTGCATGTACCTGACATCTGATACTCATCCCAGAGCAAATCTAATAAATTCTTGGCTCCTGCAAGTTTCCCTAAAAAATATAAAAGAGGATCATATATAAAGACATTGATTAATACACACCCTGCTAAAACAGCCTGGAACATCTGTGTATTAAGTTCATTTATTAAATTACACCAATCTGTATTTTAATGAGTGAAAGATACAGTACTTATTCTGTCATCCATCAAAATAAACTCAGGAAATACTTAACATTATAATCATTTTTCTTGTTTGAACATGAGTTATGAAATATGAATCCTGCATTAAGAATGCTGGACTTGCCATCATGATCAAATATGTTTTCACAGGTGCAGCAAATATTCAGTTTTCATTTCTCTCTCCAACTGTTGAAAATATAAACCACGTTTTCTATTTCTACGCTGGGTAACACTGCCTTCCCTCCACATGGCACCCATTATTACAGACTTACTACACTACCATCTTTTCCCTCCAAACACACTGCTCCTAAAGTTGCTTAGTAATGAAAATGCAGGCTTCGGTGGGGTCCCAGGCACCAACTCTTCCTTTTGGGGCAACGTCCTTTTTCCCTATCCAAAGGTCATTTTCATCTTTACCCTTAGAGCTTGAGCTTCAAACCCATTTGAAGCACACAATTCAAGACAGCAGTGTCTCAGCCTTACTGTTGACCTTCCCCCCGACACAGAGTCTCCATGCCTAGCTCCTTGAATTCAGAGGCTGTTCTGCTCTGGCAAGGACAGTGTTAAAATGAGCTGGAAGCCTCAGCAATGCATTCAGGACTCACCGATGTGCTATCCTTGATCCAGAAGTTCCATGACACTTGAGACAACACTATTAAAAAGGCCATCAGTTTCCAGGAGCTAAAGGAAGCCAGTCTCTCTGCCCAACAGCAGTGGGAGTTCACACAACCAAGGATTAGGGGAAAAGGCCCCAGCTATCTTGTCCATTGAAAGGGCCAGGCCTCCAGAGTGAGACGGATGAACCTAGCTAGGAGCTGGCCAAGCTGCGTCCTGCTAGCTCCCATTGCCACGGGTAGGCCACACTTCCACCTCAAGGCTATTTTATCTGATTTCTTTCCTGGTCACCCCACCCTATCCTCCAACATGTGTGCAGTATACCTACCACCTGAGCTACTGCCTGCTGGGCTCACACCTTCCTCATTCTTTTCTGCCAGGCTTCACACTCACCCCTGCTGCCAATACTCTCAGGGTTGCCTATTGGGATGACACAGTGGAGAGAGCCACTCATTTTGTGTTCTAGGAACCAGGGAAGCAGTATACAAACAGGCACCCATAAGCCAAAGCTGCCCAAAAAGGGATTTGAAAGCACTCCAGGCAAAAGAAGCTAAGAATTTGGAGTCATATGAGAGAGGCTCTTTGGTACCAGGATTTGATGCCAATAGGCAAGGAGTAGGTTGGCAGGGACTTGAGATATTTGGGAGATGTGTTTGGATCTGTGTTTTAGAAGAAAGGTTGTGCAGGCTTTAGTGCAATGACAGGTGTTTGTAAGCGAGAGCTGAGAAGAAGCTCTAGCCAGCACAGAAGCGGTGGCACTTGCCACCTGCCATGCACAACACATAGGAGGTGCTTTCTCAGTTTAACTCAAGGAACAGTGCTGGCCACTAAGGCTCCCCAAGCCAGGCACAGGCCCTACTTTGCTGAGCTAAAGTATCCAGTCTCCTGACTAGGCTAATTCAGAGCTAAGCCTATGGGAAAGTTGTAAGTATAGCACATGGAATACTGAACTTTGTAGAACAAATGGGTTCCTGTGGTTGGAAAAAATGGAATAGAGGTTAGGAAAATAAAACAGAAGATAGGTCTCCCATGTGGCTGAAGCTGGAGGCTGCACACCTGAGCTCCTCAGAAGTAAATCATAGCATTTCTTTTTAGAAGCAAATGGAGAGAAAGAATGAGGCTCCAGTTGGGGGAGGGAGGGTTGGGCTGTCAAAGACAAGCAGGCTGCAGGCCAAGGGTCTGTGTTCTTACAGAACAGAAAATGCCATTTGTTACAAAATGTCCTGGGAGCGATTGCCCACTGAGATAGCAAGAATAGAGGGAAATAAAACTTCAAACAGAGTTTAATGGCTGAGCTCAGCGGATTGGGTGTTAGGGCAGACTGCTCTGTGCAAGAGAGCAGAGCCCTGGCAAGCTGAACCAGGCAGCCTGCTGCCCTCAGTGTGGCTCAGAACTTTCTCTCCTCTTGCAAATCAATCCCTAGAAAAAAATGATACTGTTACCTACCAGAGTTTTACATAGAGATACTTGATGACCAGGCTACCTAATAAAACGTAATGAGGTAGGGTAACCAAGAAGCTTCTAGATGTCCAGATTTCAGAGAAACTTCCAGAAAAGACAAGGGTGAGTTCTGTAAGTAAAGACACTTCTTCGCCTTGGTCTATAGCATGGGAAGGGAACGCAGCCTGGAGAGCAAACACATCATCATTCCAAATCCAACAGGAGACCAAGGTGCACCTGTCTCACCCACACACCTAGGACCCCCAAAGAGAAGTCAGCTTTTCCTGAAGGGAGTTCTCAAGTAGTAAATAAGTGGTCTCTCAGTTCCTAAATAAGTGGTCTCTGATCTCCATGGTCCTCTCCAGGGTGGAAAGATGACTCCTGAGCTAGAAAGAGTCCAAGGCCCTGGGGGAGTCTCTCTCTGTCTCTGTGGAGACCATTTGAAATAAAAACAATCTTTTCTCCCCCCCACCATGTAGTGTGTGTGTGTGTGTGTGTGTGTGTGTGTGTGTGTGTGTGTGTATGTCTCTCTATCTCCCTCTTTCTGCCTGAATAAACCTCAGAGCATACATACCTGGTGGAATGGAAAAGCTTTTGAGACCTGAAATCTGGAAAAAGCCTAAAGTCCAGCCCCATACCCACCGCCATTGTGTCCTCCATCAAGTTACTAAGAGTCAACAATTTGTGGTCCCAGACAAGACCTTACTCTTCCAAGCATCAATTTTCCTAATAAATGAGAACACGGCCAGTTTTGCTTGATTCTCACAATTGGAAGAAAAAGCCAACAGGATAATGAGAAAGAACTACAAATATAAGGTCCAGAACAATTGCGGAACATGTGGCAACTTGGCCTCCTCTGTGTTGGATTCTCATGGAAACTGAGGCAAGAACTTCCTGTGCCTGGAAGGAACAGAGATCAGTTTCTCTTTGATCAGATGGGATCTACGGCTTCCCCCTCCAGCCTCTGTCTGCTGCAGTCCTTCTGTCCCAGCCACATGGCCCACATATCCCACAGACAACACTTCTAGCTGACCCATGATCTATCAGCTGATCTCACTGGCAATGGTGCTGACAGACATCTGTCCTCCTCTCTGCTTTGATGTGGGAGCCACAGCAGTGTTCATAATTATTTCCTGAGCCACTCAAGCAGCTCCATGGTGTTTCCCTTCAGTGGGCTAGGCAGATAGGCCATAAAACAAACCATCTTTGAAATCTTCTCAGAGGCTCCACTCTGGAAGTTGTCCCTGTTCATTTTTATTTTCTCTATAAGGTCATGGCGTATCTCAAACTCCAATGTGTCCAAAATGAGTTGATGTGTATACTATCTTCAAACTGTACAATTCTAGCTTTGTGTTCCTTTCACATGGGCAGCAGTTAATACAAAAGCTTTACTACCAAGGCATCAGAGTGTAGTCCTCAATTCTAGCCCATTGGTTCCCAAAGTGTAGCGCATGGAATCCTGAAGTTCCCACAGCCCTCTAAGGAGATCTACAACATGAAAACTATGTTCATGACAATACCAAGCTATGTTCTGCCTTTTTCTCTGGTAACATTTGCATTGATGTTATAATACCAGGGATGGCATTTTTAATGCAAAAAAAATCAGAAAACCTTGTGTCTGCCACTGAGAGCTTGGCAGCTTCCCAATGTTGACACACCTTTCTAATGGGGCAGGTAGTAGTAGTCATGGATGTGGCTGTATCTCATATGGTTGAGTGAATTGCCCCAACCAACCCCAACCAAGATCTATGTAACTCAATGGACTGGTATTTCAAAAAAAGACCAACATAATATGGTTATAAACCCATACATGGGTAAAAGGTCTATATAAAGAGCATTTAAAGACCAATGGTGTAACAGTGCAAAACAGTTCACTAAAAGGGTGTCATAGCCCACGTTGTAACTGGCTCTTGGGTACTGGTTGCAGAAACATCCTCATGGCTTTCCTCCTGATCTTTATAATTAAATCACTATAGTGCTGATTAATGTGGTCTATCTTGGTCTCACTTCCATCATCTGCCAAATGTTAATATATCCTCACCCATATGTTATGTGTAAAGGAGACAGTGTTTCTAAGGTAGCGGATACTAAGTGTTACATCAATGGTATGTATACTCTTCATTATAATCGTCAACACCACAAAGTATAAACTATGGTTTATTCCACAAGTACATTGGCTCCACTGTCCTAATGGTTCCATTGATAACATGTGTCTACAACTAGCTGCACGTTCCAATACCATGCCCCTGGGAGTCTCCCTCTTCCTGAGGTGCCTGTCTGCTGGAAGGCTGGTGGTCTGAGAAATAAAATCCAACACCTCATGCTCGAATGAATTTCATATGAGCAGGAGAAAAAAAGAGGTGAAAAACAAAGAATGAGGAAAGGAGGAGAAGAAATACTAATCTGTTTTATCTATGAAAGTAATTAGTGTGGAGAAGGCAGAAATAGAAGTATTTCTAGCTTTATACAAGCAAGTGCATCAAAAACTAGAAGTACTAAAAACAAGCACCCTCTTCTCAAAGACTTATGCCACTCTTGGGATAATAATAAACACATCTGCTGAATCTTTCCTATACTTGGTACTTGTTGCCCTACCTAAAGCCTTAACATGTATTATGTCACTTAATATTCACTATTAAACCATTGAAGAAAATGAAGAACAAGAATCTAGCCCACCTATACGGGGGGGGGGGAGAAGAAAGAGATAAATAGTGCCAAGTCTGTGAGAAAAGCCAAAGGGAAATGTAGTATTTAATAAGCCAACTGGAAAATACTCAAATAATATAAATGTGAGTGCATGTACATAGCTGTGCTGGATAGCTTTAATGTCAACTTGACACACCTGGGTTGAGGGAGCCTCAATTGGGGAATTGGCTCCATTGGATTAGCCTGTGGCCACATCTGTGGAGAATTGTCTTGATTGTTGAGCAATGTGGGAGGGCCCAGCCCACAATGAGTGGTGCCACCCTGGGCAGGTTGTTGGGTACCATATAAGAAGGCAGGCTGGGCATGAGCCAGGAGAGCAAGCCAGTGAACAGCATTCCTCCATGGCCTGTGCTTCAGCTCCTGCCTCCAGGTTCCTGCCCTGAGTTCCTGCCTTGGGCTCCCTAAGTGATGAACTGTGACCCAGGAGATGTAAGCTGAATAAACCCTTTCCTCCCCAAGTTGGGTTCGGTCAGAGTGTTTTGTCACAGCAATGGAAGACAAACTAGAACAATAGCAGATGGCTATATAATAAAAATTACAGCACCAGGTAATGGAAACCTCCCTTCAAATTATTGGTCAGGGTAGTCCAAGAGACTCAAAAAAATAATTCCCACCACCCTTGGTTGCCTCCCCTAACTTGAAAGTAAGACCCTGTTGTTAAAGACATGGCATACTGTGGTCATAGGACTTGGAGGAATCAACCTGGAACTGACCTGGAAGCCCCCAGCCTGAAGACTAGCTCTCATAATATGAGCAGGTACGACGCTAGCTGCCAAGGGAGAAAACCAACCAAGAATCATGCCCACCTGTAAAGTCTATAAACACAACAATGACCGGACTAGAAAACTATCTCTATTGGTATATTACTGGCATCTTCAACAGCTGTCTAATTGAACATAAGGCCCACTCAGTGGAAGGAAAATGATATGTGGATATAAATATAGCCAAGTACATAATGACTGGAGAGGTAATAGACTCTAGAAAGGAACCTACTTCCGTTACTTCCTTAAATCTATGTAATGTCTTACTATATTCTACAAATGTATCCTTATATTTCCAGACAAGTGTACCTCTCACTACTGATCAAAGAAGCTTTTTTTAAACAGATGGAGACTATTACAAGTAGTTAAATAAGAGAATATGTAACTATGAGGTTCCCAGCCCTAAATGACACATCTATCTATAATGCAATCTTAACACTAATGCTCAGGGAACATTGTATAAGAGGTAGGCAGAAAGACTCTAAGATCCAGAGGGCCAAGACACATGCTGCGAGTTAATGCTTCTCGGCATGATCGGGAAAGCTGCACCAATGATATCTCCACTGTATGGTAGTCTAATGGGATCTCCATAATGACAAAACCAGTAGCCAAGGTGGAGGGGGGACATTTCAGGGGATTCCACCTCTATCCATAGGCAATCAATGGATGATGAGAAAGGGAGAATCAATTTTCTCTAGAGACTAGCTCCCTGAGAGGTTGTCCATTCCCAAGTGGACAGATTTTCACATATGTACACATGAGCACCACTAAGTGGATTCAGTGTAGTATGTATATTTATAAATGTTTATGTGTATATGTAACAATAGTAATCAAAGAACAGGGCAAGAAATTGACAAGGAGTTGATGGGAGAAGACATGGGAGGAGTTGATGGGGGACTGGGAGGGAGAAAAATAATGCAAATGCAATACTTATTATAAAATTCCAAAAAAAAATAAGATAAAATAAAAAGAAACAGAAAAATAGAAAAGGCCAGAAACTTGTCTGGTACTGTTTCTCAACATCCAGCCTTCGTCTTCGCTTTCTACTTTGTAGAAGTGTTTGTGGTTTGTCAGTAGATTGTTAGACTAATATAATTTGCTCAGGTCTTTTACCTTAGCAAAGCATTATTTACCTCTCCTCTCTCCCTTTACGTATCTAGCCTTCCCTCCATGTCTTCTGCATGTCTTCTCCATTTAAAGTGTCCCCAGTTTACCCCTGACATTCCCAGTCACCCTTGTCACCAGTTTACCCCTGACACTCCCAGTACCCTGTGTCCCTACTTTACCCCTGACAATCCCAGTCCCCTGTGTCCCCACTTTACCCTGATACTCCCAGTCTCCCTTGTCCCCAGTTTACCCCTGACACTCCCAGTCCCCTGTGTCCCTACTTTACCCCTGACACTCCCAGTCTCCTGTGTTCCCACTTTACCCCTGACACTCCCAGTCCCCTGTGTCCCCACTTTACCCTGACACTCCCAGTCCCCTGTGTCCCACTTTACCCCTGACAGTCCCAGTCTCCTGTGTCCCCAAGTTACCCCTGACACTCTCAGTCCCCTGTGTCCCCACTGTACCCCTGACACTCCCAGTCCCCTGTGTCCCCACTTTACCCCTGACACTCCCAGTCCCCTGTGTCCCCACTTTACCCCTGACACTCCCAGTCCCCTGTGTCCCCACTTTACCCCTGACACTCCCAGTCCCCTGTGTCCCCACTTTACCCCTGACACTCCCAGTCCCCTGTGTCCCCACTTTACCCCTGACACTCCCAGTCCCCTGTGTCCCCACTTTACCCCTGACACTCCCAGTCCCCCGTGTCCCCACTTTACCCCTGACACTCCCAGTCCCCCGTGTCCCCACTTTACCCCTGACACTCCCAGTCTCCTCTGTCCCCACTTTACCCCTGACACTCCCAGTCTCCCCTGTCCCCACTTTACCCCTGACACTCCCAATCTCCTGTGTCCCCACTTTACCCCTGACACTCCCAGTCTCCCGTGTCCCCACTTTACCCCTGACACTCCCAATCTCCCGTGTCCCCACTTTACCCCTGATACTCCCAGTCTCCCGTGTCCCCGCTTTACCCCTGGTGCTCCCAGTCTCCTGTGTCCCCGCTTTACCCCTGATGCTCCCAGTCCCCTATGTCCCACTTTACCCTGACACTCCCAGTCCCCTGTGTCCCGCTTTACCCCTGACATTCCCAGTCCCCTGTGTCCCCACTTTACCCCTGACAATCCCAGTCTTCTGTGTCCCCACTTTACCCCTGACACTCTCAGTCCCCTGTGTCCCCACTTTACTCCTGACACTCCCAGTCCCCTGTGTCCCCACTTTACCCCTGACACTCCCAGTCCCCTGTGTCCCCACTTTACCCCTGACACTCCCAGTCCCCTGTGTCCCCACTTTACCCCTGACACTCCCAGTCCCCTGTGTCCCCACTTTACCCCTGACAGTCCCAGTCTCCTGTGTCCCCACTTTACCCCTGACACTCCCAGTCCCCTGCTTCCCCACTTCACCCCTGACACTCCCAATCTCCTGTGTCCCCACTTTACCCCTGACACTCCCAATCTCCCATGTCCCCACTTTACCCCCGACACTCCCAGTCCCCTGTGTCCCCACTTCTCTTGATCTCCTTGTCCCCTTTATCCCTCCCTTTCCTTCTATAACACTCCTCCCCTCCCATTTAGATATCCTGGTTTTATCCATGCCACTGTTGATAACACTTGTCACCTACTAGCCTTCTGTCTTGGGCTCCCTCTTTCCCTTTACCTTCCTGATTCTTTTTTATGTACCTGTTTCCTGAAGTTGCATCAGAGTACATACTTACATACAAGGATTTGGTGCTAGCATCCACAAATGAGGTACAACATACGTCATTTGCTTTCTGAGTCTGTGTTACTTATCATAACAGCTTCCAGTTCTATCCATTTACCTGCAAATTTCATGATGTTATCTTTCTTTATTGCTGCATAGAACTCCATTGTGTAAACGTACCACATTTTCATTATCCTCTCATCAGCCGAGGGACACTTGCGTTGCTTCCAGCTCTTCACTAAAGTGAAAAGAGCTGCAATAAACATGGTTGTGCAATTATCTCTACAATAGGATGAATCCTTCAGGTATGCACCCAGGAGTGGTATGACTGGGTCAAATGCTAGGTTCATCTTTAGTCTTTTAAGAGTTCTCCCACTTCTATCAATAAAGGTTGCACGAGTTTGCAATCCCACTATCAGTGGATGAGTGTTCCCCTTTCCCCACAACCTCTCCAGCATTTGGTATCATTTGTTTTCTTGATCATAGCCAATCTTACCAGGGGAGAATAAAATCTTAAAGTGGTTTTAGTTTGCCATTTCCTTAAACTAACAATGTTGAACACTTTTTAAGATGTTTCTCAGCCATCTTTACATGTCTTCTTATCTTTAGAAGTGTCTGTTCAGATCTGTAGCCCATCTTTTGAGTAGGCCATTTGTTTTCTTGGTCCTTTGTTTTTTGAGTAGTTTATGTACTCTGGATGTTAAACCTCAGGCCCCTATCAATTTCTTACATAGCCTTCCGAATATTTTATGCATATGGAAATTGTGAATATATTATTCTCTCTCTGCTTTTTCTTTTCTTTTCTTTTCTTTTTTTTTTTTTTTTGTGGTCTTTTAAGACAAGGTCTCAAGTCAGCTTCATCTCAGTTTGTAGAATTTTTAAGGAGGTGGTTTATTTCATAGGGTTTCTGTTCATATTTCCTCTCATTGGCTAACAATCACATTTTCATGTATGCAGAGAGCACATGTTATTTATGTCCCATGGATCTGTAGACCAGGCTGCCTGAACCTCCACAAGATTCCTCTGCCTCGCCTCCAGTGCTAGGACTTAAAGGCGTTGCGCCACCACACCCGCTTGGCTTTTTCTTTTTCATGTAATAAATCTTGAAATTTATATACTGGGCAAATTCTTAAGACTAGAAGTAAATTAAAGGTTGCCAGGGGCTTGGGGAGGTAAAGAATGAGTTGTTACTTAATGAGTGTAGTTTCTGTTTGAAATCATGGAAATTTCTTTTTTTTTTTGGAAATTTCTGAAAATAGTGGTAAGGTTGCTCAACATCATGAATGTAACTCATATGCACTAAGCAGTACAGTTAAAATGGAAAAAATTTTAATATTTTAACACATCATTTTTTAAATTCTGGAACAACCTACTCAATAGTGAAACATTCCAAAACTCACAGCACTGGTGAGAAAGGGGTAGAGGCTTTGTATCCAGGTAGTTCAGCCCCAGAGTTTTCTTTTTTTTTAAAAAAAAAAAAAAAAAAAAAAAAAAAAATCTAGACCCGTGTCCCCCACCCTATCCCCCTCCCCACCAGAGCTCACACATTCTGCCAAACATGCTTTTCATCTCTTTCTCAGCCTTTCTCGATATTTTCCATGTGGAAGTTGACTGTTTTGAGCAGAAGTTCACTGTTTCAGTTAGTTCTTTGATGCAGTCCTTTCTGTTGTTGTTGTTGTTGTTGTTGTTATTGTTTCCAATATGTATCACTCCCAACTGCTTGGACAAAAGCTCAAGGGGCCGTGCACAAGAAATACTTACAACTAGGTAATTGGTGCTAGCATCCACAGATGAGGGATACCATTCATCATTTGTTTTTCTGGGACTGTGTTACTTCACTCAGCATGATGTCTTCTAGCTCCAGCCATTTACCTGCAAAGCTCATGATGTCATCTTTCTTTACTGCTGCATAGAACTCCATTGTGTAGATGTACCACATTTTCTCTATCCACTCGTCAGTTGAGGGGCATTTGGGTTGGTTCCAGCTCCTTGCTATTGTGAATAGAGCTGAAATAAACATGGCCATGCATGTATCTCTTTGGTGGGGTGAGTCTTGAGGGCACATGCCCAGGAGTGGTATGGCTGGGTCGGGTGGCAGCCCCAGAGTTTTCTTATCACGTGGGTTGTTCTGCCCAGAGGACATCAAGCCCCATTACTGATGGTCTTCTCACAGGCTGTAATCTTAACCATTAAGATTGTGGTATCCCTCCTCCCCCATATCTCTTTCTCTTTCTGGTGGTCAGAATAAGCCGTGGCATATTTCCCATACCCCATGAGACATATGTCAGTGGCTCTCAGCCTGCCCTTAGCCCTTGACATCAGAGGGAACATTGTGAAGGATGGGTATTGAACCCTTCTTCACTGGGCATACACAGAGCACATGCACAGATATGAATTTGGTAGAGCTTGTACTGTTTCCAAATTAGTAGAAACAGATAAATGTCTTCATGGCTTTGAAATACTCTCAAAAGTCAGTGGAAAACTACATGAGCCTAAGGAGTTGAGCTACACTGCAAGAACAGACCCCACTGGTGCATGTGAGGCAGAATATGGTTGCCATCCTACCACATGTTTCACTCTTCCTCCATTTGCAAAGAACACTCACTCAATTTAGGCTTTCATTACAATGCTAGCTCAGAATGGATTGTTCTTTGGTCCTAGACATCAGCTTATGATATATCTACTACTGTTTCTAGTCCAGATGTGGTTCCATGACATGTGCTTGACCAATTAGACTGCTAGGAATGATTTATATGTAATCCATCCTTTAGGATCAGGTTTCTGTCTTTTGTTAGATGTGAGCAATGCATGAGTCTGATGATGAAGCAATGACTAAAAGCATCATCATCTGATGGACTTCAAGATGGCTCCCAGTGACATCCTTCTGTACCTCCACTCATGAAGCACATGTCATCGTTCTTTCACTTCACAAGTACTTATAACACTTTCCCCCTAATCCCCATACTATGATAGAAGCTGTCCTGGAAATAAATTAATATAAGTCTTCATTCTTGTTAAAGTTTAAGGGGGTTAAGAGGGAAGAGAAAGAGAGATATAGTAAAACAAGAGCAGTACAGCACAACAGAACCCACATGCACACACACACACACACGCACACACACACACACACACGAGTCATCAGGCTCCAAATGGCAGGAAGAAAATATGCTGGCTTTCTGCTGGAACTGTTGGTGGGTCACAAGCTGAAAGCTGAGCAGGCTCCACAGAAGTGGAGTTGAGACGGCAGTGTAGAGAGGGACAGGGGATGCTGATGTTAGACACAGCCTTTCCAAAACAATACAGAACATGTGGATTGTTGTGGAACTCCATTACAGATTGAGAGGCACCCTCACACTTCTCACTTGGCACCAGCACAGACAGCCACATGCCGGACTCCCAACTTGAGTGCACACATGTGACGTTGCCTATGCCTCCACAAGCATACCCCATTGGAAAAGAGACAGAGACTGTCCCAACTCTGATGGCCTGTCACAAAGTTCAATTCACCCAGAGAGAGCAACCTTGGGTCTATCAAGTATCCAGGGTCCTAGGTCACTAGTTTCCAAAGAGGCCATTTCAATGAACATTGAAAAAGAGCAAGGCCCCACCCCAGTGTTCCTCTTCTCAACCCTGTGGCGATTTGGGGCCTGGTTCACAGTCTCAGGGGTGTAAACTCACCTTGCCCTTCTCATTCCCACAGTGGTGTGGGAGTCGGGGCGGGGGGGGGGGGGGGGGGGGGNTATGGGTTTTTTGTTTTTTTGACTCGGGTTTGGTGGTTGCAATTATATACATTAAATTGTTGTGGTGTGTTTTGCTTTCGGCAATGTAAAAAAGTAAAAAAGGAGTAAAAAAATATTTCAATTAAACAATAAATAAAAAAGGGGGAGAAGGCGAAGGGCAAATAGGAAGACCGAAGATAGAATGGGCGACAGAGGTTGCGAAGTTAGGAGAACCGGACGGGAGTACGAAGGAAGAGTACACAGGCTTAGCCAAATAAGAAGGGAGTGAAGTCAGCCCTGTGTGTGTGTGTGTTGAGAGAGATGTGCATTCGCATCTAGAGCGGGCAATGAAATCTTTCCTTAGATCTAGATACCACCTGCAGGGAGGCTTTTTGTCCGCCTATCTATCTTTCCGTAGCTTGCGCTCGTGCCCCCTCGTCTTGCCCCCGCTTTCTTTTGTTTCCGCGCTCTTCGCCCCCCTCCGCCGCTTTTCTCTCCCTGTATTTTGCTTTAGTCCCGTTTGTTGAATTTTAGTGCAAAAAGGATATTGGGTTGTGTTGGTGTTGGGCGGTGTTGGGGGTGGGGCAAGTTTTATGTATTTTGGCCTAAAAATAATTTTAAACAATATCAAAAACCCAATTTTTATAAATTTTAAATTTTTTGCTTTGGGGTTGGCATGCCTTTTGCGCCAATTTTTATGGCTTGGCAATGCAAAAGAAGCTTTGTGCCTTGAGCTTTTGGTGTTTGTGTTGGTAAAAAATTGAAAAAAAAGGGCACAAAAAAATAAAAAGAGTGATTTTTTTTGGCAATTGCCAAGCTGCTTTTGCCTTTTTTTGTTTTTTGCCTGGAAACAAACAACTTTTTGCATTTCTTTTTCTCTCTCTAAAGACTATTTTCAAATCCTATGGCAGTTTTTTTTTTTTTTGGCCAATTTTGGTGCCAAAAATTTTTATTTGTGGGTTTGCCACTAAAACGTTTTTTTTTTGCTTTGGCCTTTTTGGTGCATAATTTATTTTTGTTTTTTTTTTTTTTTTTTCTTGGCTGCATTTGTTCTGCAATATTTGTTTGTGTTGTTCGTTGGTTGAAAAAATCAAACAGAAAAGGAAACGCTTTTTGTGTCTGCCAACGCTGTGGGCCAAAAAAGTAAAAGTTCTTTTTGCAATGTGTTGGCGCCCATAAATAAACATTGGGTTGTGCATTGGCAACATATTTTTGCAAATTAAAACAAAAAACACTGGTTTTTTAGCTGGGTTCCAATATAAACTTTCATAATGCAATAAAAAAAACATGTTGGTTTGCGTGCTGGCAAAAGGAAATAAGCTTCTTTTTACCACAGGATGGGTAGTGAAATCCGGGCATGGGAGGGCACCCAGGGAAGTGCCATATGGAGTGGGGGTATGGGGGGGGGGGGACGGGGGGGGGGGGGCAATTTATATTGCGTGTAGGTTGTTTCCGCTGTAGTGCTTTTTTAAAAGGGGAAATGTTTTTTTTTTTAAAAAAAAAAAAAAAAAAAAATTTTTTATTTTAAAAAAAAAAAAGGTTTTTTTTGCCACCGAGTTGAGGTTGTTTGCAATTTTTTTCCCCCCACTATCCAAGTGGATTGGGAGTTGTTTCCTCCCCTTTCCCCCAAAAAACCTCTCCAGCAGTTTGGTATCCTTTGTTTTTTCTTGATCATAGCCAATATTACCCAGGGGAAGGAAGACAGAGGAGCGAATATTACATTCTTTTAAAGTCGGTGTTTGGTTTTTAGGTTTGCCATATTTCCTTAAACAAAAAAAACTACAAAAAAACCACACAATGTTGGACCACACTTTTTTAGATTGTTTTTCTTTCAGCCAATTTTTCTTTAAACATTTGTCTTCTTATCTTTGGGAAAGTGGGTGGTTTCTTTGTTTCAGGATTTGTAGGGCCCATTTTCTTTTTTGCGTAGGCCAATTTGTTTTTGTCTTGGGGTCTTTGTTTTTTTTGGTAAGTAAAGTAGTTTTCTTGTTTTTTTTTACCTTTCTGGATGTTAAAACAAAAAAACCTCAGGCCCCTATTCCCCAATTTTTCCTTAAATTTAGGGGCCTTTCCGACTAATTTTTTATGGGCGGCATGGGCCAATTTGGTAATATATTTTTTCTTGCTTTTTCTTTTTTCTTTTTTCTTTTCTTTTTTTTTTTTTTTTTTTTTTTTTTTTTTTTTTTTTTTTTTTTTTTGGGGGTTCTTTTTAGGGAAGGGGGGACCAGGGGGTTTTTCTAAGTCAGTCAATTTTTTCAGTTCTTTGTAAAGGGAATCTTTCAGGAAGTGGTTTTATTTCTGGGGGCATTTTCTGTTTCCTTAGTTCCTCTTTTTCTTGGGGCCCCCCCAACCAAATTCCACAAATTTTTTCCCTGTATGGCCAAGGCGAAAAAAGGGCAAACCACATGGTTATTTATGTCCCAATTGGGCTCGTAGGCGGGACCAGGGGCTTGGCCTCTTGGCTTTGTGGGGGAAAAAAAAAAACTCCCACCAAAAAGGCTCCCCCCTTGCCTCTGCCTCCCTGAGTGCCTGGGTAGGATAACATGGGCGTTGCGGCCAACCCCCCCCACCGGGGCTGGCTTTTTCTTTTTTCCATGAATTTTTTTAAAAAATTCTTGGCAATTTATTTATTTATTATTAAAAAAAAAAAAAAAAAAAAAAGAAAAGTAAATTAAAAAAAAAGTGTTTGCCAGTGGGGCTTTTTGGAGGTAAAATACTGAGTGTTACTTAAATGGAACAAATTTGTAGTTTTAGTTTCTGTTGAAAAATAATTGGAAAATTTCTTTTTTTTTTTGGAAAAAAAATTTTTTTTGAAAAAAAAAAATCGTGGTTTTAAGTTGCTTTTCAAAAGCATTCATTTTGAAATGTAAAAACCTCATCATTGAGCACTAAAAGCCAGTTCAGTTACCCAAGTTTAAAAAAAAAAAAAATGGGAAAACACAAATTTAAATATTTTTAACCAACATTTCCATTTTTTTTTTAAAAAATTTCTGGGAAAAAACAAAACAACAAAGGGGACAAAAAAAAAAAAACAAACAATTCCCAAAAAAAAAAAAAAACAACTCACACGCACTTGGTGAACGAAAAGGGGGTGGTAAGAAGGGGGGGCTTGTAATTCCCCAGGTATTAGTTTCAAGGGCCCCCAGGGAGTTTTCTTTTTTTTTACTATATATTTGTAAACCAAGGGGATTATTTCAAAAAATTAGGGAAACCCCGTGTTTGTCCCCCCCCACCCCTATTCCCCCCTCCCAACCGGAGGGGGGCCCACCCCCCCACATTTTTGCCAACACAAAAACATGGGGCCTTTTTCATACTTCTTTCATTTCTTTCTCGAATTATTTTCCATTTGTGGAAGTTTGACTGTTTTTGGAAAGGCAAGGAAAGTTCCAAAACTGGTTTCAGTTTAGTCTTTTTATTGCAGTCCTTTCTGTTGTGTTGTTTGTTTGGGGTTGTTGTTGTTGTTTAATTGTTTCCCAAATAGTATCACTTCCAAAAACAACTTTTGCTTTGGACCAAAACAAGGGGTCAAGGGTGGGGGGGGGGGCCCGTTGGCCCACAACAGAAACAAATACTTTAACAACAAAACTAGGTAATGGTTTGCAGTGGCTATTCCCCACCCAAGTGAGGGGATACCCCATTCATTCATTTGTTTTTCTGGGGGGGCACTGTGTTAACTTTCACTCCGAATGATGGTCTGTTTCTAGTTCCCAGCCCCTGTAACCTGCAACAAAGCTTCATTTGATGTTAATCTTCTGTCTTTACTGCTGGCATTAGGAACTTCATTTGTAGGGATGTACCCACCATTTTTTTTTTTCTTTTTCTTTTCTTATTTTTTCCCACTCGTTCAGTTGAGGGGGCCAATTTTTTGGGTTGGTTTCCCGGCTCCTTGCTTATTTTGAAATAAGAAGCTGAAATTAAAAAAAAAACACTTGGC
This sequence comes from Rhizomys pruinosus, assembly GCA_009823505.1. Taxonomy (NCBI): domain Eukaryota; kingdom Metazoa; phylum Chordata; class Mammalia; order Rodentia; family Spalacidae; genus Rhizomys; species Rhizomys pruinosus. Next base: position 2,146,640 of record VZQC01010439.1, read on the forward strand.
CCATTGCATGTATTCTCTTTGGTGGGGTTTCTGGTCTTGAGGCGGCCCAAACCCCATGGCCAAGGGGAGGGTGGTTTATGGCCTGGTTCGGGTGGCAAAAGCCCCCGAGTTTTTCTTTAATTCACGTGGGTTGCTTCTGGCCCGAGGGAACATTTTTTCAAGGCCCATTTTTTTCTTTTTGATGGGTCTTTCTTTTCCACAGGGCTTTTGTAATTCTTCACCCATTTAAGGGATTGGGGGATCCCTTCCTTTCCCCCCCTAATCTTTTCTTCTTTTTCTGGTGCGTTCAGGGGGAAAAATAACGCCGTGGGCATTTTATTTCCATTTACCCCCATTGAGGTACATATGTCCTTTGGCTCTCAAGGGGGGGCCTTTGCCCTTTAGCCCTTGAAACCTCCAGAGGGGGAACCCAAACCAAAACACACATTTGTGACGGGGGATGGGGTATTGAAACCCTTTTTTCAACTGGGGGCATACCCCACAAGAGGGGCCAACCATTTTCCGCGCACCAGATCTGACAATTTGCGTAGGATAGAAAGGGTAAAAGGCTTTGTAACTGTTTTCAAAATTAGTAGAACAAACAAGACTTTAAAAAAAAATATAAAATGGTCTTCATGGGCTTTGCAAAAAACTCTCCAAAAAAAGGGTTTCAGTGGGAAAAAAAACTACATGACGTGCTAAGGGGAGGAGTTGAGCTTTTTTTTACCCAAAACTGTGGCCAAAGGACCCCCCAGGGGGGGACCCCCCCACTGGCGTTGCATGTGGAGGCAAGGGAAATATGGTTTGCCAATTTCCTACAACATGTTTTCAAACTCTTCCTCCCTTTGGCCAAAAAAAGAACCAACTCAACTTCAAATTTAGGGCTTTTCCTTTTATACAAATGTTAAGCTCAGAATGGATTTGTTTCTTTTTGGGTTTTTTCCTAGGGGGTAACATTCAGCTTATTTGATTTTAATCTTTACTACTTGTTTTTCTTTAGGGTCCAGATGGTGGTTTTTTCTCATTTCGGACCATGTGCTTTGACCCCACATTTTAGGGGAACTGCTTAAGGAATGACAAATTTTATTATTTTTGTTAAAATTCCATTCCTTTACTGGTTTCAGGTTTTTTGTTTCTTTTGTTAAGATTGTGGGAAGGCAAATTGCATTTGTTTTGTGAGGGTTGATTGATGAAAAAAACGCCATGACTAAAAACAAAGGGGGGGGGCATTTCATAATCTGATTTGGGACTTCCAGATTTGGCTTCCCAGTGGAAAACAATTTTTTTTCCTTCTGTACCCTTCCCACTCATTTTTGAATGGCCCCATGGTCATTCGTTTTTCTTTTTTCCACGTTCAACCCAAAAGAACTTATAAAAAAAAAAAACCCCAACTTTTTCCCCTAACTTCCCCATTTACTATGATAAGGGACAAAAACAAAGGCTGTCCTGAAAATTAAATTAAATATAAGTCTTCCTTCTTGTTTAAAGGTTTTTAAGTGGTTAAGACGGGGAAGAGGAAAGAGAGACTATAAGTAAAAAAAAAAAAAAACCAAAAGGAGGGCAGTACCAGGCCAAACATACAGGAAAAAACCCACATGCCACACACCACAACACCCCACACGCCCCCCCACAATCACACACCCACCCCACACGAAGTTTCATCAGTGGAGCTTTCCCAAACTGGGCAGGAAGGAAAAAGGAAAAATTATGCTGGCTTGTTGCTGGGCTGACACAGGGTTGGTGGGTCAACAGTGGCTGGAACGCTTTGAGGGGGGAGGGCTTCCCACAAAGAAAGTTGGAGTTGGGAGTGAACGGGGGCCGGGCAGTTGTTAAGACGAGGTATCCAGGGGCTTGGCTTATTTGTTAGGGGGGAACCCACAGGGCTTTCCAAAAACAAACACAAAAATACAGGGGAAAAAATTGTGGGTATTGTTGTTGACTCCTTTAACAGGGAATTGACAGACGCAAACCCTCCACCACTTCTCACTTGGCCCACCACCAAGCAACAGGGGGTAACCCAGGCCACCCATTGCCGGGGGGAACTCCAACTTGATTGCCCAAAAAAACCATGTGGGACGTTTTTTTTTTGGGGCCTATGCCTCCAACAAAAAGCATTTTTTTACCCCCATTGGAAAAAAGAAGGGTGGGGGGACAGAGACTGGTTCCCACAAAAAAACCTTTCTGGATTGGGCGCCTTGTTTCACCAAACGTTCAAATTCCACACCCCCAGGGGGAGAGACAGGACAAAAAATAAACCTTTTTGGGTCTCATTCACAAAAAAAAAAGTATCCACGGGTCCTTAAGGTCATAGTTTCAAAGGATGGGGGGGGCCCATTTCAATGGGGAACACTTGAACACAAAGGGAGGGCCAAGGGGGCCCCAACCCCCGTTGTTTTTCCTTCTTCCTCAAAAAACCCTTGTGGCGGAATTTTTTTTTGGGGGGGCCCTGGTTCCACAGTTTTTCAAGGGGGGTGTAATTTTTGGTTGTTAAACTTCACCTTGCCCTTTCATTTCCCAACCCCCCCCATGTGGTTGTGGGAGTCGGGGGCCGCCGGGGGGGGGGGGGGGGGGGGGGGGGGGGGGGGGGGGGGGATAAAAGGCTCCCTATCATAGCAGAGTCACACTACCTTCCAAACTTCCCTCGGTCTAATTCACAGTGTTGTGAGTTTGTGACATTTAAAGGCTCAAAAGCAAAGTCAGAACTTTAAGAACACTGTGGGTGAGAAAATGGCCCCAAGGCTACATGCATTGTCCTCCATCTGTTTATCTTTACACCTGCTCCACTTCAGTTCCCAGGTGACTCAGAACAGAACAGATGCTTACTGCTAGCCTAAAGCTACTCCTACACCAGCTTATAAAATAAAAGTAACCATTTCTCTGTCACTGGGTCAGAGGCAGAAATAGGAATATGGGACACTGTACCCCAGATTCATCTTACTGGTGATTTCCTGGTGAAGTCTGTGATAGAAGAAATCATCAGTGCCAGGTGCAGACCTCGACCTTTACCCCTTCTCCTTGCTGGGCTCACTTGCCATCCTCAGGATGGGAAGCTGGTCTACAGCCTGCTGGCCAGGCCCCCAAGGATCCGCCTGGAGAGGAATGTTCTGTCACTAGTTCTTACACTTGTTCACTCAGCCTCTTTACTCAACAGAGGCCTTGACTGTATCCCTGACTGCTCTCTTTTGCCTTCATGTCCAAGTGAGATAAGACTGAGCCAAGAGGGTTGACCTGGGAATGGTTTCTATTCTTGTGAGAGGAAAGGGATGGAACCCTTGGAAAGCCAGTCACATAAAAGGGACATCCCAAATTAGGAAAAGAAGAAACACCTATACAGCTTACTCTAGGCCAATCCAGTTATTTCCCAAGGGAGAAAAGGAGCTCAGAAGAATTTAGGAAAATACTATATTGAGCCAGTGCCAGAGTCAGGACCAAATTCTCCAGGACCTGCTCCAGGACTTTAGTCACAAGTAATGTATCCCACTCTGTGGGCATCAAGTCTTTCTAGGCTGGAAGTGAACTTCAGACTTCAAACTATATTACAGGGCTATAGTCATAAAAACAGCCTGGTACTGGCACAAAAACAGACCTGTTGACCAATGGAACAAAACCAAAGATCCAAACTTGAGCACATACAATTTCAGCCACCTCAATGTTTGACAAAGGAGCCAAGAAGACTGACCAGAGGAAAGACAGCATCTTCAGCAAATGGTGTTGGCAAAACTGGATCACCACTTGTGGAAGAATAAAATTAAATCCCTACCTCTCACCCTGTACAAAATTCAACTCCAAATGGATCAAAGACCTCAACATGAAACCCAAAGCTCTGAAGATAATAGAAGAAAAAGTTGGCAGCAACCTACAAGACATAGGCATAGGTGAAGACTTTCTAAATCAGACAGCAGCTGCACAGGAAATAAGGTCAACAATTGACAAGTGGGACCTCATTAAACTCAAAAGCTTCTGTACACCAAAAGAAACAATCAGGGAAGTGAAGAGAAAACCCACAGAGTCAGAGGAAACCTTCACCACTGATACATCTGACACAGCATTAACTTCCAGAATATATTAACTACTCAAAAAACAAAGAAGTAAGAAAACAAAAGATGGAGAAAAGAGCTGAACAGAGACTTCACAAGTGAGGAAATAAAGATGGAGAGAAACACCTTAAAAAGTGTTCAACATCGTTAATAATTAAGGAAATACAAATTATAACTACTTTAAGATATCATCTCACTCCAGTAAGACTGGCTAGGATCAAGAAAACAAATGATACCAAATACTGGCGAGGTTGTGGGGAAAGGGGAACACTCATCCACTGCTGGGGGGAATGTGAACTTGTACAATCATTATGGAAAGCAGTGTGGAGAACCCTTAAAAGACTCAAAATGAGCTTACCACCTGACCCAGCCATACCACTCCTGGGTATATACCCATAATACTCATCGTACCACAGAGATACATGCACATCCATGTTTAGTGCAGCTCTCTTCACAATAATGAAGAGCTGGAACCAACCCAAGTGCCCCCAACAGGTGAATGGATAGAGAAAATGTGGTACATCTACACAAAGGGATTCTACACAGTGGTAAAGAAAGATGGCATCATGAACTTTGCAGGTAAATGGATGGAACCAGAAGATATTATGCTAAGTGAAGTAACACAGTCCCAGGAAAAAAAAAAAGATGACGAATGGTATTCCTCATTTGTGAATGCTAGCACCAAGTACCTAGTTGTAAGGCAAACTGGACAACGTTAATGTTATATTTCTCTTTACCTGAAAGCAACTGTGCTCTTATAATGTGAATCCCTTAATGGGCTATAGAATTAACCTACTACTTATTTTCAGACTTTGTAATTTTGGTATATGGGTAGAGGGTGTGTATGCATATTTTAGAGTAATATAAAATTAAAAGGGGAAATGTGTATCCCAAAATATGATTTGGAACTAACATACTGTTTATTTTCAGATGATATAATGGTAGTATAGATGTGACATTATATATATTATATTTCAACATATCTATAATTATATATATGCATATGTTGAAGCAATACAGATTGGAGGGAACAACAACAACAACAAAAGAAGTGTAACAAAGAACCGACTGAAACAGTAAAGTTCTCCCCAAAACAATAATCCTCTGCTTTGAAAAACTTTTAAAAGACTCAGAAAAAGATACAAGAAATGTATGGCAGAATGCATGAACTCGGGTGGGGTGGGGGATATTGAAAGGGAAATGAGTCTAAATTAGAATGAGAAATGATGTAATAAATGCACAAAACTTCAATAAAAATATTTTTAAAAAGAAACTTGAAGAGTTGACCTGGATTCCAGGAGCAAAAGTCCCCTTCTCCCCATTCTCCAGAGATGGGTCTAGGATGTCTATGGAGTGGATGCAGGGGAAGGCTGTGAAGGCAGGGACAAGACATCCTTGCTCCATCTTAAAATATGAGTGCATCTGACTCTGACCACAGAGTGCAGGGGTGTGTGAAGACCTAAGCCAAGCTGCTTTGGTCAGGTGCTTTTCTTCTTCTAATTACCTTGATATTCAGTGACTTTTGACTCGATCTAATATCCCTTTACTCCACTCAGTAATTCCTCCACATTGTCTGGTTTCTCTCACACAATGTAGGCACATGATTGGGCCACAGAAAGGAAGATAGAAGGAACAGGTGGAGTGAAATAGAAGGTGCAGGTAAAAAGAGGCACGTGCTTTATACTTCTCCTGTAGAGGGATTGGACAAACTCTCAGTTCACCATTGTACACCCAGTTGTCCAGTCATTGTTTAACTTCATGCTTGAGTACCACTCACTGTGGAGCCAGGAGATTAACCTCAAGCACTCTCTATCCCCAACCATGTTTTCAACAAGATCGTGTCTGTGTTCTAGACAGCTCAGCGCTAACAAGGCACAGGGGATGGGATGGGGACTGCTGAAGGATGCAGTGTCTCCCATCTGCAAAAGCCCTCTGTAGGATAGGCCCATTCTAGGCTAAGACTTTTGAGATTTGACTATGAGAGAGAGGGAGGAAGAGAGAGAAAGAGAGAGAGAGAGGAAATTTATTATGTCATATTGGGATTAGAACAGGCATAGGGGAGTCTTCCATCCAGAATTGCCAACACAGACCACAAAGCTTTGTAACAACACTCCTTTACCCAAAGACAGAAGAATCTGCTCTCATGCAAGATGTCTGTCCTGGCTATGCATGGTACCCTCACTATTGTTCTAAGATTATCAGCCTCTGGAAATGTATTTCAGAATGTCTCTGCTTCCTACTTTTTTTTTTTAATTTTTTTGCTTCCTACTTTATTGTCTCTTTCCTAGAGGGCTGAACACAGACTAGCTGAATGAACTAGCCAAGAAAATATGGAGCAGGAAATGTTGAACTATAAGAAAGGAACGTTCCATGTAAGCCAATAATGTACAGTGTTACCATGCTATATATCAAACGCCTGTGGGATTTGGATGTGCAAGAAAATGAATTATATGTGCTAATTGTTTCTGGGCATGATTTTTGCTGAAGAAGCTGAGAAAAGGTAGAGGAAGACCAGAGTCTTGGGAGAACTGTCATGAATAGAGAAAGTCCTCGACCTCTGGTCTTTTCTCCTTGTATAGCAAGGAAGAAGCCTCCATGAGGAGAAAAAAGTAGAAAAAAATCATCCATAGAAGAGAATATGAATACCCCATTCTCTAAAGACTTCTGTCTGAGGAATGCTTTCTAACAGAAACCAGCAGCAGCCTTACAGTCTATTGAGTGTTTGGGCATCCTTGAGGATCAGTAAATTGTGCTGCAAGAAGAGCCAGGAATAGTTAGCTTTGGTTCCAGTGGTCTCAGAAAGTCATCGTATTGGTCAATATAATAACTATCTTTCTTAATAAAAGATCTTCTACACTCATCTATCCAGAAAAATACATGTTTCTTGCACACAATATGATATGGATTCAACAGCTTTTTTGTTAATGCATGTATGTGTTCATATGTAGGGATTCACCTGTGTGTGCATGTGCATGTGCATGTGGAGGCCAGTGGGCATCCCTGGGAGCCATCCTTAGGAATGCTGTCCACTTCTTTTAAGACAAGGTCTCTCAATGACCTAGAGCTCATCAATTAGGCTAACTGGCTAGCCAGCGATCCTCGGGGACCTTCCTGTCCCTGACCCCCAGCACTGGAATTACAAGCTTGCACCACTACGCCTGGCTTTCTATGTGGGTGCTTGGTATTGAACGCAGGACCTCATTCTTATGAGGGAGGCACTTTTCTGACTGAGCTATCTCCCCAGCCCTTCAATGACTCTTCTTGGACATATTCATCTATGTAGTAACCCCAAGATTCTGGATCTCTTCATTAAGATGTGAGTATCTTAAATATAAAAAGAGAGAAAGCTTAATGAAGGCATGCTGGCCTTTAGCCACCTAACTTCAGAAGAGTCCCACATCAATTCACTCATTCTGAAATCAGCAAACTCAACTCCTTCTCTGAACTGTAAAGGCAGCTAGAAAATGTCTCATGTGCTCTGGAAGAAGGAAATGAAATAGTATCTGATAAATGCAGGGTTGTTTCTCTACCACAATCACAATGAGAATAGGAGTGGGAGGCTCTTCCCACTAAGCTGAAGTAAGAGAAAACTGTATTGATTTTCCCAGGACAGGTTCTTGAAAGAGCGCCCTTGGATGGGTCTGGGGTGAGACTAGGAGGCTCTAGTCCAGTTTCCTTCTCCTCTGAGAGCAAATCATCTGCCCAACTTGAGAATTCCAGAGAGATTCATATTTGAGTCTTCACCGAGGTGCCCCACAGAGCATTTCCTCAGCAGGACCATGTCACACCAATGCTTCTGAAAGCTACGATTGGATGGGTCTGCAGAATGAGCAGCTCACTGTGTGAGCAGCAGCCAAAACTGGGGAACTTGGCAATTTTCACAACTTATACCAGGTCATTATGAGCAGGGGCAGAAGGTATTTCCTGGAGGTTTACGTAGGCTCTCCTTAGAGAGCACTCTTCTCAAGCTGACTGTGTGCATGCACAGGCATTCTGATACACCAGTCAAAACAGCCGATGTGGAAAGTATAACAGATAGGCAGCTACCTTTGATTAGAAGCAGCTTTGGCTTCAGATAGGATCTGTGTTACCAGAAAACTAGGCATGTTCAGGGGCTCATTTAACTTCTTGATTCTTTTCCCTGCTCTTGTCAATCATTTTTTAATTTTGAGAGGTTGAGTTATAAAGCTCTGTGTACCCCAGAGTGTCCCATGGCATTTATACTGAAAAGTAGACAACGGAATATATGTAGCATGAAAGCAGATGGAGAGAGGACCAGCAGGTGAGGAAGAGAGGTGAGACAGGATAAATGAGAAAAAAAAAAAATATATATATATATATATATAAGAATATCATAATGAAACCCATTACTTCATAAGCCAACTAAAATTACTAATTTTTTTTAAAAAGAAAATCAGAGGGCCTGGTTTAGTAAATAAAGAACTTTTTTTTTTTTTTTTTTTTTCCCTGTAGCTCCAGCTGTCCTGGAACTCACTCGTAGACCAGGCTGGCCTTGAACTCACAAAGATCTCGCCTGCTCTGCCTCCCAAGTGCTAGGATTAAAGGCGTGTGCCACCACACCCAGCTAAATAAAGCACTTATAATGCAAGAATGAGCACCAGCATACAGATCACCTACACCCACATAAAAGATGAGCAGGTAATGATGTCCTGGCTGGAATTCTAGCACTTGGGAAGCCAAGATGGCTGTTTAGCCAAACTATCTGAACTGAAGAACTCAGTTCAGCAAGAGACCCTGCCTCCAAAAATAAAGTGGAAGGAACTTGAGACAGGTCCATCCCCAATATCCACCTCTGGCCACCACATACACATGATGCACATCCACCCACACACATGTGACTGCACAAATACACATGCATCCACATCCACCCACACACATGTGACTGCCACAACACATATGCATGCACATCCACCCACACACATGTGACTGCACAAACACACATGCATGCAAACCACACACACACACACACACACACAGGAAAAAAAGAAAAGCAGAAGTACAGGAGCTCATGAGAACTTCTCAGAAAGATAAAGAAAGCCTTCAAGTAGAGAGGTTTTTTAATGCTTTGGTTTTTTAGTTTTGGCTCATTAGCTGAGAGGTGGAAATGCCTTCAACCAAAACAACAAACCCAAGCTAGGTGCCGAGAAGCTGAGCCGATATCTGATTGACTTTTGTAGGGGGTTTGTCTCTAACTATACAGGATTATTGATTATGGAACTGTGCCTTTCTGAAGGTTCCTTTGTATTCTTATCTAAACCACAACCTGGTGTTGCACGGAAAGGCTGCCAGGTCCCCGTTTGGTACTGTGCAACTCATGTGAGGCATGAAAGTGCTCAGCCAAGGGAGCTTGTTCCCCTGGAATGCAGTCCACTCTCTGCCTGCCAGGTCTGTTCTCTAGTCACAGGTCTGCGTCAATCTGAACAATGGGGCATTTTTATGCAATGTGTCACCTCAGGATACCCTTTTGCCCACAGGTCCTACACAGAATGTGCTGCCAGGCCCTTCACCACACACTGAGCTTCTCCAGTGCCCTTGGCCTCCATAGACTTTCAGGCTGCTCCACTGCAGCTGAAGGAGAAAAGACCACAGATTTGCTGGTTTCACTTAATGCCTCTTCCCCAGAGTTCTTGATATCTACTTCCTCTCAACCTCCTCACTGAGATCCCTGGTTACACTTGTTCAGCACGTATGAAGCTAGCAAATAAATATGTAACAAGTTCAAGTGATGATAGGGACAGTGCAGAAGAGCTATGGACAGTGTGGGGATATAGGCCACTCCTGGGCCTGATTAGTAAGCCATGTTGCTGAATTTCTCACTGTGCCATCAACATGGCTCCCTTCCAGGAAACAGCTGCATGCAGCCCCCTCGCTGTGATTAGTTGCCACCCTGAACTGGTAAACAGCACATAAACATCTATAGAAGCACGTGCAGGCTGAGAACTATGTAACTGCATGATTAAGTTGACCTTTTAGATTATTGAATGTGCTCTGTGCTGATTGGTAGAAGCTTCCCATATAACCTCATACTGGGAAATAAAGTTTTGGGCTTCCCTCCCAGAGTGGTCTTTTATTCTGTGGCACATACCCTCGGTAGAGTGAGCCGACTGCCTCCGGAGAAGACCCACATGTGGCACCTGAACAGGGACCCTCAGACCTACCTTAACCCTGGAGTTCTGGGTAAGTGATCCCTTCGATGGGTAATTTATGGTCCCAAGTGACCCACTCCAGGCCATTCGCCTACCCCAAGCTTGGAACCTCGATGAGAAATCACAGTCACACCAAGTGACACACACACACACACACACCCCACCCCCTGAGCAATTACTCTGCTCCGGTCGCACAGCCCAGAAGTTAATGAAAGTCAGGCCCAGGAGCTATGGAAGACCCTGCTAGATTTTGCCTCTTGGTTGGATGAAGAAGGGGAGCAGGATCTGGAGTGGGAGGCCAGCAGGCTACATGCATGACCAAAGGCAAAAAGAAACTGCTTGATCCCCCCTAAGAGCTGCTGGGCAGGAAAAGTTCACCCAGCGGGCAGCTCCAGACTGCGCAGGAAACAGAACGTGGTGCCTTAACAATATCAGACTCAGCGAGGGAGGAGTCACCGCCCTTGAATGCCCCACCACCCCTCCCCCCTTCATCTTCATACCCATCTTTGCCGCCCTATGTCCCCCTCAGGAAGAGCTCAGTACTGCCTGGTTTCATGTACTGCAAGCAAAGGGACCATAGATGGGTTGAGGCAGAACAACCCCCCCCCCCAAGCTGGATGGGTTCTCCCTCGCGGGAGTCCCTTGCCTTACCATTGGCGCCCCCTGTCCACACTTTTCCGCTGAACCTGGTAGCAACACCACAACGCCCTTGCCATGGTCTCCCCATCCCCCGTCCGTGTACTACAGACACCTCTTCCTTGCTCTTAAGACCTTCATCACCCCCCCTTCATCTTTATTTGCTTTAAAACTTGTTTTTGAGATGAATTTAATAACGTAGGATTTAGTTCCAGTGCTCTGGAGGCGGACTCTGGAGGCGGAGGCAGGTAGACGTCTGTGGGAGGTTGGACCCAGGCTGGTCTAGGTATTGTCAAGACACACGCTACGCTGGCGGAGGACCCTGTCTGAAATAAGCTTGGGTATGTTTTTGTGTTTTTAATATATCAAACAGTCCTTAACAATGAGTCTAAAACTGCAGGCACCTGTGTACTGTTTTGGCCTTTGGGTCTTCTCTAGCCTTTGGTCCTCTAGAAGAGACGGAAAAATGATTAGATCAGGGCTACGTCGGAGTAAGGTTAGGGTCAGCTAATTAGGGCTGGGCGGTTGGGAGGGGGCCCAGGAGTCAACCAATGGATCTCAGGTGTTTGCATTTTACTGAGGACACCTATTCTAATTATGTAAGAACTCCTACAACAGGAAAACCTGTACCATACTTTTTTGATCTTTTTGAGACAGGGTCTCCCTTTAGTCCCAGCTGGCCTGGAGCTCCCTATGGAGACCAGGCTGGCCTTGAACTCACAGAGATCTGCCTGCCTCTGCCTCCCGAGCGCTGGGATTAAAGGTGTGTGCCACCACATTCAGCCTTCTGCAACATAATTTTGAAAACAAAACAAGTGATGGGTCACCCTCCAGCTCCATCTGCAATGTGTATGGCCGTTCTTTCTTTCACCAAGAAGCCTATACCATCAACTTCTCCTGCCATGAGAGGTTAAACTCCAGTAATGCCCCTTTTTTCTCTACCTGCTTGCCCTTGGCTTCTGCTTTCTCAGTCCTGTAAATATCACCAGCGCTTTACTAACCCCACCCTCCAAGAAGGGAGATATGTTTTCTTTCTAAATGGCTATCAATCAGACGTGGGAATCCTGCTTATGGGCCTCCTGCACGGAGACAGACAAGCTGATTGGCTCGGCAGTGACTGCTGGAGTCACTATTTCCAACTAAATAGCTCAAGTGCAAGCCCTCCATAACCTGTCATTGGTGACATCAGAAGGGTTCAACACTGCTGCGTCCTCTGTAGAGTACGTTAGGCTAAGCATGGCAACTTTAAAGACTCAATTGGATGTCATGCAACCTTTTTAGAAGCCATGCTGCGCGTGCGGTTTAGCAACCCCTTCAAACTCTTGCTTTGAGGAATTGTGTTTCTGGTCTTGCTCAGTTGCATCAGGTTGCTTTGATCTAGGATAAAGGCACAACAGCAAGACATATCGATGTTGGCTGAAATTGTCTACAAACATGTTCCCACTCAGGCCCCTGTCCAGGCCAATCTGGCCCTGACACAACCAGAGGGTTGAGACACCTAGGCTTGTTCAAGCACAAAATGTGTTACTGATGGTTTTCCATGTCTCCAATCCTTGGGGCAATTTATAAGTAAAAAAGGGGGATATGTAGGCCACTCCCAGTCCTGATTAGTAAGCTACGTTGCTGAATTTCTTGCTGCACCATCAACATGGCACCCTTCCTGGCAATAGTTGCATGTAGCCCCCTTGCTGAGATTAGTTGCTCCCTGCACTGAGCTTGTAAACAGCATGTAAACATCTATAGCAGCATGTACAGGCTGAGGACTATGTGACTGTGTGATTAAGTTGACCCTTTCGATGATTGGATGTGCTCTGATGCTCTCTGTGCTGATTGGTAGAAGCTTTCTATATACGCTGTACAGGAAAATAAAGTTTGGTGTTTCGCCCTCTGACACATTCCCAGAGTAGTCTTTTGTTCTGTTGCACTTACCCTCAGTAGAGTGGGCCGACAAGAGAAGGCCCACAAGTGGATGACAACTGGAGAGGAGAGCCATTTTATACTATCAGTCAACAGGGTCCCTTGGTTGAAGGACATTTGAACAAAGATTATAAAAGAAAGAACCATGCAAACATCTACTGATGAAACATCAGGCTCAAAATCTCTGAGATAGGGACATAATTTGAGGGAAAAGAAGGTATCCAATTTATCGGAGATGGAATTAAAAAGCTGCAAATGGGTGGAATATGAGACCAAAGAATTGACAGACACCTCATGCAAGGCCCAGCAGGCAAGACTTTCTCTGAGAGCACTCTTCAGATGTTCTGGCACACAGTAGGGTCACAGAGTCACTCTGTTTCAACCAGGTCATACTGATTTACCACCTACTCAAAAATGATTCCTAAATCCTTATAGGCACTTTACAGCAGCCCCAAGGCACTTTCCCAATGGTATATGTTCCCTCCCACTGCCACACTGACCCCAGCCTTGCCCAGCTGCCCAGCTGCCCAGCCTCAGAGGTTTTCCCTCAAAGAAAAAGTTCTATGAGCAATTCTCTGCCTTAAAAGCAATGAGAAAACCGGTAATTTTTATTATAATAAAATTTTTCAAAACCCTGGAAATGAAAGATGTGCACCCATCAGAAGAGCGAATTTTAAAATAACAAGGAACTTGTGGGTATTTTAGCTTTGTCTTTCTATCACACTTGCTTTGATTTCATGCTAACCTTGAAACTAACAGCCTAAATCACAATAAAAATATTATCTGGCAGTCACAAGAAGTGCCTGCTAATGATGTACTTCCTTCAAAGTCTAATTCCCAGGAACTAATATTATTTGGCCCTATTTGTAAAACTGACTTTGGACTTGAATAAAATGAAAACTTCTGTTTTAAAAAGCAGAGGCTGGAACAAAGTGAAAGGCTTGGGAGTGAGTGGCTACTGAAGAGTAAGGACTCTTCCTCTTGTTTCTAACATCTTTACTAAGCTATAGGAATTTACATATTATACAACTGACTGATTTAAAGTATAAAATTCTTAATGACTTTTAGTATATTTCTAGAATTGTGTTTTAAGGGGCTAGAGAGATGGGTCAGCTGTTGAAAGTGCTAACTGCTCTTGCAGAAACCCAAGTTCAGTTCCTAGCACCAGCCGGGCATGGTGGCACACGCCTTTAATCCTAGCACTTGGGAGGCAGAGGCAGGTGGATCTTTGTGAGTTCAAAGTTAGCCTGGTCTACAGAATGAGTTCCTGAACAGCTGGGGCTACAAGGAGACCCTGTCTCAAAAAGACAAAAAAAAAAAAAATGAAAGAAAGAAAGAAAAGAAAAGAAACAGTTCCTAGCACCAAATTAAACAGCTTGCACTTGCCTGTAACTCCAGCACCAAAGGTATCTGATGCCTCTGTGAGCACCTGCACCACTCACGTGTGTGTGTGTGCACATGCACACACACACACGTACACATACATTAAATTAATTGTAATAACAGACTACAGATTGCTCTTTCTTTTTTTTTTTTTTTTTTTTTTTTTTTTTTTTGCTCTTTCTATCACACCCTGTAGTCCCAAGGCTCAGAGTCACTGGGGAAGAGAAACAAAAGATTGTTAAGTCAGAAGCAGTAGATGAATGCAAAGAAATTGAGTTATTTGCACACCACAGGGTAGTTACACATACAGACACATAGCACTATGACAGTATGCACAAGACCTATACAAACCCAAACCAGATAAGGACCCAGTGTGGATAGGGAGGTGGACAGGAAGCCCCGGCCCTGGCTGAGATTCTATTGGCAATTGATAGCTGCTGGAGAGAGGGAGTCAGTTTTCCTTATTGCCGTGATACCCAGTAGGTTCATCAGACTCTAAAGAATCAACCCACACCCAAGAGTATTTGGAGAACACAGATTATACTGATAGGCCTTAAATAAAAGGCAAATCAGAATAGAGGACATGAAGTTAGGGAGGAGCAATAAGGAGGGAATGGAGAGGGGAGGATCTAAACATAATCAAAATATACTGTGTGAAATTCTTGAATCAATAAAAAATTTAAAAACTGAATCATGTCTTCCTCACCATAATTTTAGAAATTTTAAATTATTCTAAGCACAAACCTTATACCCTTTAATCATAAGCTTCTACATCTCCTTCTCCCACAGTCCTAGGCAACCACTAATCTCTTCTTTGCCTTTATATATATTGTGTCAATGTTTTATATAAATGGGATCATACAACATGTGACCCATTCTGACTGGTTTCTTTTTAAATTTTTTTTATTTTATGTGTATAATGATATTGCCTGCATGTGTGTAGGTGCACTGTGTCATGCAATGCCCATGGAGTCAGAAGAGGGCATCAGATTCCCTGGAACTGGAGATGATTGTTAGCTGCCAGGTGGGTGCTGGGAATCAAGACCTGGGTCTTCCGCAAGAGCAGCTAATGCTCTTAACCATGGAGCCATCTCTCCAGCCCCTGACTGCTTTCTTATACTCTGCTGATGTTTTCAAGGTTTATCTATGGCATACCAAGAATCCTTTCTTTAAAAAAAAAAACTTGATTTGAGAATTTCAGACAATATCTTTTGAACATATTCAACCCTCCCTCCAGTCCCACCTTACTCCCCCACCACATTTTTGCTTTGTATGGCTGTGCCATGTTTTGCTTATCCATTCATTAGTTGATGAGTATGTGAGTAGTTTCTGCTTTTTAGGTCTAAGTGAATAATGCTGGACAAAATTTCCTCCTAGGGTAAAGAAAATGTTCTAGGAGTGGGTAGTAGTGATGGCTAAACAGCTTTGTGAATATACTGAAAAACATTGTTTCACAAATTTTATACATATGTATTATTTCTCCAAAAAGCCACATTCTACTCTAGGGCTCTTAATTTCCCTTACCACATGTATGGCATGAGTTATACATTCTCTATATATTAGTATTTCTTTTTTCATTATCTGTATTTCCCCATTAATGCATATACTATATGATGGCAGAGAATTTTTCTGTGTATTCACTGGAACATTCCCAGTATTTATAGCAATGTCTACTATATAGTGATTTCTAGTGCATAGTGATGTTTGAAGCCTTTTCTTATGGAAGAGGGACAACCTTCTTTTCAGAGAAATTATTTTTAAATTAGAAATATAAGATTAGGTATAGGATCCTGGCCATTCTCAAAAACCTGTGGTTATTTTCTAATGTTTTGTAATGATTTCACTAGGTTTATGAGGATGGTTTCCTTGAGATTCTTTCTGCCGAGTGATCAGCACGTGTATGCCCATCTTCCCAAACAAGTGAGGGACGATGATGTAAATTTCACTGGTCCCCTGGTATCCTCCATTGCATAGGCAGTTGGGGGCACTGCCTTTGTGGGTGGGGCTCTTCCCATCTTGGCTTCCACTAGCATTTCTCAGCCAGTGCTGCTCATCTAAACTGGAAAACAAGAAAAAAAATTTGAATAACCATTTCCCCAGTCTTCTAAGGATGACACACAACTAGTGAGGTTCTAAATGCATAGGAAGGATATTAGTTCATTATGCTGTAAACAACTGGAACTGGTAGAAAATCAGTGAAGGGCAAAGGTTAGACTGAGGTCCATTGTGCAGCCAGCAGGAGACCTACAAACATAGCCATTTGGAGACCTTACCATTCCAATGTGTTAGGCACATGATGGGTAAAGAAGGGTTAACTGCAGAAATCCCTCCTGGATGGTGGGGCTCCTTGATGGAACCAAGAGAGCTCAGCTTCTGTCTTAAGGATGATAGCTGGAGGCCTGCTCAGCTGTCATCCTACCTCTAGTTGCCCCAGGAGTGGAGAGAAGAGAGAAATAAACACTGTGTAGAAAGAACAGCAATCAAAACCTTCTGAAAAGAATGACTAAGAAATTTTGGAAAATGTGAAGGTGGGTTATATGTCAATGAGGGATTTAGATAATTTCTCACAGAAGACACAGAGCCTGCCATGCCTTTGAAGGAAGAAGCAATCAGTGCCCAGCTGCGGATGGTTTCCATGTGTTTATTTGTCAACAACCTAATGAAATAAGGCAAAAGCAGCACAGATATTCCAGCCCTGGGCCTGCCAACTTGAGGCACTAAGCCTGAGGGAACTGGAGTTTCTTTCTTTCCAATCTTCCCTCAGACCCATCCAACACACACACACACACACACACACTCAGAGATAGAGAGACAGAGACACAGAGAAAGAGAGAGATACAGAGAGATACAGAGAGACAGAGAGACAGAGAGACCTGAATGCCTTCTCCTGTTTACTAGGCCCTTTCTCTTTTATGTAAAAAGTGACTAAGCCAAATTCCCTCTTACGATAAGTTCTGTGGTAAAGGAGATTTTCAAAAGCATAAAAACAACTCGTTTGGGCTGGAAAGATGGCTCATTGGCTAAAGCACTTTGCTCTTCTAGAGGACCCAAGTGGAGTTCCCAGCATCGACATCAGGTAGCTCACCACTGCCACCAGCTCCAGAGAATACCACGCCTTCTTCCTGCATTTTCAGGTATATATATACACACACACACACACACACACACACACACACACACATAAATAAGTTTTTAAATCTTTTAGAAAAAAAGGAGAACAGCAACAAGCTGCTTTGATAGCAATTGATATATCTTAAGTTTTTCCATCCATGGCCCCATATGCTTACCCCTAAGTACTATGGTGGAGGAAGAGGTTACATGGGCAATACTAGAATCTATATCAGCCAAAATAGTAGTCTGATAAATAAGCCAACATTGGTCGCAGTCATTGACAAAGACCTATAATGTTTACTAAGTGTTTTAATTACATTTCTGTTGTTATAATAAAATAGCCTAACAGAAAGCAACTCATGGGAGAAGGGTTTATTTGGCTCACAATTCCAGGTTTAGCCCATCATCCCAGAAAGGTCAAGGTAAGAACCTCAAATAGTTGTCATCTCACAGCCACAGTCCAGAGCAGAGACATATGAATATGTAAATGCTCCCTACCTTGCTTGCTTGTGCTCAGCAAGTTCAGGAACTTCTGCCTAGGGAATGGTGCTGCCCACAGTGGCCTGGGTCTACCCACATCAGTTAACTTAAGACACGTCCAACCCAATCAGACAATCCCTACATGAGACTCCCTTCCTAGATAGTTCTGGGTTGTGTCAAGTTAACAATGAAAGCAAACCATCACATAGGGTGATATCATTAGACTATTAAGATGACTTTATTGAGATTTCCTCTATAAGAGGACCAGTTTCTTTGAGAGAAATGAGGTAAAAATATTTAGAACAGATTAATGCTTTGATATGTCTGCCCATACATTGAAAGAGGTCCTCCCCATGCAGGGCTCAGTATTTTGTCATTCTGATGTGCCAAATGGCATATCTGTGAAGTAACATGTACTCATTCATGATGTCCTCATATACAATCCCTATATCTCTCTTGGTTGGAGTCTTCTTGATACCCACTTCTCGCTTCACACACACACACAAAAATATCTGTCCTGTCCATTTTTAGGGACTTATTTTCTAACTGGACCTAAGAATTGCCTGTTCATCCATGCATCCACCCATCACTCATTTCCTTCATTGATACAAAATTTCCTAAGAGTTTGTTGTTTGTCAGACACAGTGGAAGTCATCAGAAATAGGCATGCTGCCTCAGGAAGCATGAAGTTCAGCTAACAGACAAAGATACATGTAAAGAGTGATGTGCTATGGGGGCTGGAGAGATGGCTCAGTTGGCAAAGTGCTTGCCACACAAGTAAGAGGATCTGCATTGGGGTCCCTGGCACCCACAGAAAAGGCTGCATGTGGAAATGCTTGCCTGTAACCCCAGTGCTAGGAGGCAGAGACAGAGTGTGCTAGCCAGTCAGTCTAGCCAAACCAGTGAACTCCAGACTCAGTGAGAGACTGTATCAAAAAATAAAGTGGATAGTGGTAGAAGGCACACAATATTGACTTCTGGTGTACACACACACATACACACACACACACACATACACACACACACACACAATACAACAAAAAGAGAGTGCCAGGAAGGGATAGGGAATTCAGTTTTCCAAGACTGAGGAGACTGCCTAGAGAATAGGACACTCCAGATGATCGGTAAAAGTTAAACAGGGACTGTCCAGAGAGAGAAATGTAGCATTCCCTTGAAAAGGGTTATCAGTCATTTCTGGGTGTTTGATTCTCCCTTTTCTTGGTGGGACCTCACCATAAAGCTTATAACTATATTAAATCCTCAAGATTCTCTAGAATGCTGACAGTTACTGCCAGAATTTGGCTGGTTACAGCCACAGTACTCTGTCATGTTCTGCAGAGAGGCTGCAGTTGCTAGCAAGCACCAGGTCCTGAGTTAGCAAATCATAGTGAAGCCCACATAAGGAGGCCAATCTCATTCTAGAAAGATCTCTGAGCACCTCGTGTGAAATAGGGCCTGCATATTCCTGCTCATACATTTCTGTGTTAATGTCAGTTACTGTTCAATTTAGAAAAGAAATGAATGGGTTCCCAGGGACCTTTCACCAGCCAGTCAGCACACTTGTCCACACCTGTCCTTAAGCCTCTTCTCTTTCCTCTCTAGAGTGCTGAAAGTCTTTACTCATACTGTGCTTATTTAACACAAAGATCCCCCACCTACTTTCTGAAACAGAGGATTACAAGGCTAACAGCTGGAGAGCTGAGGTTTCCCACACAGGAATCAGGAAACTCTGGAGGACAGTGGAACAATGGGAGGACAATGCATTATTCCACATACACAAGCCATCTGTTTTGCTGCTATTTAATTGGAGCTCTCTTCACTGCTCCTTAAGAATATCCCAATCTGCTTATCTCTGGGTCTGTACTGTCAGTTACCAAATCTCCCAACTTGCTCTTTTCCTTTACCACTTCAATTATCGATGATACAGATCCCTAGGCTGAGAGCATGCTATTCTTTGGCTCCTCTGTAAATGGCTAGGCCTTGGTCTCAGGCCACTTTGCCTCAGCAGGGAAAACTTGTCATGCCTTCCACCACAGGGCCTAGCCACAGCATGAGGGGAAAAAGAGTATTTTGCATGAAAGAAAGAGCACTGTGGATGGATTCCTAAGGAGTCATTATAGCTAAGGAAAACGGAGAAAAAGCCACAAGGGAAAATAGATGTGGCTAGGTAGTTGTAGATGAATGAGAGAAATGAAAGGCCACAAAGAAGTCGTTCCAACTAGAAGTAATGACATCAACTTCTATAATCCACACACGAAAATGAAGCCAGCTGCATAAGAATTGAAACTGTGGAATTCAGAAATTAGGAGCCTCAGCAAAGGCACTTCTAGTGAAAGGATGTATGCATCAGCCAGAATTCAGTGGTTCAAAGAACGATGGTGACAATGGCTGCCCACCAATGGAATATACTTACTGACACTAAAATGTACACAGTACCATTACCTCAGTAGTATAGCGTGCAGTGCAGAGTGTAGGTGAGTTTTTGAGGAGTATGTGACAAGTTTTCTTTAGGTTCACAGGGATAAGGACAATGAGTGGTGCTAAGCAGACATTAAAATCAGGCGATGTTCTTGAGCTGGAGAGATGGCCTAGCGGTTAAGAGCACTGACCGCTCTTGCAGAGGACCCGGGTTCGATCCCCAGCGCCCACATGGCGGCTGAGAACCGTCTGGAGCTCCAATTCCAGGAGAACTCCAGTTCCAGGGGAATCCGAGACCCTCTTCTGAACTCCGCGGCATTGCACGACATGGGTGCACAGACTTGCATGCAGACAGTACATTCATACACATACAGAAATAAATAAAATTAATAAAAAAAAATTTTAAATCAGGCCGATGTTCTTTTCTCAATTTTTACTGTTTTTGTTTTTGAGAATTTCATACATGAATATTGCCTTGGTGTTGTTTCCATCCCTCTAAGTCCCCCATCCATTGCCTCATGTGCCCCAATACCTCTTAAGTTCTTGTCCTCTTCTTTGGTTGTTATATATACATACATTTATAAATATACATATACATGCATATATGATCCACTGAGTCTATTTAGTGGTACTCATGTGTACCTGTGTTTAGGGATGTCCACTTGGGATTAGATAACCTCTCAAGGAACTAGAAACTGGAGAAAACTGATTCTCCCTCCCTCAGCATCCATTCATAGCCTCTAGCTCTTCATCTTGAAGTGAGACCCTGTTACACTCCCCTCATCACCTTAGCAACTGATTTTGTCATTATGCAGCTCTCGTTAGACTTCCACACTGTGGAAACTTCATTGGTACAGCTGCCCTATCATCTCTAGAATGCCTTAAGTAGCAGCAGGTATCTTGTCCTCCTGGCTCTTACAATCTTTCTGCTCCCTATTCTACAATGTTCCCTGAGCCCTAAGTATAAACATTGCATTGAAGATGTGTCACCTAGTACTGGGCATCTCACAGACATTTATCCTCTGCATTTGACCAATTGTGGAATTCTTCGATAGCCTTCATCTGTTTCAAAAACAAGCTTCTTTGGTGAGAGGTACACTTAAGCATTCATTATCTTCTATTTCACACCACTTAGTCATTCATTATCCTCTATTTTCTCTATCTGCCCCTGTATAGCCAGCCCTTCTCCCTCCCCAATTAATGTGGCCCCCATTTCCCCACTTCCCCCACTTCCCCCTGATAACTCCTTTTTCCTACTATCTCCCTCTCCCAGCCTCTTTCTTTTCATTTCCTGCCTTGGTTACTTTCCATTTCCTGGATCCTGTAGTTACATCAAGATACATACTCACATCTAAGGATTTAGATCTAGAATTCACAAATGAGAGAGAACATACATTATTTGTTTTTCTGAGTCTGTTACCTCACTTAGTATAACAATTTCTAGTGATTTTAAGATAGATCTACTCCTGGGTTGTTGGTTGATTGATTCATTGGTTGGATAGCTAAATCTTTATCTTGCAAGGCTGGCAGGGTGGAGTCGCCCTGCTTGCTGGGATTAAAGGTGGGCCTGTTAAATCCTTGTCTGGTGTGGCTGTCGGGGCGGAGTTGCCCTTGTAGCTGGTATTAAAAGAGGGCCTGCAATTACCTAGTTGTAAGCATTTCTTGTGCATGGCCCCTTGAGGTTTTGTCCAAGCAGTTGGGAGTGATGCATATTGGAAACAACAACAACAACAACAACAGAAAGGACTGCATCAAAGAACTGACTGAAACAGTGAACTTCTGCTCAAAACAATCAACTTCCACATGGAGAATACAGAGAAAGACTGGGAAACAGATGAAAAGCATGTTTGGCAGAATACATGAGCTCTGGTGGGGTGGGGGCATAGGGTGGGGAACACAAGTCTAGATTTGATAATCTTGTACAAAATATATATTTAAAAAAATGGGCCTGTTGCCACTGTGACCCTGTGAGAGTTCAGTACACAGTGGTTAGATCAGGGACTTGCCAGGACCACCTGAAGCACATCAGGCATATCCCACCCCCCACCAAGTGGAATTGCTGAGAGAGTTTCCAAGTGGTTTTTTTGGAGAACCTTCAGAACAGAAAGGGAAGAGTGAATTAGATTTACAATATATAAACAAAATTGAAAGCCTGAAACCTAGACAAGCCAACACTCCATAAACAAGGAGGGGACAAAAAGGCATCTGAAGGAGGCAAGCAAAGCAAGCCTTCAACACAGTGAAAAGGCATTTGTGATTTGCATCAGAATACGGGCAAAAAAGGGAAATCCACATTCCAGGGACACAACGAAGGGACAACATGGGAAAGGTGCAGGATAATTCCACGCCACTCTCTACCAACCCTGTAGGAGATTGCTTACAGTGGGATCCCCCTGGGGGTGACCCAAGAAACAGATCACAGAGGAACAATTGAAGACCTAATCAGAGAAATTAAAGAATATAAAGAACAAGTCAGAGAACTAAGGAGAGAGAATGAAAAACTCAAGAAGGACCTAGAGGGAGATAATGACAAACTTCAGAAAGAACGAAAGGGAGAGAATGAGAAAATGACAAACTCCAGAAGGAAGTGGAAACACTGAAAAAGGAAGCCGACCAGCGAAGAAATGAGCACCAAGAAGAGATTGAGAAGTTCCAAAAAGAAGTGGAAATACTAAAGAAATCACAGGATGAAATGAAAAAGGAAACAGAACACTCATCCAATCAAGAGGAAAGGAATGGAAAAAGCCTCAGAAATAGAATGGAGGAAGCAGAACAAAGAATATCAGACCTGGAAGATAACACAGAGCAACTAAAAAGCTCAAATAAAGATTATGAAAAATTTAAAAATACACAAAAGTGGAACAACCAGGAAATATGGGACACTATGAAAAGATCAAACCTCCGCATCATAGGAATAGAGGAAGGAGAAGAATCTCAAGAGAATAGTATTGATCAGATCTTCAACAGAATAATAGATGAAAATTTCCCCAAACTAAAAATAGACAAGCCCATACAAATACAAGAAGCACATAGGACCCCAAATAGACAAGATCAGAAAAGAAACACCCCACGCCATATCATAGTTAAAATGCTAGATGCCCAAAACAAAGACAAAATTCTGAGGGCCACAAAAGAAAAACAAGTCACATACAAAGGGAAACCCATCAGAATTACAACTGACTTCTCGCCTCAAACCATGAAAGCAAGAAGAACATGGAGCAAAGCATTCCCTGTGTTAAGGGACTATGGATGCCAACCCAGAATACTTTACCCAGCAAAAATGTCGACTATACTTGAAGGAGAGAGAAAAATCTTCCATGACATAAACAAGATGATGGAATACATGTCTGGAAAACCAACTCTTCATAAAATACTTGAAGCAATTCAAAGGGCAGAAGAGAGGAGCAACAATCCTCAAACACCTAGGAAAAGAAACTAACAAAAACATAACCATAGGAGCAAAATCAAAGGCTAGAAGTCCAAATGGATAATAAAGTGAAAGGAAGCAACATCCATCTTTCAATTGTAACCTTAAATATTAATGGGCTAAACTCCCCAATCAAAAGGCATAGACTGGGAGAATGGATTAGGAAACAAAACCCATCTATATGCTGTCTACAAGAAACCCATCTCAATTTCAAGGATAGGCACCAACTTAAGGTGAAGGGTTGGAAGAAAGTATTCCAAGCAAATGGTACCAAAAAGAAAGCGGGTGTGGCTATTCTAATATCAGACAAAATAGACTTCAAAGCAAAAGAAATCAAAAGAGACAAAGAGGGCCATTACATCCTTATTAAAGGAACAATTGACGATGAAGATTTCACAATCATAAATATATATGCACCAAACATCAGTGCACCAAACTTTATAAAGACAATTCTTCAGGATCTCAAGGCACAGATTAACCCCAGCACACTAATACTAGGGGACTTCAATACCCCATTAAGTCCTCTAGACAGATCAACAGGACAAAGGATAAACAGAGAGACATCTGAACTAAATGACACAATACACCAAATGGACCTCACAGACATCTATCGAATATTTCACCCAAACACCAGAGAATACACTTTCTACTCAGCACCTCATGGAACATTCTCCAAAATAGACCATATACTGGGACACAGGGAAAAACTCAACAAATATAAAAAGATTGAAATAATCTCATGCATTCTATCAGACCACAGTGCAATAAAACTCAATATCAACACCAGAATAAACCCTACAACCTACAGGAACACATGGAGACTAAACAACACTCTCCTGAATAATGAGTGGGTCAAGGAAGAAATAAAGAAAGAAATAAAAACATTCCTGGAACTGAATGACAATGATAAAACAACACAGCAAAATCTATGGGACACTTTAAAAGCAATCCTAAGAGGGAAGTTTATAGCTCTAAGTGCCTACATTAAAAAAACAGAAAGAGCACAAGTGAATGATCTAACACTGCAGCTAAAAATACTTGAGAGACAACAACAAATGAACCCTAAACGGAGCAGACAAGAAGAAATAACAAAAATCAGAGCAGAGATCAATGAAATAGAAACAAAGAAAACCATACAAAAAATCAATGAATCCAAAAGTTGGTTCTTTGAGAGAATAAACAAGATAGACAGACCTCTAGCCCAGTTAACCAAAAGAAAGAGGGAACAACTCCAAATCAATAGAATCTGTGATGAAAGGGGAAATATCACAACAGACAATGAAAAGATCCAGACAATCATACGGGACTACTTCAAAAACTTATATTCTACTAAGTTTGAAAACCTAGAAGAAATGGATGAATATCTGAAATCCTGGGAATCACCAAAGCTCAACCAAGAAGAGATCGACAGCCTAAACAGACCAATAGTACAGGAAGAAATCGAAGATGTAATAAGTAGCCTCCCAACCAAAAAATGCCCAGGCCCGGATGGATTCACGGCAGAATTCTATAAAATATTTCGTAAAGACTTACAACCATTACTACTTAAATTGTTTAGAAGGATACAAATGGAGGGACTTCTCCCAAATTCCTTCTATGAAGCCAGCATTACGCTACTACCAAAACCAGGGAAAGATACAACCAAAAAGGAGAACTATAGACCCATCTCCCTAATGAACACAGATGCCAAAATTCTAAACAGGATTCTGGCAAATCGCATACAGACTCACATCAAGAAAATCATCCACCATGACCAAGTTGGATTCATACCAGACATGCAGGGATGGTTCAACATACGAAAATCAATAAACATCATCAAACATATCAATGGACTGAAGGACAAAAACCACGCCATCATCTCAATAGATGCGGAGAAAGCCTTTGACAAAATCCAGCACCCTTTCATGTTTAAAGTCCTGGAGGGAATTGGTCTGGAGGGATCATTCCTCAATGTAATCAAAGCCATATACAGGAAACCCACAGCCAATATCATCCTAAATGGGGAAATGACAGAAGCATTCCCCTTAAAGGTAGGAACTCGGCAAGGCTGCCCCCTGTCACCACTCCTCTTCAATATAGTGCTGGAAACCCTTGCTAGGGCAATAAGGCAAGAAAAGGAAATTAAAGGAGTTCTAATTGGAAAAGAGGAAGTCAAGCTATCCCTTTTTGCTGATGATATGATTGTCTACCTAAGGGATGCTAAGAACTCCACCAGAAAACTCCTAGAAATGATTAAGAGCTTTGGTAAAGTGGCAGGATACAAAATAAATCTAGAAAAATCAGTAGCCTTTCTTTACACCAACAACAAGCAACTGAAGAAGGACTACAAGGAGACCTTCCCACTCACAATAGCCTCAAAAACAATAAAATACCTAGGAACAAACCTAACCAAAGACACCAAGGATCTCTACAACAAAAATTTTAAACCCCTGAAAAAGGAAATTGAGGAAGACATCAGAAGATGGACAAACCTCCCATGCTCATGGATTGGGAAAATAAATATAGTAAAAATGTCCATCCTACCCAAACTAGTGTACAGATTTAATGCGATCCCAATCAGAATCCCCAAGAGTTTCTTCACAGGCCTGGAAAAAAAAATCCTCAATTTCATTTGGAAAAACAAAAGACCCCGAATAGCCAAAGCAACCCTGAGTGAAAAGAGCAATACAGGGGGGATCGCTATACCAGACATCAAACTATACTACAGGGCTATAGTCATAAAAACAGCCTGGTACTGGCACAAAAACAGACCAGTTGACCAATGGAATAAAACTGAAGATCCAAACCTGAGCTCATACAATTTCAGCCACCTCATATTTGACAAGGGGGCCAAGAAGACACAATGGAAGAAAGACAGCATCTTCAGCAAGTGGTGCTGGCAAAACTGGATCACCACTTGTAGAAGAATGAAATTAAACCCCTACCTCTCACCTTGTACAAAGGTCAACTCCAGATGGACCAAAGACCTCAACGTGAAACCCCAAACTCTGGAGGTGATAGAAGAGAAGCTTGGCAGCAGACTACAAGACATAGGTGTAGGAAAAGACTTCCTAAATCAGACAGCAGCTGCACAAGAAATAAGATCGACAATTGACAAATGGGACCTCATTAAACTCAAAAGCTTCTGTACATCAAAGGAAGCAATAAAGGAAGTGAGGAGAAGACCCACAGAGTGGGAGGAAACCTTCACAGCAGATACATCTGACAAAGCATTAATTTCCAGAGTATACAAGCTACTCAAAAAACAAAGAAGAAAGAAAACAAATGAATCATTCAAAAGATGGAGCAAAGATCTGAATAGAGACTTCACAGAGGAGGAGTTAGAGATGGCCGAGAAACATCTTAAGAAGTGTTCAACATCTCTGATAATTAAGGAAATGCAAATTAAAACCACTCTGAGATATCACCTTACTCCAATAAGACTGGCTAGGATCAGGAACACGAATGATACCAAGTGCTGGAGAGGTTGTGGGGAAAGGGGAACACTCATCCATTGCTGGTGGGAATGTAAACTTGTACAGCCACTATGGAAAGCAGTGTGGAGAACCCTTAGAAGACTCAAAATGAGCCTTCCATTTGACCCAGTCATACCACTCCTGGGTATATACCCACAAGACACAACTTACTGCAAAGATACATGCACAGCTATGTTTATTGCAGCTCTGTTCACAATAGCAAAAAGCTGGAACCAGCCCAGGTGCCCTTCAACTGACGAGTGGATAGAGAAAATGTGGTACATGTATACAATGGAATACTATGCAGCAGTAAAGAGGGACAACATCATGAAATTTGCAGGTAAATGGATGGAGCTGGAAGACATTATGTTAAGTGAAGTAACACAGTCCCAGAAAAACAAACGACATATGGTGTCCCTCATATGTGGATGCTAGTACCAACAACCCAGATATAAATATTTCTCATGGAGAGGGAGGCTGTATTCTTTGTTGTATAGAAGCTTTTTACTTTACTGAGGTCTCATGAGTCAGTTGTTGACCTTAATTCCTGCATGAACAAACTGATTTAGAAAGACCTTTCCTGAACATCTTGTAGGGTACTGCCCAAGATTTCTTCTAACAGTTTCAGTGTTTCAGGGTTCACATTTAGGTCTTTGATCCATTTGGAGTTGACTATTGTGCAGGGTGATAGGTGATAGGTATGGGTCTACTTTCATTCTTCTACCTGTTAAGATGTAGCTTTCCCAGCACCATTTGTTAAAGATGCTGTTGTTCCTCTAGTATATATTATCCTTGTCAAATCACAGCTGGCTGTAATGCTTGCATTCATATTTGGATCTTCTATTTTGTTCCATTGATCTACATGTCTGTTTTATACAAATACCATGCTGTTTTATTACTATGGCTCTGTAATATAGATTGAAATCTCATATGGTAATCCTGCCAACATTTCTCCTTTTTATCAGAATTGTTTTTGACATCCAGGGTCTTTTGTGGTTCCATATAAATTTTTTTTAATTTTGTTTATTTATTTATTTTGTATGTGTATGAATGTACTGTCTGCGTGTAGGTTTGTGCACCCGTGTCGTGCAATGCCGCGGAGGTCAGAAGAGGGTCTCGGATTCCCCTGGAACTGGAGTTCTCCTGGAATTGGAGTTACAGACGGTTCTCGGCCACCATGTGGGTGCTGGGGATCGAACCCGGATCCTCTGCAAGAGTGGCCGACGCTCTTAACCGCTAGGCCATCTCTCCAGCCCGGTTCCATATAAATTTTAGAATGTTTTTTTTTCTATTTCTGTGAAAAATATCATTAGGATTTTTCTTGGAATTGCACTGATCTGTAAATTGCTTTTAGTAGGGTGGTCATTTTCACGATATTAATTCTACCAGTCTGTGAGCACAGGAGGTCTTTCTCTAGTGTCTTCTTCAATCTCTTTCTTCAAAGATTTAAAGTTTTCATTGTAGTCCTCATGGGTCTCCCACTCATGCCTTTCTGAAGGTAGAATCTCGTCTTTGTTGGTCATCACACCTGCTATGTCCAAATGTACCCATTTAGAATGAGTCACAAACTCTGTCAGGAATGCTGCCACTGTGCAAGCTCCTGCAGATCTGTGTTTTCCAAGGTTATTAACTGTTGATAAGAACTTGTCTTGGGGGCTGGAGAGATGGCCTAGCGGTTAAGAGCACTGACTGCTCTTACAGAGGACCTGGGTTCGATCCCCAGCACCCACATGGCGGCCTAGAACCGTCTGAAACTCCAATTCCAGGAGAACTCCAGTTCCAGGGTAATCCGAGACCCTCTTCTGACCTCCGCAGCATTGCACGACACAGGTGCACAAACCTACATGCACACAGTACATTCATACACATACAGAAATAAATAAAATTAATAAAAAATTTATAAAAAAGAATGTGCCTTGTATAATGCTCAAAGACAGGCATCCTCCAGACTCGGTCCCCCATTTCAATGCTGGCCTCAAATAGTTTGTTCCACAGCCAGGATGAATTGGTAAAGACCTCAATGGCACCCGATCCCAGGGCTATGTCCGTGGCACCTGTCAAGGTTGCAGCATTATTGATGATCTTGGGATTGAAGGTGTGTGCATAACAGAGCGCATCAGCCAGGATCAGCCTCCCCTCAGCATCAGTATTATCAGCCTGAATGGTCTGCCGGTTCCTGGCTCTGACATCCCCTGGCTTTTTGGCCTTGCCGCCTGGCATATTTTCACAAAAAGGGGCCAAACCTACAATAGTAATAGTCAAATTGAACTTTGCTGCAGACACAATGGCTGAGCATATAGTTGCAGCTCCTCCCACGTCAGCCTTCATGAGGTCCATATTTGCAGAAGGCTTGATGGAGATACTGCCATTGTCAAAGGTCATTCCCTTCCGCACGAACACCAACGGTGCTTGGCTGGTGTTGGGGCTGCCTGTGTAGTGGATCTCCAAGAATGCTGGTGGTTCTTCAGACCCTTTGGCTACACTTAGGAATGAGCCCATTTCTTGCTCCTCCATTCAAGACTCAGGCCTGATATGGACCTCAGTTTTACTACTGGCACTTTTGAGATTTTTTTCAATAATTTCAGCAAATCTGGTTGGTGTCATCTTAATTGGCTGGAGACCCCATTAACCGGCATGCCAAGTTTTGTTCAGAAGCAAAGAGGACACCCTTCTCCCAGGCTTTCTGAACCCCACTTCCATGGAGCTCAGCTGGCATGGCCACCTTCTTTTTCTGCTTTAGGTCATCAAACTCAAAGAGACCCAGCACTGCTCTTTCCAAAGCGGCCTGAGCGTCTCTGCAGAGATCCACCTCCACGGAAGGCAGCTCCAGGTCTTGAAGCTGCCTGCACCCTGCTGCAACAGCAGCTTTGATGTTTTCTTTGACCAGTTCTCCTGGTCATCAACTCCAGATGATCTCTTGCTGTGGCCAACCACCACCACCACGCTGGGGAAGTCCTGATGCAGAGCATAAAAGGTTAGAGTTTTGCCTGCCTTCAGAGGAGGTCCAGGTATGTTCAACAATTCTCTCAGCTTTCCAGCCACCAACTTATTAAAATAATTCTCTTCCACACTTGTGAACTGTGGCCTGTCATTGTCTTTGTCTTTGTCTTTGTAATAGACTCCCAAAACAAGGCCCTTTGTCATGTTTGCAGTGGAGAGACCCTGTCCCCCCAAATAAAGTTTTCATTGTAGATATCTTTAATAGTTTTGGCTAGGTTTATTCCTATATGCTTTTGAGCTATTGGGTATATTTATATGGTCTCTTTCTCTGGATGCTTATTATGGTAATATAAAAGGGATAACGGTTTTTATAAATTGATTTGCATCCTGCCACTTTGCTAAAAGTGTTCATCATTTATGGCACTTTTCTGGTGCAATTTTTCTGAACTCTTGTGTACACTATCATATCATGTGCAAACAGGGATGATTTCACTCCTTTTCCATTTAATTCCCTTCTCTTATCTTACTGCTTTAGCTAGGCTTTTGAGCACAGTATTGTAAAGGAGTGGACAGCCTTGTCTCATTCCAGATTTTAATAGGAATCCTTTGAGTTATCCTCTCTCTGGGATGATGTTGGCTGTGGGTTTGTTGTATATGACCTTAATTATGTTGATGAATGTTCCCTCCAGTACAATCACCTCTAGAATTTTTATCATGAAGCCATGTTGGGTTTTGTCACAGGCTTTATCTGCATCTATTGAGATATCATGTGACTTTTGTCTTTAAGTCCATTTAGATGGTTTGTTATTTTTATTGACTTACATGTATTGAATAATCCCTGACTCTCTGGAATAAAGCCAACCTGATTATAGTGGATGATCTTTTTAATAGGTGTCTGTATGCAGTTTGCAATTACTTTATTGAGAATTTTTGCATCCAAGTTCATTAAAGTTACTGGCCTATAGTTTCTTTTTTGTTGTCTTTACCTGATTTTGGTATTAGAGTAACACTGGCTTTGTAGAAGAAGTTTGGGAATTCTCCCTCTGTTTCTATCTTTATGAATAACTTAAACAGTATTAGTTGTAGTTATTTGAAGGTCTGGGAAAATTTTATTGTGAATCCACCTGGATCTGGGCTTTTTTTTTTCTTCAGTCAGAAGGCTTTGTATTACTTTTTCTGTCTCCTTATTTGCTATGTGTCTGTTTAAGTTGCTGATCTGTTTTGGCTTAACTTTTTATTGAATCTGGATATTCATTCATTCCTTTCAGATTTTCTGATTTGACAGGATATAGATTTTTTAAGTAAACCCTGAAAATGTTCTGGATTAATTTGGTGTCTACTGTAATGTTTTCATTTTCATCTCTAATTTTGTTGGTTTGGATTTGTTCTTTTTTACTTTTGGTTACCTGGGCTAAGGGTCTGTCTATCTTGTTTAGCTTTTCAAAGAACCAGCTCTTAGATTCATTAATTCTTTGTATTATTCCCTTCATTTCTATTTCGTTGAGTTCCACTCTTTTTTTATTATTTCTTCTCATCTGCTGTGTTTGGATTTGGCTTGTTCTTGATTTTCTAGATTCTTGATTTGTATCATTAAGTCACTTTGTACTTTTTCTGAATTTTTTAAATGTAGGCATTTAGAGCTATAAACTTCCCTCTTAAGACTGTTTTAATGTGTCCCAGAGGTTCTGCTGTGTTGTGTTTTTTTTTTCATTTTCATTTAGTTCCAGTAATAGTTTTATTTCTGTCTTAATTTCTTCTTTTATCCATGCATCATTCAATGATGTGCTGTTCAGTCTCCATGATTGGAGTTTATATAGATACTAGAGCTTCTTTTGCTATTGATTTTAAGCTTTATTGCATTGTGTTCTAATAGAATACATGAAATTGTTTCAATTTTTGTATTTGTTGAGGCTTGTTTTGTGCCCTAGCGTATGGTCTATTTTACAGAAACTTCAATGGGCTGCTGAGAAGAATGTATATTCTTTGGTGCTTAGGTAGAATATTCTGTAGCCATCTGTCAAGTTCATTAGATGTATGATATCACTTAATTCACGTTTCTCCATTTATTTTTTTGTCTCAATGATTTGTCTACTGGAGAAAGTGGGATGCTGAAGCCACCTACTATGACGGAGTTGAAGTTAATCTGTGCCTTGAAGTCCAGTACTACTCTTTTTGTGAAATTGGTGCACCAGAGTTTACTTCAGGTTAGCTAGCCTATGTTCACCATTATACTGTCTTCTTGGTCAATTGTTCCCTTAATCAGAATGAAATTACCTTCTTTATCTTCTATGATTCATTTTAGTTTGAAATCTTTGTTGCCTGATATTAGACTAGTAATGCCTGTTTGTTACTTAGCACCATTTCCTTGGAATATTTTTCCATCTTTTCACTCTAAGGTGGTGTCCTTGAAGTTCAATTAGTTTCTTTTTTTTAATTTTTATTTATTTACATATGTGTATGAATGTATTGTCTGCATGTAGGTTGGTGCACCCGTGTCGTGCAATGCCTCGGAGGTCAGAAGAGGGTGTCGGATTCCCCTGGAACTGGAGTTAAAGATGGTTTTCAGCCACCATGTGGGTGCTAGGGATCGAACCTGGGTCCTCCGCAAGAGCAGCCAGAGTTCTTAACCGCTAGGCTATCTCTCCAGCCCCCCAATTAGTTTCTTGTAGATAACAAAATGTTGGTTTTGTTTCTTTTTTTCTATGTTGTGGAGGTAAGAAGAGGGCATCAGATTCCCCTGGAACTGGAGTTAAAGACTGTTCTTAGCCACCATGTGGGTGCTGGGAATCTGGGTCTTCTGCAAGAGCAGTCAGTGCTCTTTTTTTTCCTTAAAGATTTATTTTATTATTTTTTTTAATTTTTATTTCTTTTTATTTACAATAAAAAGAGCACAGTTGTTTTCAGATCACATTAACATTGCTCAGTTTGCCATACAATTACGTGATTGCTGCTAGCATCTGCAGATGAGGGATACCATTCATCGTTTGTTTTTCGGGGACTGTGTTACTTCACTCAGTATGATATCTTCTAGCACCATCCATTTACCTACAAAGTTAATGATGTAATCTTTCTTTACTGATGCATAGAACTCCATTGTGTAGATGTACCACTTGGGGCACTTGGGTTGGTTCCAGCTCTTTGCTATTGTGAAGAGAGCTGCAATAAACATGCCTGTGCATGTATCTCTGCAGTAGGATGAGTCTTGTGGGTACATACCCAGGAGTGGTATGGCTGGGTCAGGTGGCAAGTTCATTCCCAGTCTTCTAAGGGTTCTTCACACTGCTTTCCATAGTGGCTGTACAAGTTTACATTCCCACCAGCAGTGAATGAGTGTTTCCCTTTCCCCACAACTTCTCCAGCACTTGGTATAATTTGTTTTCTTGATCCTAGCCAGTCTTATTGGAGTGAGATGATATCTTAAAGTAGTTTTAATTTGCATTTCCTTAATTATTAGAGACATTTGGTTTTGTTTCTTAATCTGTTCAACCAGCATGGGTCTTCTGATTGGAGAATTGAGTCCACTGATGTTTAAAGTTATTATTGTAAAATGTATACTGGTTACTGTCATTTTACTTTCTGTTTGTGTTCTCAGTCCTATTTTGTTTTTTCCATAATCATAGTTTTTTCTTTCCACAGCCTCTTTGGTACTTTTTCCCTTTCTTCAGTCCTCTGTATTACTTTGAGTATTCTCTGTAGGACTGGTTTGGGTGAACATAAACTCTTTCAAGCTATAGATCATGGAATGTTTTTCTTTCTCCTTTAACTGTGATGGACGTTTTTCTGGGTAAAGTAAGCTGTATTGGTATTTGTGACCATTTAGAATCTGGAAGACATTGCTCCAGGATCTCCTGGCTTTTAAAGATTGCACTGAAAACCCCAGCACACTAATAGTAGGAGACATCAATACCCCATTAGTCCTTTAGACAGATCAACAGGACAAAGGATAAACAGAGAGACATCTGAACTAAATGATACAATACACCAAATGGACCTCACAGACATCTGTTGAATATTTCACCCAAACACCAGAGAATACACTTTCTACTCAGCACCTCATGGAACATTCTCCAAAATAGACCACATACTGGGACACAGGAAAAAAAAACTCAACAAATACAAAAAGATTGAAATAATCTCATGCCTTCTATTAGACCACAGTGCAATAAAACTCAGTATCACCACCATGATAAAGCCTACAACCTATAAGAATATATGGAGACTAAACAACACTCTCCTGAATAATGAATAGGTGAAGGAAGAAATAAAGAAAGAAATAAAAACATTCCTGGAACTGAAAGACAATGATAATACAAAACAGAAAAACCCACAAAAAATGGGACACTTTAAAAGCAGTCCTAAGAGGGAAATTTATAGCTCTAAGTGCCTACATTAAAAAAAAAAACCAGAAAGAGCACAAGTGAATGATCTAACACTGCAGCTAAAAATACTGAGAGACAACAACAAATGAACCCTAAACACAGCAGACAAGAAGAAATAACAAAAATCAGAGCAGAGATCAATGAAATAGAAACAAAGAAAACCATACAAAAAAAAAATCAATGAAT
Organism: Rhizomys pruinosus; assembly: GCA_009823505.1. Taxonomy (NCBI): domain Eukaryota; kingdom Metazoa; phylum Chordata; class Mammalia; order Rodentia; family Spalacidae; genus Rhizomys; species Rhizomys pruinosus. The sequence goes on from VZQC01010439.1 coordinate 2,181,155, forward strand.
CCAAAAGTTGGTTCTTTGAGAGAA